>CM054177.1:88197662-88452662 GCA_028829895.1 Sinotaia quadrata
ATCTTTTTCGTTAAAAAGTTTTGTTTCTCAATTTTCTTCTAAATTATAACATTAAATATAAGCCACTAAAGAAAACATGTTTACAGCAATTGCACAGAAAGGGAAATAAAATTAGTGCATTATTACAGTAAGATAAACAAAAAAGACAAACAAAAATAATTAAATTAACTAAGAAATTACTCTACTATAGTGAAATCGATCTTACTTGAGATCTAAAATCACGCTCTGAAGCAGCTAATTCCCTCTTTAAGCTTTCAGCCTGCTGCCTGTGGCAAACACCAATTTATGAAAAAGTTTTATCAGTTTGTGCAGAATAAAGTTTTACAAAATGGACAGAATGTTCAAAAGCGATGAATTTGTTTAAAATCCTTAAATTAAAATATTAATGTGCAGAGGCATGTTTGTCTGACAGCAGCCAAAGCAGTTATAAGTGATCAGAATTAGTAGCATTTGAGAACAAAATGAAAGTTCTAAACAAATTGCAGATTGAAAAATAGTATTTATCAAATTTGACAGGTTATTGTAATACTATTTCCTAATGATACTGAACTGAACATTTCTTAAGAAATGGTGAATCTGTTGACAACCGAGCTCTCCAACTTAGATTTACTATCACTAAAGATATTGCATAAAAAGCATTTTAAGATATTAGTATCATTCAAAGAGCACTAGTAAAAATTTCATATTACAATATTAATGATATCACGCAAAGAGCACTAGTGAAAATGATATTAATGATATCATGCAAAGAGCACTAGTGAAAATTTCATTTTACAATATTAATGATATCATGCAAAGAGCACTAGTGAAAATTTCATTTTACAATATTAATGATTAAGAGCACTTGTGAAACTTCATTTACTACTATTTCCAAATCTATCTAGTTAAACACTTACTTGCAAAGTTCCAGTTCTTTCTGATATGTACGCGAATTTTGATCTGCATTGTCTAACTTAGACAAATTCTGTTTCTTCAGAGCTTCATGTTCTCCAAGTTCCCTGATTAAAAATTCAAAATAACAACCACTCTTACTGAAAATTTAAAAACATAAACACCCTTATTGAAAATAAAAAAATACAAACACCCTTATTGAAAATTTAAAAATACAAACATCCTTACTGAAAATTCAAAAATACAAACATCCTGATTGAAAAATTAAAAATACAAATATCCTTACAGAAAAATTAAAAACACAAACACCCAGACTAGAAAATTTAAAAATACAAACACCCTGATTACTTATACATAGTAATTTTATTTCTGTAATGCTTCATATTATTCAGGGTTCCTGACTGAAAATTTAAAAATACAAACACCCTGATTACTTATATGTATCATGAGCAGTTAACGTGTGCCTTAGCATGAGACATTAATGCAGCAGATGTTTCGCTTTTGTCAAGTTTCATACCGTCTATGTAAATGAGTAGTTCTGCAGTTCTCTGTGATGTCATTTGTCTGTGTGCATTGATGATGTTGAAATTCTTGTAGAAACACTCTTTCAATTGCATGCACACCTTCCATTGGATAATTAATTTGAAATTAGCTTTATGTAATCAGAATACCTAAGACTATTGATTTTGCTTATTTATGAGTTTGCTCAAGATTCATCTTCACTTAATCTCTAAAGACATTTATATTTAAAGTGAAAATCAATCATATATTCTTCTCCAGTAATAAATGCAATGAATGCACAAAAATTCTCATCCCTTTAACATCATAACAAACCTCTGTAGTTGTAACTCTTTTTCCTTGAAGTATGAAGACAGGACGGATAACTTGGTCTGGGCCTCTTGGCACTGTCGTTCCGCCTTCATCTTGTCAGCCATACTACTCTCCATTTCCCGGCGTACACATTCCAGTTGTTCTGCAAATTTACACTGCTACTTTCAACAAGGTACATGTCAATTCCTTGCTAACTCTCATACACAAATGCATGGTACACTGGTTGTCCTTAAATGAGAGCAAACAGGAGTCATAACTAAACATAAGCAGAGTTTGGGTATATATTTACACACACATCCTTTTGCAATTTATTGTGGTGTGCTTTTTAATCCATTAAAATAATCTCATTAATGAAGCAAAATCTCTCAGTCAAGACACACAGAATAATTTAAAATCTATAAAAAAGATAAAAAATATAAATTAGATATATTTAAATAAACTGATAAAAAGTCTTTTGATGACAAATTCTCTATTTATTCAGTTTTTCAGTCAAAGTTACAAAACTCTCAAGTGTCCACTAGTAATATTAAGATTTGGTTACTACAACACTCTTTTATCCTGTTCATCTCACTGCTAAAGAAACATTATTTCAGAATATTTGCTAGAATATTAGCCACTATTTATTATTATTTCAGAATATTTACTAGAATATTTGCCACCATTGATGACAGGTGGAAAATTAAAATGAATGCATTGGTAGGAACATAAATGAATTTGTTTATTGGAAGGCTTGATTATAAGTCACATTTCAAGTGAAAATTTGAGTATCATTTAGCAAATGACCTCCAACATGCATTTCTTTTATTATAGCAAAATAAATAGAAGCAACACAATAATAAAGGAACACACTGTCCAGTCTGTGTGTCTGAATATATTTCTTTCTGTGTGTGTGTGTGTGTGTGTGTGTGAGTGAGAGAGAGAGAGAGAGAGAGAGAGAGAGAACAAGCATATTATAGCAGTATAAATTGAAGCATTTGATCAATTAAACACTCTACTTTTTATTTCTTTAGAGTCTGGATGTCTGCAAGTGTGTATATATGTGTGTGTATATGAGAGAGAGAAAAAGAGAGATAGAAAAAGAGAGAGCATATTACATTTACATTTCTAAATAATAAAGTAAGAAGAATTTAAATATCACTTTATGAAGACAGTCATAAATGAAATAGGTAAATAGATAGGTGGAGAGATAGGTTGATAGAAAATTTGTTGGTTAGATAGTGAGACAGAACAAAGTTGCGCAAACAAACAAATGCAACATAAAGCTGGCCATGTGGAGAAAAAAGTCACAATGTGAGTGAAAATTTTAGCAAATGACCTTGACTGTCGGTTTTCTTTTTTAATGAGTACTTTGAACCAACAATGCAACATAAAGCTGGTCATGTGAAAAAAATCCCACATGCTCGAAGATCAAGGACACTAGCGTTGCTTCCCCCAAATCCCACATGCTCGAAGGAATGCATTATGCATTATACAGAGACCTGAGATTATGGACCTCTCAAAGATCCCTGAAATGCAATAAACTACTCTTCTGCACTCCCTATATTGGTACCTATTTGTTCCCTACAATGACTGCCTGCTTATTCCCACACTAACCTCCTGTTTATCCCCTTACTGTCTTATCACTCCCTATACTGCCCTCCTGTTCAGTCCCTACAATAACTGCACATTCACTCCTACACTGGCTTCCTCTTAACTCCCAACACCGACTTCATATCTTCTCCCTACACTGATTGCCTGTTCATTCCCTGCACTGTATGTTATTCCCTCCACTGCTTGCCTGTTCACTCCTTACACAAACTGCCTGTCTATTCCCTGCACTGCCTGTTCACTCCCTATATTGCTTAATGTTCACTCCTTATACTAACTTCCTGTTCACTCCCAACATTGCCTGCCTACTAACTCACTACACTGATTGCTTGTTCACTTCATATATTACCTGACTATTCACTCCCTACAATGACTGCTTGTTCACTCCTATTTGGATCATGACATCTACTGGTCATTTCACTCTCATTTAAAAGGACAAAATGCCTACTCTTTTACACAATGCATAGTCAGCAAACACAGCTAGTTAACCAAACATGTAGTGAAAGTATGCCTTACCTTATCCTGGAGGAAAACAAATGAAGAGAGGGACAAAAAAGAACCATACCACATAAAGAGGCAGAACAAATCTACAACACAATCAAACTGCTAAGTCTTGATCAAACAATTAAATGATGGCAGCACACTGAATCAAGGCGATTTAATTACTCAACTAATTATAAAATTACTGAATTAAAAAAGGGTTATTCTGTGAGGTCAAGGTGAAAATTGAACATTTACAAAAATAATGAAGAAAATGTCAATATAATTTAATATTTACCTTCAAGTTCTTGTCTAGCATCATTTTCTATTTTTAATTTATTTTCGAGAATGTCTTTTTCTTCCTGCACAATTCTTAGTGTAGCATTTACCTGATTAACAAAATTGAAATATTATTATTTTTTTAATCTGTAAAATGCTGCAATAATAGATTAAAAGTACATAAAAGAGCACCCAGAACAAACCAAATTATAAAACATTATTTTTATCAGAACTGGCTTCACAACCATCAATTGAAGGTAAAGACAAGATTTGTGTGTATATTTCTTAAAAGGAATGCTTGGTAACAGGAATTCCATATTCAGTAACTTTTAAATGGTAAGAAAGTGAAGCCACTCCATTAAATGTCTGGATTAAAAAAAAAATCCAAATATTTTAAGTAGCAAGGTAAAAATATGTTTTATAAAGTATTGAATATTTGTATTTTTGTTCTGTAGATTGCACTAAATACATACACATCTAGAGAATCTTTGTATTTTTGTTTTTTAGATTGTGCTAAGTACACCCTACATCTAAAGAGCCAGCAATCCTATATCTATATTTTTGTTTGTTTTAGATTGTACTAAATATACCCTATATTTAGAGAGCCAGCAATCCTATATCTGTATTTTGCTTTTAGATTGTGCTAAATATACCCTACATCTAGAGAGCCAGTGATCCTATATCTGTATTTTGTTTTGCAGAATGTGGGGAATACATACTGTCTATGAATCCTCAGTGTTGACCCCACTGAGTTGAGAGTTGATGCAATAATGATACTGACTCTTTGAGTTGAGGGATGATGTATAATGATGCTGTGACTTCTTTGAGTTGAGGGATGATGCTATAAAGATACTGTGACTATTTTTAGTTTTTCTCTTAGTTTACTGAATCATGCTTTAATCACTTTAATTCTTGATTAAATCAATAGTTGTTGTCATGGTAATGTTATTCTTTTCTCAATTTCATCAGTCATGATTATGGTGTGTTGTTTAGTTCAAGTCTCTGACTTTCATGTTCAAGTGAACAAAGCATTAAACTAGAACAACCATTTCCAAATCATACATGTAGCAATTACTCCTTTATTACATTCTAAATGGTCAAATAAAAAGAGAGGTTTTATTTTACATTCTATTAAATGTATGATGACCATTGACATTTTACATTTGTAACTTAATAAAACATGTATGATGACCATTGACATATTACATTTTTAACTTAATAAAACATGTATGATGACCATTGATGTATTACATTTGTAACTTAATAAAACATGTATGATGACCATTGACATATTACATTTTTAACTTAATAAAACATGTATGATGACCATTGATGTATTACATTTGTAACTTAATAAAACATGTATGATGACCATTGACATATTACATTTTTAACTTAATAAAACATGTATGATGACCATTGATGTATTACATTTTTAACTTAATAAAACATGGATAATGACCATTGACATATTACATTTTTAACTTAATAAAACATGTATAATGACCATTGACCATTGACATATTATATTTTGAAATGAATAAAACATTTATAACAGCCACTGACATTTCACACACTTAGCAATCAGTCTGTTATTACATTTCAAATAATAAAAGAAAAGAGTTAATTCTGAGATGTCAAGATGGATTCAAATAAATTAATAATGACAATCTAAAAATAAATTTCAATGGAAAATATGTAAATTAATCTTGTACTAATTTAGCAATAAAAGGATTTCATAATGAGATATGAAGATGGATTCAAATAAATTAATATGCAACCATATCTGAAAGTAAATTTTAATTGACTGGGGAAAAACTGTAACTTTATTTTGTACTAACTTAAACTCGTGCCCTGAAACTTTGTACCTTTTGAGTACCAAATACAGTAATTAACCTTTAATAATTATTTCAAACACGCCAGTTAAATGGTACATCTTGTGGTGTAATCTACCATTGAAAAAATGCCACAATCCTTCAAAATAAAAAAATTAACTTAAAATTGTTTCTTACTTTAGATACATCCATCATTGTTTGGATCTTTTCCTGAAAAGCCTCACTGCTTCCTGCAGAAATACAAAAAAATGTTTTATATCATTATGTTATTAAACACACAGTGGAATTAATAATGACAGTCAAGTACTCATCAATGCCACATTATATAAAATTCATCAAACACAAACAGGTCTCTATAATTCATGTAATCCATACAACATTATATTATTTATCAAAGTTACAATGATACAATGAAACCAACACAAACAAGACTGCATAATTTGTGTAACCCAGAAAACATATGTATTATATATCAATGTTATAAAATATATAAGAGAATGCAACAAACACAAAGTTGTATAATTCATCTAACCTATACAACACATTATTTATCAATGATGAATGTTATATGACTGAATACAGCACAGCATATTCACTAGTATTGCAAAGAGAAACAAGAAAAGGGAAATAATTCATAGATAATATGCATTTGTGATATATTAAAGTAATTTTTGCTATAGACACAAGTAAATAAATTCAATATTAAATCACAACTACCAAGATAAATTACAGTTAATACATATCCACACTGATAAGATTACAACAATGCAATGAATTATTATTCTTTGCTGATTTTAGTGGCTGACAAATCAATAATATGCTTTGTTCTCAAAATCCCCAGACATGGTCAACCCAATAATACTGCCTACTATGAAATCTTTTCTTTAAACTAAATTTTCAAATACTTTCTTTTTCCAAATAATATCAGAGCATTCTCTCAACAATAAAACAAAATAACCAAGAAACAAAGAAACAAGAAAAAAATAACCTTTTCCGGCAAAATAACGTCTTTTTTTTTTTTTTACTTATTAGATCTAAAACTGCAGCTACTGTAAAACAAGCCCTCTAATTTCACTAACAATGTGCAAAAAAAAAATGATGGAGTATTTTTTTAATATTATCTGTTCAAAACCACAAGGAAATGATAGACATGACAAAACTGAACAAGAGTACTAAAGAAGTTTGAATATAATATAAATTATATATAAAATTATATAATATAAATATAATATAAATTATTTGGGGGGCTATGTCCACTTTGGGCAGAAAGGGATTAATTCAATCATATCATTTGTATTGACAACCTGCTATTACTGTATTAGATAAAGTAAAATAATTAAATACTTTTCCCAGCAATTTTGACACTGGTAACCTGCAATTTGCAAAGAAACAATCTTGCTAGAACACAAACTGCAGCTTGTAGCTGCAATCATGTATGAGGTAAACTAGAACGGCAACATTGCAAACAGCAACGTTTGTTGTTTTCATATTTGTATTATTTATTTAGTAATATTTTTTTTTTTAAAAGGCTCTGATAGTAATGATTATCCAAAAGTTATTTTAACAATTTCTTATCTCCAAATTGATCTGACTGAGGAAAAATGTTGGTTTTTGTTAACTCCACCAATTTTAATTGATATATGTTGGCAAAAATCATTTAAAAAACTTTTCTTGTCAAAATTCAGAAAGGCAAAGTAGACCATTTTGGAATTGTATTTTATTTTGTAGAATGTATTAAGGAAATGTGATCCTGTGCACAAACCTGCATCATACTCTTCATCATCTTCGCCACTGCCTTTCTGGAATGCTTTGAGCTGCACATAACATTCCTTCAGCACCTGTAACAAAATTTATGACATAAAATTCCTTCAACACCTATAACAAAATTGATCACATAACATTCCTTCAGCACCTATAACAAAATTTATGACATAAATTCCTTCAACACCTATAACAAAATTGATCACATAACATTCCTTCAACACCTATAACAAAATTGATCACATAACATTCCTTCAACACCTATAACAAAATTGATCACATAACATTCCTTCAACACCTATAACAAAATTGATCACATAACATTCCTTCAACACCTATAACAAAATTGATCACATAACATTCCTTCAACACCTATAACAAAATTGATCACATAAAATTCTATTAAAAAAATGTGTTGCATTTTCCTTTATAATTATCACTAGAAAAAGAAAGCAAAATTTGGACAAATTTCTGGCAAGAAAATAATTAATAATTTAAAGAATTGTGAAAAATAAAATATTAAAAATGCCTGGTATAATAATAATAATTAATAAATAGTTGCTTTAGAAAAATAATTCTTTGAGAATACTTAATTAATGTAAAATGTTGAAATGGATTATAAAGAATTTTTATAAAGTGAAAAGTGTAAGGTTAGCTTCATCAAAATGGTTCTGACATCATCTACAATAAAGAATATGATACAAATCTGAAGAAAAAAACTGAACTCGAATAGCTGTACATAAAAAAACTTGTTCAAAACCTATTCTTACTATCTCACATGATATGAACAAAATAAATACAACCCTCCATGCACACACACTATCACACTATCCCAAACAATCTAAAAAAAACCAGAAAATAAATTTCAAAGCAAATAATTAATACCTCTAACTCATTGTCTTTGAAGGAAATTGATTCTTGGGCTCGCTTGAACTCTTGCTCAATCTGATCAAGTCGTTCTTTCAACTCGTCCACTCTGCACAGCAAGCAAAGTGGCCCAGTCACATTTCAAAAGTTAAGGATTGATTTTCATCCTAACTTAGATAGCAAATAATAGTTTAGAATATGAAAGACAATAAAATGCTATTGCTCTAATATGACAAGAAAGTTCCATGCAACTGCAATTATATTAACAGGTTTGAGTATGACTTGGTCTTCAACATGATTTTTTTAATGGAGATAAATATGAATATATGAATTATGTATAATTCTGCTTGAATTTTGTTCTCTTGAGGTTTAAATTCAGTTAAACCTATGTTGAATGAAAATGGCAAAATAAAAACATGAAATGAACATAACACGTAACAAGACCTACATGAAATGAACATAACAAAACCTGCTGCTTAATACATTCATTTCTAATTTCGAAGATACTTCATATTCAAAATACAGGAGTAATAACCTCGTGTATAATAATTTACTTGTAGAACTTTGTACAAACTAGATATATTCAAGTAGTTTTGATTATCCATACTATTTGATTGACTGAATCAAACCTAGTCCCAAATTGGTGGACAATTGCTGTTCTACAGTGTAATTATAAAACTTGATAAAAGGTTCAGTTTCTCTTCACAGTACTGTAGTCCAAAGGAGTTTGTCAAAGCCTTAAAAGATGTGGATTTCAAACACATTTACCAAACTGCAGCTAATCACAATTCAGACATTTTCAATGCATGAAACAAAACAGTTTCAGAAACTTGGTGGTAAAATATTCAATTAAGTTCATACTATAGATTGAATCTAAAAAAGGGGGAATGTGGCTATACTTTATTAAAAAAAAAAACATCAGAATTTCAAAAAAGAAATTTCATATAATGCAGAATGGGTAGCAAATATGGGATTCCCTATTTTCCCCATTACTTAGAAGTGTTATAAAACCCTTTTGGTGAACAAAACTAGTTTGCTGCAAAGATTAAAAAGTGAATAAGAAAGTAACCTCCCCCCAACAAAAAAAAAGTTTTTTAAATTGCACTTTAAAATAATAAATTATAAGGTATAAGCAAGAACATTTTATGTCTGTAATTTGTAAGTACCCACTTTTCTTTCCAGTCCTCAGCTTCAGAGAGCAACTGTAAAACAATCAAAAGAAATACATTCTGAATATATATTTCAAAGTAAAATTATTACGCAACTAAAATCTTCAAATTCTGGAAGAGAGGAGACATATTATTTTTGTTGTTGTTGTCATCACATTTTGTAAATTTGACTGGATATTATTAATTCTTCCCTAATTACATTTTATTTTAAAATTAAAAACTTTACAAGCACAGATAGATAAAACATTATAGGAGTTGTCTGTCATTAAAAAATCTGAACACATTCCATGTCATGGCAACACTTGTATAAGCAGATTATCAAGACTATTAAGAAATATAACTGAGATGTTAAACTAGTTACTTAGACAACACAAAAATCTGCCTAGGAGTTAAAATAGTTACATGGACAACATACAAAAATTTGTCTGGGAGTTAAAATTGTTACATGGGCAACATACAAAATCTGTCTGGGAGTTAAAATGGTTACAAAGACAATGTACAAAACTTTGACTGGGATGGTAAATTTGTTACTTAGCACAAAAATTTGTCTGAGAGTTAAAATGGATATGTTGACAACATAAACTATCGATCTGGGAGTTAAAATGGCTACAAGGACAACATACAAAATCAAAGATGATGACTGGGTTAACCTAGACAAGGTAAATGATAAGTACACACCTGTTGCTTGCTTGTATCTAAAAGCTGCACCTGATCAGTCAAACTCTGGATGGTGGTCTTCATGTTTTCATTCTCATTTATTAACTGATGGCATTCAGTCTCCTTCTGCAAGGAATATGTAAAGAGTATTCATTCAGTCTCTTTCTACAAGGAACAAATCAAGGGTACATTGGTCTCCTAAAAGGAACATGTCAAAAACAATCATTCAGTCTCTTATTGCAGGGAACATATCAAGAAAAATAATGCAAGCTTCATCTCATAAATAATTATGAAAATAAATATACAACATTTGAATATTCATAAATTATATTGGATTTCAGACCAAAATAATAAATAACTGTACCTTGTGGAAATCTTTCTCAAACTTGTTTTTGGCATCTTGTAGCTTTTTACTCTCCTTTTCATATTCTTTGGTCTAAAATTAAATACAGGAAAGATGAGGAATATGGACATAACTTATACAAAGAAAAATCATTGCTTTTGTCAAAGTTGTTTTACTATTTTATTCATTTATTTTTGTTTCCTCCCTATTATTATAATTTATACTTTTAAGATGACATTAGCATCTTTATGCAAGAGGTAGAAAAATCATCCTCTCTCTCTTGATTATATAAAATTACAGCCACAGCAACATAATAAAAACCCACACAATGAATAATATATTTTTTATATAAAGGTTAGATGGTAAGGCTAAGTATACACGCATGAATAATACGTGAACATCAGAATAAAAAACAGAATGACCATATTAAAATATTATTCAACATGAAGTAGTTATCTCACACACAAGCTCATTATTAAATGTACTAATGAAATTCAAGAAATCAAAAGACAAACTTTTTTCTCTCTGACTTTCGCTTCTTGTTTCATCCGGTCTTGAAGTTCCTCAACTTCCTTCTGCAGGGTTGCCAAACTGGCCTTCAATGCCTCATTGTGCAGCTGAATAACAGAAGTGCTATTAGTACAAAATCTTTGAGCTCCAATTCCTTCTGAGATCATACATTCATAATGTATGTCTATAGCTATGAACTTACAGAACATATATGAAGCCATTAATGCACAGAACATATACAAGGCCATTAACTCTGAACAGACACGAAGCCATTAACTCACAAAGGGGAATATATATATATATATATCCATTCACTCAGAATATATATGAAACCATTAACTCACATAACATATATGAAGTCATTAACTCACAGGATACAAAGCTATTAACTCACATAATAGATAAAAAGCCATTAACTCACAAAACATGTATGAAACCATTAGCTCACAGAATATATATGAAGCCATTAGCTCACAGCATACACTTGGAACCATTAAGCACTAATATGGAACTATTAAGACACTATTAAAATAGATTACTGAGAAAGAGAAGCTGCTACAGAACTCCTAATCCTACTAAGAGCTTTGAGATAATCTCACACGTCATTTGATTAATCTTTGATAGGCAATCTGACCAACAAAATATTAATAAAAGAAAACATTATAAAGCATTTTATGAATAAAATATTTCACTTTATATTATTTCAAATGATTACAAATTTTATAAAAGACTTTCATACATTAGCATTGTGTAGATCAGTGTGCTCTGTACCCGACAACTTCTGTAGATTTGTAAAATCTTCCTTTAATTGACGGTTCTGGAAAAATAAAGTAAAACAAAAGCCTCCTATTTCTTTTGGGCTCACAATAGTAGAGAATAAACTAAACATACCAAATTTTAAAGACTACCTGCTGATGTCTTATATAATGATTGTCAGTATAAATTCATTATTCCTTTTCTAAAAAAGCTTTCAATCTGATTTGATTGTGTATTAGGTTCTTGGTCTAAAGTGTCAAATATCAATTCTTTTATGTTTGTATGTACAATGTGTATTCCTACATATTTACCTTCAAGTGTACTCTGTTATGTTTGTATGTACTGTGTGTGTTCCTACACATTTATCTTCAAGTGTACTCTGTTTTGTTTGTATGTACCATGTATACACATTTATCTTGTTATGTTTGTGTTTATCTGTGTTTTCTGTATTAGTGTATAACCATAGATCTTGTGTGTTCCTATATGTTTACAAGTGTTTTCTGTTTAAGTTCATGTACATAAATCTTGTGTGTTCCTATTTTTTTCAAGTGTTTTCTGTTTAAGTTCATAACACAGATCTTGTGTGTTCCTATATGTTTTCAAGTGTTTTCTATTTGTGAGAATATAACTCACGAGTTCCTACGAGTTTATCCTTTATAGTATATTCTGTTTGTCACTATGCATATTTGTTGTACTATTGTATAAGCACTTTTAAAGATTTATATATGATGTGCTAAAATAAGCCATCATTGTCATCATCATGGTATAATAATTAAAAAGCCAGGATAATAAATTGATAGGGATATGAAGCTTCTTGCTATCCAAAACAAGGCAATGTTAAAAGTAGAATGGTGGATGTACAGCCCATTCAGTAATTGAAAGCAGTCTTTATAGCTGAAAAAAATGACACAAATGATTGTATTAATTAATAACTTTTTCTTGTACTGAGCATGCAATGAAGTATATGCAGTTTTCCTAATTCTTATGTTGAAACTACAACAAACCATTAGACAAACCTAAGCGTATTACTATAAAAAGTACTAATGAATTTTATTGGTTAGATAATATGAAGTGCAAACACTATACAATTTTAATTTGCCTGGAAGCATAAAGATTACAGAGAAAGGAGTCTGCTATGTTTGGGTTGTCTGCAACCATAAAGAGAACAGAGAAGGGTGACTGCTCTGCTGGGTTGCCTGGAACCATAGATTACAGAGAAAGGAGTCTGCTATGTTTCGGTTGTCTGCAACCATAAAGAGAACAGAGAAGGGTGTCTGCTCTGCTGGGTTGCATGGAACCATAAAGATTACAGAGAAAGGAGTCTGCTATGTTTGGGTTGTCTGCAACCATAAAGAGAACAGAGAAGGGTGACTGCTCTGCTGGGTTGCCTGGAACCATAGATTACAGAGAAAGGAGTCTGCTATGTTTCGGTTGTCTGCAACCATAAAGAGAACAGAGAAGGGTGTCTGCTCTGCTGGGTTGCATGGAACCATAAAGATTACAGAGAAAGGAGTCTGCTATGTTTGGGTTGCCTGGAACCATAAAGATTACAGAGAAAGGAGTCTGCTATGCCTGGAAATAAATTCTAGCAGCACAAGACAAGTTGAGGGTGAATAGTATGAGTAATGCATATTCAAGTATAACAAAGAAAACTATAATCGTATACAATAAAAGTTATATGATTACTAAATTATATGAACATTTTCCTTCTAAAGAATATTTTAATTATTTTTTTTGGGAAAAACAAATTTTATCAAGGACATAGATGTAAAGATTACAGAAAATATCTAATAGTGAACAGAATACACTATTCAAATAAATGAAAAGTACACACTTGAATGTATTATGCACACATACAGGTATGCAGCTTTTAAATTAAATGCTGCTTCAACACATGCCTGTAAAAAATCTTTCAAATGGCACAACTTAATGAAATACCTCAGTACTATAACACAAAAGTAATGATTTAAATCAGCAAGAATATCTGTCCAAAAAGGTACTGATTTAAGAATAACAACAAATGTACAACATTTAAAATGACAGAATCAGTAATGTAAAAGTGAGTTGTAGGTATTATTTCCAAGAAAGCATTGTTCCTAAGAAAATTAAACGTAAAAGATGTCAATAAATAAAAAATATTCTACATTATCATTTTCTCAACACATAAGCATAAACTAGAAACTAAAACAACTTTAAATGACCAACCGCCGATTGTTGCTCTAGTAAAAGATCTTCAAAATTTTCTTTTTCTTTCACAGCCAAGAGAAGTTTTTCCTCCAGCTCTCGTACAACTGCTGTTCTTGTACAAAACAAAATATTTGTCTTTTAGTCTCTACTACTAAATTATTGTATTTAGTGTAAAAGAGTTTTCCCTTAGACTCCACCATTGAATTATTGCATTTATTGTAAAATATTTGTCTTTTAGTCTCTACCACTGCTATTCTCGTACAAACAAAATATTTGTCTTTTAGTCTCTACCACTCCTGTTCTTGGAAAACAAAATATTTATCTTTTAGTCTAAATCACTGAATTACTGTGTTTATTGTAAATATCAACACAATCTATCATCAAAACATGTAAAGAATAAATATGCATGAAATATTAACTACAATAAATAAAAAAGTGGTATCTGTAAACTGAAATAAAAATACTGTGCCAATGAATGAAATAATTCAATGGGTGTTTCACAGATTTTAATATATAATGCATAGTACTTCTTCACCAAAAAAATAACATACATTTATCAAATGTTACATCAAATTTATTAAGAAATGTTAAACCCAAGAATCCTTCAGATAATGATAATTCAGATAAATACACTTTGCAATGATGATGTTTATACTTTAGAATTTCTCAAGCACAGTAATATATCCAGAGTATGTGAAGTTTGATACTTCTGTAAATCATAGAAAGAGTTAGTTTAGTCCAGCCAATGTTGCCTTGAGAAGTGTTATTTCAGTGCTACATAAGTGACAACCAACATCATTCAAATACTTTTATAATAAGCACTGACTGTGACACAGCAGTGTCAATGAAGAGGAAATTAGTGATTTTAAAATACATGAATACCAGTGGCAATGATAAACTTCAACCTTTAAATTCAGCAGCAGGGTAACTATAGTCAATCACTTTTTTCGAACATAACAATGTTATTCTGGAGACTAATAAAAAGGATTTTAGTAATAAAAAACTAAAAAATTATTTTAGTAATAAAACATATATTTTGCATCATCACCTGAATGAGGATTCAATGAAAACTTAAAAACAAATTTCTTTGTTGCTTTTAAGTCTATGAAGGTTGACTTTCCAACATCATAAAAATTTGGCTAATGAAGACCAGCATTTTCCCTCCATTGAAAGTCTGTTTAAAATCTAAATGTGTGATTCAATTGTTACAAATTTCTTTTTGAAGAAGACAACATAATTAACACTTGCACTAAGCAACCTGAGTAACTGACAAGATGCATGAGAGAGTTAAAAAAAAATAGTTTTCATGTTTAGATTATTAATGACATTCCAATTATCAACGCTCTTAGACTTAGGTCTGCTTGTGAATCTGGGCACATTGGGCACAATGCTTTCTCTGTGATGTTGGTTGTGGCATTGTCAATCTCTTCCCATTTGATGTCAAGAACTTACAGGTCCTCTTTGAGCATCTGTACTGTTACATAATTTTCTTTTACTGCTAAATTATATGTTCATGATACATTATTATAATATGTGATATGTTTTCTTATATTTTTAATATAAAATGGTAGCATTTTTTAACTGTTTATTTCAATTTTAACTTTCTGACATTCTACTGACTCATTTATGTTTTGTCCCGCTTGACAAACTTAAAAGCTTTGCATTTAAAATTCAGCATTAAATTAACAATACTGAATGATGAATAATACTGATTTTGAAGGTGTATACTAATTTGAAAAAGACTAATCTCCCTTAGAAATTAAACCTTGCTGTAAATGATACCAATAATTTTGGTCACAATTATGAGAAAATAGTTGTTTACTGATAGAAATACCAAAGGAAAAAAGTGATATATATATTTCATTCACTTAAACAAATTATATTTTTTATTACCTGCATTTTATGGAAAAACTCTAATGTTTGTCAAGAAGTGAAGCCCTTGTTTGTGTAACGTTACACTATTGGTAAAAAAAATCTTGTTGCTGCTAATATGAAAGTTTTAGGTAACAAAGTGAACTGGTGCTCAAGATTTGTAAACCCTTGTTCATGCCTGTCTGTGAATTTCATAAGTAACCCATTTTAACCCGTTCGCCGGCGGCCATGTTTTGACGCTTAACGATAACTGAATGGGTCAGTGTGCTAAAAAATTTAAAGCGACTGTAATTATCAATGGATTTTAAAAATTTAAATTACTACCTATTATAGACATACTAAGGAATCTTAAAAGTATTTTTTAAATTTATTTCGAATTCAAAAAAAAGAAATAATACAAAGATTTCTTATCTTTTTGTTGAACTTGGGAACATTTTCACCGTTTTTTTTTTTTTACTAGTCTACTAAATAATTAAAAGCAAGCATAATTCGTACAATTCTAAAATGATTTTCAAAATAAATATTATGGGGGACATTTTAAAAATATTTATTTAATTTTTTAACGTTTGCTGATTATTATTTTAAATTCAAAAATAAATAAATAAATAAAAAGTTTTCTTACCTTTTTCTTGTGTTGGCCTTCGTCAATTTGTTAGATGTTTCCTTGAATAAAATCCGAAGAAAACGATTTTTGTTGATTGCCATTTGAATATATGGTATAAATAATAATTTATCTTGTGTAAATAAATATTATTCCTGGGGAAATTGGTTGATTTTGAACAAAACGAAAGAGTCATATGAAAACCACGAGGGTTCGGTTTGAGACTGATCGGTTTTTTTTTTTTATTATCAAATGGTCACATCCAAAAATTCAGTAGGCCTGTCGAATTTCATCTACAATATATTAAATTTATTTACACAATAAAGTTCTTTAGGTAGGATCAGGCAATCAACAAAAAATCGTGTTTGAAACGTGCAATGTATAATTCCAAACCGGTTCAAAATGGCGGCTCAGCTGCTTTACAAGCGAGGGGTGACTCGGGATTTCCGAACTTTTTAATGATATGACTGTTCTAAAATTAGTTAGCCAATGATAAAATTAGAGTAGATTGGCTGCTGAACACAAACATATCTTTCTCCTTGACCTTGATTGGTATTTTTTTTAAAGTGGCTATCGATAAAAATAGTATCATAACGACGTCATAACGACGTCCACGAGGTTTCGGGTGGAGACAGACCGGTTTTTATTTTTTATTATCAAATGGTCACATCCAAAAATTCAGTAGGCCTGTCGAATTTCATCTACAATATATTAAATTTATTTACACAATAAAGTTCGTTAGGTAGGATCAAGCAAACAACTGAAAATGGTCCTTGAAACGAGCCATGTGTAGTACAAACTTCGGTTCAAAATGGCGGCTCAGCTTCGATAAACGTGAGGTGTCTGGGGATTTCCGAACTTTGTAATGGAAAAAACCTTTCTAAAAATAGTTAACCAATGATAAAATTAGAGCAGATTGGCTGCTGAACCCAAACATATCGTCTGCTTGACTTGATTGTTATTTTTTTTAAGTGGCTATCGATTTAAAAAAGTGTGCGCATGCGCTAACCATTCTCGGTAGCGGGCCGGCGAATGGGTTAAAATGTAAAAAATGCTCATGTATTTTTTTCTAAACACTTACCAAGTGGGTCTTTCTTTCCAGGATTTTTGCTGGCCTGTAATAAAGAAAACTTATATCAAATTACATATATTATCTCCTTCTTGGGATAGTTGTTGAATACCTAACATTAACTTAATTACAGTAGATGAGAAATATATTTGACTCAAAAAATGGACATTGAAGGCAAGCAGAGACAATAGCTGAACATTTCACAATAACTTAATTACAGTAACTGAGAAATATATTTGACTAAAATTAACAGACACTGAAGGCAAGCAGAGATAATAGCCGAGCACCTCACAATAACTTAATTACAGTAGATGAGAAATATACTTTCCACAATATACTGCAGAGGACAAACAGAAATTGTAATTATCTGCTCTTGGCATAAATGTTCTCCAAAATGATGGCATCACTTGATGATTTAAAGTCATGTATTAGATGGCAATATGTAATTTTAAAAATACTCACTCCTGAAAACAAACAGCTGAAGCATGCTATAGAAAATAACATCAGCATTGTTGTCATGGTTACAAGAACAGTCATCGAGGGAGATAGGCCCAAAGGTTCTTGCTCGAGAAGAGACTGTACAGACAGTGGAAGCTATTTCCCCCAAAAAGAAATTAAATAAAAAACAAACCCAGGGATTACATAAAATTGATTTTAATCTATTAATTATAACAAAAACTAAAAGAAACAATAGAAAAATAACTTTATGTACACAGGAAAAAATTATTATTAATAAGGAAAACCAATAAACCTGTAGACCATTTAGACAATGATATTGTAGCAACACAAACACACACACACAAGCAAACTATTTTATAACATATTTCTGTCATGGTAAAGTAATGAAACAGGATTCAAAATGTTCTAAATATATAATTCAATATCTTATTGTTACTGTCCTCAGCATACCAAGCACACACAAGAGTAATATATACATGTAAATTGACAGAAGCTTATAGCAAAACTGTTCATAAGTGCATTCATACCTACATTAATTTGAAACTTGCCTTATCAATAAATGCTTTGGAATGCACTTCCATTGACCTCATCAGTGAAGAAGCACTAAATCTTGAGTCATAGACACTAGCTTCAGCTTCTACTCTTTCCAGATCTTCATCAGAGATTTTACGGCTGTAGAAGTCATCAGTATTATATGGATCGGTTTCTGAGCTTGAGCCATCCAGCACCTGAAATGAAGTAGTACCAGAGAGAAGGGTAAAAAAAAAAGAAGAAAATATAAAGATATAAGATCAATTTAAAAAAAAAAAAAAAAACAACCTTTCTCTTTCTTGTGGAAGTGGGTGTTAAAACAGAAATGATAAGAAATCTTTTAAAAGAAATGAATTTATGTTATTAATACTTATAAAATGGGAGTGATGACATTAATCTTGTTGTATATTATTAATGTACTGAATCATTAAAACAGAAATGAAAAAGATACCTTTCATATTAGATTTTATGTTTGTGTAGTTAGATTCTTAAAATAGAAATGATGACACAAAAATCACCAGAAAATCTTGAGTTATACTCTCACTTTTTAATATTTTATTTTGTCAGTTCTGTGTCATAAAGACCTGAGAGTCAAAATCAAAATCAACTGAAATGGCAATGACTGATAATTGTGCAGTTCTCATAAAAGAAGTATCAATATGTTAAGTCAGTATCATAAATATTGCTTTAATTAATATATAAAAAGTAATATAAAGTTTATCATGGACATGAAGGAAAACTATCAATGTTTAAATATAACTGCATACTTACACTAAACTTACAGCATTTATGCACATTTGGAAACCATAAAATAAGAAATTAGTGTATCTAAACAAATAGTAAAATAGACTTATTTTAAATTTGAATAAACTTACCAATTGATAATTCATTGATTCCCCCCCCCCCCCCCCCAGTTTTGTATACTGTCAAGGTAATTTTTTGCAAGTTTTATGCTAAGCCTGGGCAAATGTTTTATCAGAAGGGCTTCATAGAGAATTGAAATATAAGAACAGGCCACCAAATAAATATGTTTCAATAAAAGAAAAATATTTTCAATTAAAAAAAATATTAATAGAATATGAAATAGAAAAACACTGGAAAAACAATTGTCATGGTTTTAGGGAGTTTTTTTTAATAAGATGAATGTAATTTTTCAAATCCTTCAGAATTTTGTCAATGTCAGGTTAAATTTTGAAGTTGGGATCCTTAAAACTGATTGCAAAAATCCATCTGTTATGCTTGTTCATAAGATGCTTTTAATAATATTCATTAATGAAAATGACTTCTCATAAATATACCTAGTTTAAAAAATAACTATCATGTTGAAGGTAGGAGAATTTGTTTGGATCAAGAGATTTGTAATTTTGCATATTTCTTCACAATTACATAATTCTCTTAAAGCAGGAATACACTGAAAGTCAATTTCAAGTTGATGTTCACATGTTGTGCTTTCAGTCTCAGCTGAAAATGAATCATGAACAACTGACACACTTTATTCAGTTTTGCAGAAGTCCCAAATCTCCAGGAAAATTCATCAATTAAAGTGTTGACCATGTTAATGTCTTCTTCAAATTTATTTTCAAATACATTCAGTGCTTGTATAGTTGGAAAGTGTTAAGTGTTGGAAAATCAAATGCAATTTCATTTGGAAAGCTATCAAGCTCATTATCATGTTATGAGCATAAGTTTCTTCCTTGTAACAACGTATTAAAAACATTGAGATGTATCATAATGTCCAGTGTGAATGCAAAAACTCAAAGACAGTTATGATTAGCTAATTCTTGAAAATCTTTGTTATTTTTCATTTCTAAAAAGAGAATGATGATCACTATTGTCTTGAAAATCTTCAAACACATCCCACCAATATCTAAACTGAGTTAACAGACATGATTTGTAACACAACTCTTCAAAGTACATGTACAGTGTAATATTCTTAGAAGTATGGTGAACTGTAAGTTGATAAACAGAAGCCATCATGTGACATGGTTTGTTCATAAATGACAGAAAGAATCCCTCATTATAATGTGGTCTCATGTACAATGCTGTTGAATTTTTGGGACCCCAAGGACCATGTTATATTGAGGCACCAATGTATTTTAAGTGTCTTTATTCATATAAGTACTGTGCCACTGCATATAAGAATAACAACATATTATTAATACTACTACATTACAGTGTATTATTAATACTACTATAATGAATTATTAATACTACTACAATGTATTATTAATATTATAACAATGTATTATTAATACTATGACTATGCACCACCTTAATTTTAAATCTTGTGTCACTGTCTGTATGTTTTAAAGGCAACAAGCTACTCTTACATTTTCATCTAATAAAACCAAACACTTGCTGACAACACATACTGACTTTACCTCATGCAGAATGTTAATGCACATTTGTATGAAGCATTCTTTAGATGAAAAACAAAGTTCACTAACGGAAAGTAAATGGGTTGGAGAAATCAAAGAGCTAATGTAACACCTTTAATACTGACAGTAAGTGACTCTAAAAGCAACATTCATTAAAATTCACTTATTTATTGTTGTATTTTTATTCTTGGCATTTTTGGAGGGGTGAAGTTGGGGTGGTGGTGTAAGAGAAGAAAGGAAAAGAAATGTAAACAGCATTCTATCTTGCTAATGATACACACCAACAAGAATATGTCTTCATCACATATTTTTGGAAAACATTCATTTTAAAAAAACAACTGTAATTAATTATTTGTGATCAGCTTAAAAATGGTAAAAAAGAAACATGAAATTTGCAGTAGCATTCATATTTTCTCACCTGTTCTGGTTCTGTTTCACCTGCAGCATTAGCAAAATCGGCAACAGCCTCATGAACAGGTGGCGGTGGTATGCTGTCCCATGTCTGTGGCTCAGGGGGCTGAGTAACACTCTCTGTAATTACTGGCTGCTGATTCTCTGTTGATAGTGAAGGGGTATTTGTTCCATCTGGTGATATTTGCATATTAGGATGAGGGTTTGCCTCAGCTTCAGCAACTAGTGAGGCTTGATCAGTATTGACAGAGGTGGAGGGCTGAACATTTAGACCTGTAACATCATTGATGATAACTGACTCAGCTGTCAAAGAAGGCATTAAAAGTGTAGCTTGCTGTTTCTCTACAATGCTGGGTCTTTCAAATTCTTCCTGATGTTTCTCTAGAACAGGTTCTTCTGTTTTATCCTGCTTACTGGAAGATGGAATCTGGCCTGAAGTCTGCCCACCTACCGATAGAACTTTCCGACTAAGCAAGTCATTCTTAGTTTGATAGTGTTCACTCTGTATGTCTACATCAGGATTCAGGTGTTTATGTTTGTCATCCAGTAGTGTAGGAAAATCTTTGGTACTGCTTTCAGTAAAATTCTGACTAGCTTGAATTTTGAGTTCTGGAGTGACAGATGTTGGGGACGGCATTTCTGCAGGTTGATGTATTGATGCCTCCACTGATAATGTGGATGCAGAGGGGTTGATATTCTTTGCCACAGTTGACTGAGCTGGTGGAAAACTAGTACTAGCTTCCTGAACAGAAGCAGTGGGTTTTATCCCAAGGACATCTATCACAGATTCAGGAACGACATCAGCTAACTCCCCATCCTCCAGATAGAAAGTGGTGCCATCTATCACAGTGGTCAGTTTTTGGTCAGTTAAAATGTCTGTCTGCTGGACTGTTCCAGTTTCAGGTTGTTTGATATCTGTGCCATGCTCTAAGGATGGGGTAGAAGCTTGGTCAATATTTTCCATAGAAATCTTTTGATCAGACATGCCAAAGCCCTGGCTACTTTCTAATGCCAACATGTGGTCATCTGCTTCCTTAATGAAGTTAATATCCACTGGCTGAAAATTGGTCTCTGGCTTAAGCAGAGTATCTTTCACAGTTTTGGGTGGAACTAGTGGAGCTTGTCCTGTTTCTGTATTTGGCTCAAGAACTTTAGGTGCACCTTCTATGGATACACGTATTTTTTCTTCAGTCTGAATATTTTCAGTCGCAACATTCATATCCAAATTGTCAATTTCAGTCAGAGTAGTGCTTTCCTGTTGTGTAACATCCAAATAGTCTTTCTCTTGCTCTTTGCCAGTGTCTTTCTGTTGGGATGTCTCTTTGTCCCTAAGAGAGTTAATCTCTGATCTAAAATAAAGCTCTGTTCCTTCATAATCTTCTGACCTGGTTTCAGTCTTAGAATTTGCTTCTTTGCCTGGCTCTCCAGCATCTTGAGCAGCGGTCACCTTAATGTCTGGAAGGGGAATTGTAGCAGAGTCTTCCTGGTGTGTATGAGATGGACCTTTGTCTTCTGCATCAATATTAAACTTGCCATCTGATTCCGAATGAACTGTAACACTTTCAATATCAGTTTTATCACTGTCTGGCAATTCGGTATCATCTGTGTGCACTTCCTTAGATTCATCAATTACATGTACTTCTGTCTCATCTTTGGCTGCTTTAGAAAAGTCTTCATCAATTTCTTTACTTTCTTTGGTGTTCAACATGCTTGTAAAATCATGGGCATCTGCTACCTCTGTTTCATCCGATGGTTCTTCTAAATTTGAAATATACTTCTCTGCATCTACAGATGATTTTGAAGTTACAATTTCGGGCTTCTCTTCTTCTATCTCAGTATCATCTAATTCTCTAACTCCATTAATGTATGGGCTGTCCTTGAACTTTTCTCCATTATCAACAGTTTGAATCTCATCAGCATGATCTTCCTTTGACTTATCTTCTATTTTCATCTCAACAACAGAGCTGATATCATTGATATAGATATTAGACTTGACTGAATCTGTGTCAGAATTTTTTTCTTGATCCTTGAAATTAAATTCTGTTTCATCCCCTGTGTTCGTTAGCTCCACATCCTGACTGCCAGCTTCTTTAGAGCTATCTATTTCTACAGCTTGCTTGAAGTTGTCGTTTCCTACATTCTGACTTGAAGCTTGTTTGGAGTTGTCTAATCCTATAACCTGATTGGTAGTTTGTTTGGAATTGTCTAATCCTTGATTCTGAATACTTGCTTGTTTGGAATTGTCTAATCCTTCATTCTGAATACTTGCTTGTTTGGAATTGTCTTGTCCTACATTTTGATTGGTAGTTTGTTTGGAGTTGTCTGTTTCTTCTTTCTGCTCTTCATCTGTATTTGCTGTTTTAAATTGTTGAGACAGGTAGTCATTGAATGCTGTAACATGCAGGTAAAAAACAAGAACAAGAAATTAATATGATTTCAAACCAATTCAATGAAGACAGGGATTCACAATATGCTGCAAAGCACAGGTGAAACAAAATGAAGATATAAATACATTTTAGAACTAGTTTAATAAGATAAGAATTCACTGAGAGCTGCAATATTCAGTTGATATAAAAACAAGAAATTAATACATTTTAGAAAAGGTGTAATAAGACAAGAATTCACTGAATGATGTACAGGTAAAATAAAAATAAGAATTAAATACAATTCATACTAATTTAATGAGGATGTTGCAAATATAAGTCAAATACAGAAGAAAGAAAAGTTCTACTAGTCTATTTTGTACAGTTGGGCTGCAATATTTTATACATGGACAGCATGTAACATTTTGTATAGTCTGCTGCTAATATATTTTGTGTACGATTTGCCTGCAATGTTCTGCATAGGAAGCATATAACATTTTGTATAGTAAGCTTATATTGTTTTGAAGTGAGCTTGTTGTACTGTTGCAACATAAAACAATGTAAAGCAGGGAATTTTGAAACAATTTTTTTTAAAATCATCAATATTATACATGTATTAATATTATAAAATATAACTGTAACAGTTTCACGGCCTTGTAGTAACACCAACATATATTTGCTCTAAATTTCGAACTGCCACTTTCTGCATAACAGTTTTATTTCAGTGCTCTTCACTACCACACAAACATTCATGGAAGAATACTTCAAATGGCACCCAGCATTATTATTCATCACTAATCTTAATACCAATGCCTTCTTACAAAAAAACAAAAAAAAAACAATATACACTGTCACTACTACTGCATTTCATATTCACTGTTGGAAAGATGCCTGGGTAATTAGAGAGAAAAAGTACAGCACTCATTACAAGAGGAATAGTATGGGACTGAGAAGTAATAGAAACTGAAAGGTGCAAAATTAGAGATTTAGTTTTCTATACTAAACTGAAATGGATCAAAAATTATTCTACGAGATAAAAGACAGACATCTCATACTAAAAGCGACAGATAAAAGGCATGCTATGTATATAAATACTGATAAAACATTTTCCTTAAAATGTAGTCTTCAGCTAATAAAATGAAATGAATGACCACTAAATAAATCTCACAATTGCCAAAACATTTAGAACAGTGCAAAATCTCAAATATTTTGCAACACCAAAATAAACATTCATCTAACAATTATGACAAGTCTTGAAGTTTAAAATTTAGATGAAAAAAGTATGAACGTATGGGTTAATAAATTTTGTTATGTGTGAATAATGTTCTATAATAAAGAGGGTTAATTTTTTGTGATTCATCAGCTGCAAATATATATATATGCATTCATGCATAAAGATAATCATCAACATTTCATCAACATTTAAAAACTTCTTCTCAAACTCAACACTTAAAGGTGTGATTATTTTTTTATGCTCATTGAGTCGCTAAACACTAATGAGATAAATATATTTTTAATGTGTATCCACAAATCTGTTTTTTTTTAAAATGGACTTTTAATTTTGTACTTCTTTTCTTGTCAAGACTTAAAGATTTTAAGGCTGTTTTGAGTATGCACAATATTATTATAATTAATATTATGCACATGCTGCTTGTGTTTACATATTTTTATTAAATCTCAGGAACATTATCAATACTCTGATTTAATAAATGTATGTAATGAAAAATAAGCATTGTAACCTAGAAAATAAAAACAGATATTTTAAAACTGAAAATTAAGAGTACTGGCAAAGCTGTATTGTATGTATACTGTAAGTTAACTACCATGATGTGATGGAGTAAATTTGCCTATCCCTATTTCTAGACCGAATTGTTATATAAATTGTTAAATTGTCAAAGTGACCCGACCTTGGGCACCCCTTATGATGGTATTTTCATAAATGTCAGAATTGGAGTAAACACTCGAGTTGAGAATATGCTAGAAATTGCTGATGCAATCCAAACCAGTTCCAACTGGATGAGTAGTTCAGCCAATGGGCTGAGATCAAAAGTTTATCTGCTGTAGAGAATTCTATTGTCTAATCTTTTGAATTTGGAGTGCCAAGAAGTCCGGTCATGAAAGGCAGCTATTAGCATAATGGTGAGTTAACGGACTGATTGAGAGAGAATGAACTTAGAAATATTTCGTGCATTTTGCTATTGATATGTTATACTTACGTTTTATGTAGAGATGTATTATGTGAGTAAACTATTATTTCTACAAATTATAAACTATGATTCTTATATGTAGTTTGCTAAACACTTGACATTGTTGCTAGTAAACCTGTTCATAAACTTTTATGCTCTGTGCATGTATCAGGCTAGTAAATACTGTTGCAGTAAACTGTTAGTTGAGACTTGAATGTAAGAGAGAATGGAGTTAAAGATGAATAAACTGGAAAAAAAACTTAGCAATTTTCTCTGATTATATTTTACAGGGAAAAAACAGTTTTCCCTTGTTTTATCTGAATCTCCTGGTTTACTGATTATAAACTGCTATGACCATGGTAGACGGGAAAAGTATCTATTGAAGTGTGTAAGTGTAAGGAATACACTGCACTCTGTTGAGGTAATGGTGGCAAGATATGCTGAAAACATTGCGCAATTTCTGGTAAAAGGAAGTTACTGGAAATTGCTACAATTGTTGTTCTGCTTGAGGGAGCTAGCTAATATAGTGAAGGAGCGCCCAGGTTAGCCTCAAGAGAATAGCAGCTAATCAGTGCTCTACAATTTAAGAAAGGAAACACATGCAATTGACAGTAGTAATTTAAACAAACTTGCAACTTTATTATGAAAAGCGTGCAAAATGACTACTGCGACTTCGCCTATACAAGGTTACGTAGAAACTATTATTGCTTATCTCTAATAACTCCATTTCTGTTCTCTGATAAAAACTATCCTGTGATTTGTGTTGACACTAATCTATTGAATTGTGTGTTAGGATATAAGACTGTATAGATATTAAAAATTATTTGAATGTGGTTGAATGGAAATATTGATGTTAAGTAATTTTTTTTCATTGCATTTATTATATGTATATTTGATATTTTGATTTAATAAATTTATTGACCTTCTTAAATATACTGATAACCATATGTTGGAGAAGAAAGTGGGTGGATGGGGGCTCGCTAAATGTAGACTAAAAGATGGATTTGTCTTCTCCTTTAGTAAGAAGTTTTCTACTTATGGAAATATTGTGTGATGGTAAATGATTGTCTTTAATTTTATGGAAGAGTAAAAACGTTTACAGTGCCCACATATCCACCAAGTGAGAGAGATGAGTGGTATCTGCTGGAGAATTATTAACAACATAAATTATGATTCTCATCACTTGTAATTAGCTATGGATGATTAATTAATAATAATAATCATAATCATAACCATTAACTAGGTGGTACTGGCATCACAAATTAGCTTAACCTTAAAAAAATAATTTTAAAAACCCTCATAAAAAACTACAAAGTATGAAAGGATGGTGCATTGCATACTTTAACCTGGTCTAACCTCTAAAACAAAGACAGAATATAAATAGTGCTAAGAATGCTATATTGCATAGTTTAAATTAACTATCACGACTTAACAGCAAATAGTCTAAAACGCAAAAGTACAAAAGCTTTAAAGAATACATTTTTATAGCAAATTGGTTTAACAGTAGTGTTGAATTTGGAAATAATATGAAAGTTAATAAACTAAAAGTATAATTGTTAGTATGAGATGCAAAAAAATCATTAAATAAACATGCAATGTAGAGAGGTATAGCATAACCTAATAAGAGGCAAATAAGTAATACGTCGCTGATTCCTAGGTAACAAAAAAAAGAAAAAGTAACCTGGTAATGCACATTTAGGCACAAAACCAGAGACATGCCATTTGCATACACTTTTAAAATGTCCCTAGTTAGATACAGACAGATGACAGAATAAACAGAATCTGAGAACAGAGTGGTAACAAACATTTCATACATAACAAAAGAATAACCTAAGGCAGCTGACTCTATGTTGAAAAGGATAAAACAAGGCTGACCGTCGACATAACAGACATGTACAGTCTATATTATTATAACATACTGAACAGAGTTCACATTTTCTGGTGAGCACAAGTTGATGAGAATCAGGTATACATAACAAACATCTCCAAGAGTTGATGTTTTAGCAGCTAAATAGTCTTCAGGCAAATACAAGTATTAATCCTCTTTTCTTGATATTAATATATTTTTCTGAAGAATGAATTTATCAGTTCTTAAAGTTGTTTTGTCTTGTGTATGTTTATCTCTAGGCATTGATAATTTGTTTTATATTGCAATGGTTCATTTTACTTAGAAAAATTCCTTTTAATCAGAGTATATTGTCAAAATGCATAGTTAGAACTATTCCTTTTAATCAGAGTATATAGTCAGAATGTATACGATCTGAAAGTACAATGGCAGTACAGTTAAAAGGCAAATAGGAATATAAACTATTTAAAAGTAAAATGAAAAGCAGTTCACTGTCAGAATAGAATATATACTATTTCAAAGCAAAATGACACACTGTTAATAATTGGTAATGTGAACACAAAAGGAAAGAATATATATTACTTTGAAGAAAAAATTGCATGCAGTAATGATAGTGACAGCACAGTAATATAGAATATGTAATATATCAAAGCCAAATATTAGACTTGCAATTTTATTTTATATTTAAACCTTTTGTGCTCTGCTGAAAATCTGTCTGGAAAGACTTGTGCAAGTCTTGTATCCCTTGCAAGAGAGGATCCATTCTTTCTGGTGCTGAAGAAAACGTCCACACCCAAACAATTTGGAAAGTTAATTAAATTGTAAAAGAAACTATGTATATTTTACAAAACTGTAAAACTAATGGTTTTTTCCTTGCATCAAAAATGCATCCACTACACAGAAACTTAATGAATTAATTAAACAACTTCATCAAAACAAAAACAAACTGTAAAACCAAATAAAGGATCCAGTTAAAATAAAAATTACAACAAACACCAAGAAACAAACCAAGAAACATTGCCAAAAGCAACAAAACCTAAAAAAATAAAAATAATCAACAAGCCAGCCCATCAACAAAAACGAAACTATAAAAATCTATACAACCAACCAACCACCCAGCCAGCCAGCTCATCAACAAAAGACAAGACAAAAGCAGCAGGTCTCAAAATAAAATAAAGCTTCAGAAATGATTGGAATTCACATACATATCATGGGAAAAAACAACTGATACTCTTCTAACCAAGAAGACAAAGAGAGCAAATAAATACCACATCCAGATTTTTAAAACAAGTCAATCAAAGTAACAGTAGTTAAAAAGATATAACATCTCTGACATCAAAATCACTTGTGTGTTACAAATGAGCCATTGCCAAAAGGTGAGCACAGTGACCCATCCTCAGACCTGCCTACCCCCCTCCTCAGCAGACCATAAGATCAATGATCCAAAACCAGAAGATTCTATGTGGAAGCTGACATTTTAATAGGAAAAACTATAAAATGGAAATCAATTCATTATGTTCAGAAGATCTGATCTTATAAATACTGTTTAATATCTTACTTTTTAGCAAAATGCTTAAAGTCCCTATTGAGAAATAAACTATGAAGTGATACCTTAAGTGATTTTAAGTATGATTTTTCAATTATTTAAATTGATTGTGTGTATAAAAGGGTAATGTATACAGAGTATATATTACTACTATACATTTTTAACATTTCTTAGATACAAACAATATTCCTTTAGCTTCAGTTAATTATTACCTTCATTTAATTTTTTTTAAATTATGTAGGTCCATGGATTATTTTGCTATTATACCTAACAGTGTTACCAATGACAAAGGTGCATTCTATACTTTACTGCTTGATGTATTAATAAATAGCATTAAATAAAATTAACAATTAAAAATTAACATGCTATTCTTTAACAGAACGTTTCTATAATTTTAATTAAACAACATTAATTTTCTTTTCTTCTTCCATATCCAGATGTATATTGCTGTCACACTCAATTGTGCTACACTGCATTTTGCCTGATGTATTCATAAAATCATTAAATGGATTTGTTTATGAATCACAATATATTATTATTTTAATAAGATTGGTATTCACAATTTTTTACCATTTCAATAACTTTTAATTGCAAGCAGATTTATTGTTAGTCATGATTAATTATTAATAATATTTTTTATCATGATGACAAAATTAAAAGGACAATTATAGTTTTTAAAAGTATGGAATACTTTGATTGGCCACAAAAAAAAACCGATTTGAAAGCTTTTACTGTTCTTTATTTATTCAATAACTTTGTTTATAAGTATTATTTAGTTGTCACATTTGACATTGTTACGTTTCCAGTATTTATTTAAAGACCCTGCTTAGAATAATTAAAAGACTTTAAATATAATTAATTCTTCCTCTCATATTCTACGCAGACTGGTTGCTCAATTTATTATCTGACTAATTAAAAGTGCGTCTTGTAGTTCAGACGACAAATTTACAGACTAATAAACTGCGAACTTTTAGCTAGATTTGAAAACAGTTAAGTCCCTCTAAATTAATATGCACTCGTCATCAATCTTTCTGCTCATCCGCCCCCATTCAAATCTAAGAATTAATCTAATTGGTCTATTGTGCATAGAAATCAACTACTAAGAGGTATTAACAAAGAAAATAAGATTTAATAAAGTTTAACAAATTAACAATAAATCGAATGCAACGCGAATAGTCTTCACTCTGTCTTTACGCGCCTATGCCTGATTTTTGTCAATCTAAATTGCCAGAAAAGTGTTCCTTTGAGATCTGTACACTTGATTTTGCACTTAGCTCTATTCTTGTATCCTTGGTCTCAACACTCAGTCATGCCGATTCGTTCCCTCAGTCCTCCTTTAACGACACACGTGGTGCATAAGGAATGATGTCCCCTTGTTAGTGGCTAGGGACTGGAATTTTAGCAGCATGGCCCTCAGAGTGGATTTCGACACGCTTACACCAATAAGCTAATGCAGGTGAGGCATGGGTGAACATGAACCATGAGCCGACCTTGATTCTCTATGGCGCCGGCTGCCTCTCACGACCCGAGTAAGCTGATGGAATTAGCTAAAATGTGCTCGAAGTGAGGGAGCGGAAGCGTGTGGGTACATATATAGAAAGGTATATTGCGTATCACGTGACTGTTCGCAAAGCATGTGGTTGGTTCGAGAACTGGACAATGGTCCTAAAGTTACATAACATCTTGACCTGTTCTAGAAGCACCTAGAAAAAGGAAGCTTTGAACAAAGGGCCAAGGGTTTCAAATATTCGAATTTGAAGTAAACAAGCTAAGTGGGTCATCAGGTCGGACATTTTTATCAGACTTGTGACACCCCCTTGCTTTTGAGGCGTTTATCTTGCCAAAGATAAAATGCCTCCTACAAATTATGTATGATAAAATGTAGAAGTCCACAATGAAGAAAAATTTACACAAAAAAATTTCGACATTCTTAGAAATAAAGTGTGCAACTATATTTCATATTTACAGGAAGGAATCCGTAGGGTTCAGTTAATTGATTAAACAACATTCTATCAGTACCGGCACTTGATGGCATCAAGCACGACTCATGTAATCTGCGCCAACATTCAAAGACCCTTTGATGTAATGAATATTTGCGTCATACTGTGTCAGAAACAAAGACCAACGCATTAAACGGCTGTTCGTAAATTGCGCCTGTCCGAGAAAGGCCAACGGCTGGTGATCGCACTCAATGACAAAGGTTTTTCCGTACAAATAGTTTTCGAACTTTTTTATGGCCCAAACTATTGCAAGACATTCCTTTTCACTGGTGGAATATTTCTGTTCAGTAGTTGTGAGTTTACGGCTTGCATATGCAACTGGGTGTTTGGTGTCATTGTGTTCTTGTAATAACACTGCTCCTAATCCTGTGTTGCTAGCATCAGTCCTTAACAAGAATGGTTTTGTCAGATCTGGCAGTTTAACAATTAAATCTGAAGTCAGTCTAGATTTCAGTGTGTCAAAAGCGTTTTGGCATGCATCAGTCCACACTACCTTTGTAGGCATATTCTTACGTGTCAAGTCAGTCAGAGGACATGCAATGGCACTAAAATCTGGTACGAATTTTCTGTAGTAATTAGCAAGACCAAGAAAACTTCTAACTTGTGTTTTTGTTAGCGGTTGTGAAGTGTCCTTAAGTTGTGCTATCTTAGCTTCACTTGGCGACATAGTTCCATGACTCAACTTGTGTCCCAAGAAGTCTAAGGAGAATTGTGCTATTTCACACTTCGTAGGGCGGGCAGTGAGGTTGGCTTGCTTTAATCTGGCTAGCACATCTCGTAAGAGTGTTAAGTGCTCCTCCCATGTCTGGGTGCCTAGAATTAAATCATCCATGAAGTTCTCAACTCCACGTCCGTACAGTGGTTCTAACAATGACCGCATCATTTTAGAAAAAATGCTTGGAGCGTTTGAAACTCCGAAAGGCATAACTTTCCATGTGTAGTTTCCTACTGGTGTAGTGAAAGCTAGTATGTGTCGATCAGTGTCCTTGACCTTGATTTGCCAAAAACCGCGTGACAAATCTATTTTGGTATAGTAATGAGCGTTAGCTAGCTTGGTGAAGATGAGATCCGGATCAGGAAGAGGTTCGGCACAAAACTCTGTCACTTGATTGAGTTTGCGGTAGTCTACGCAAAAACGGAACGAGTTATCACGTTTTTTAATCAACACGATGGGTGATCCGTAGGCACTGTCAGTCTTCTCTATGACCCCTAGATCTAGCATAGTCTTAATCTCACGTCTAACGTCATCTATCTTAGCGTGTGGCAACGGATACGGCTTCAAACGTATCGGTTTGTTGTCAGTCAGCTTCAGTGAAAATTCTATTAAGTCTGTCAACCCTGGTTTGTCTGTCAGAGTAGATGAGAACTCATTAAGCAATTCATTCACTTCTTTTTTCTGTCTTTCTGTCAAGGCTTCATTTACCCTAACGTCTTTGACAGTTTCGTCCGTCTGTAGAGGACAGTTTGGTAAAGTACCAGTGACGCAATCAGTATCCCCCTCGTCTTCTGTAACTATCGTCGCTACGACAAAATCAGCTTGAGTGGTTTGATCCTCACGGCTTATGTACTTTTTGAGTAGGTTAACATGAAAGATTTTCTCTCTCTTTCCTGTCTGCACCTTATAGTTCAGTCCCCCTAGCTTGGCGGTAACTACAAAGGGCCCCTTCCATTTCATCTGAAGTTTGTTATGTGCTTCAGGAAGCAACAGTAACACTTTGTCATTAACTTCAAATTCTCTAGGTTTGGTGTGCTTATTGTAATATTCTGCCTGTCTAGACTGAGCTATCGTCAAGTTTTCCCGTGCTATCTTGCCTATAGTTTCAAGACGGTTTCTTAAGTCAGTGACGTATGTATAAGTTGTCTTAACTTCGTCATCTGTCTTTTCATCAGTCCAAAGTGCCTTCAAAATCATCATCGGTCCGCGTACAGTACGTCCGTAAAGTAGCTCAAATGGTGAAAACCCGGTGGAAGATTGTGGCACCTCCCTATATGCAAATAGTAGGGCAGGGATGTATCTGTCCCAGTCTTTCGGTTTATCTGTGGCGAGCTTTTTAAGTGCTGTTTTTAATGTCCCATTGTATTTTTCAATCAGACCATTTGCCTGGGGGTGGTATGGTGTGCAAGTAAGATGTTTGATGGAAAGTAAACGATTTACTTCCTTCATTACGTTGCCTATGAATTGACTCCCCTGATCCGTCAAAATTTCAGTAGGAATTCCAACACGACTCCAAAGACCGAAAAGGGCTTCGGCGACAGTTTCAGTATCAATATTTTTCAATGGTACTGCGTCGGCGAATCTTGTTGCGTAATCAATAGTGGTCAGCACGTATCGATTACCTCTCGTTGATGTGGGTATTATAGGCCCAATCAAATCCAATGCTACGCGCTTGTAGGGTTCACTGATCAGTTCAGGCTCTCCTAACGGTGCGGGTCTGATTGAATTTTTAGACTGTGTTCTCTGGCATGTGTCGCAACTTAACACGAATCTACGGATATCGGCAGTGATGTCCGGCCAATAAAACTCACTTGTAATACGACTAGTTGTTTTTTGTACACCCATGTGTGCACCAAAAAGACTCTCATGACCTAATCGTAATACGTCATTTCGTTTGGTTTGTGGAACGACTAATTGTTTCCGAAATTCGTCTCCCACTTTCGAATAGCGGTACAATAAACCCTTTTTCAGAATAATGCACGCTTTCTTATTCGAATCGTCAGTGTTGACGTCACTAACAAGTACAGCTTGTCTGCGTAACTTGTCTAGTGTTTCGTCCTCAGCTTGTAATATTTTAATCTCGCTAACTGTTGCTTTATCTACGGCTGGTGCGGCAGACATCGGTGCAGTTACAGATTTGTCTTTACTACTCGCTGCTCTGGTTACAGCGTTAACCAGTGGTGGTTCAGTTGAAGTTTGTTTTTTGCACGGCAAAACATACTTGCAACCAAGGATCACGTCATGCGGTGAGTTTTCCATAACTGCCGCTTTGACTGTTCCTTCTACAAAGTCTGAAACAATCGAGACTTCAGCTACTGGTAAAATGTCTTGTTCGCCGTTTGCAAAGGTGACAGAGATTGTCTCCCCTGTGTAGTCGGTACGGTTAACTAATGATGCATTTACAATAGCGTCTAGCTCACACCCTGTATCAAGCAAAGCGATTGTATCGTGACCGTTTGCCTGTACTGGTGTTCGATTCGACTTTTCTGTTTTAGGTGTATGACTTTCTACTGCGTAAACTTTAGCTGTTTTCTTTTCAGGACATGTTCGTGAAAAATGGCCACTATCACCACAAGTGTAACATGCAAGATTCTTTTTATCTTTCTGTTTGTCGGACTTGTTTTTAGTGTCGGGTTTAGATGTTTTATCATCACGCTCACTATGTGCCTTCCCGTCATTTTTCTTATCCTTTCGAGTCTGCGGTTCGTTCGGTCGAGACTTGTTGTTCGCGTGTGCGTTCGAGAATTGAGAATGTGCGTCATCAAAGCGATCGGCGGCGTTGCCTATCTCCTCTAGCGTAGATTTTTCCCTTATTGCTAAGTGAATCAGTAGATCTGATTTGTATGACCCGAGAATATGGTCTTTTACCATTTCATCCCTAAGACCTGCGTACGTCTGTGGAGTTTCGGCTAGATCTATCCATCTTTGGAACAAGTCAGTTACACGTCGTATGTACTGTGCGTGCGTCTCTGAACTGGCTTTCGTGGCCTGTTTAAACTTACGTCGGTATGTGTCGGCTGTGAGTTTGTAACGTTTCAATAATGCGGCCTTGACTGTGTCGTAATTATCTGACTCAGAATCGCTAAGCTTATTGAACTCGTTTTTCGCACTGCCCTGCAATAACCCCGATAAATTTATCGCCCAATGTTCCGCTGGAATGTTTGTTGCTCTGGCTAACTTTTCAAACGTTTTTAAATACGCGTCTATTTGATCTTTGTTCTCATCAAATGGGACCATATTTATCTTTGGAATGATATTTTCAATTCTACTGTGATTATTTCCATCGCTAGAACGCGAATCACCACTGCTTCTGCGATCACGGTTTGGATTGGTAACTTCTAGTTTCTTTACTTCCCATTCTAACCGTTTTATTTCCGCGTCTGCGGCGATGCGTTTGGCTTCTGTATCCGCTGCGATGCGTTTTGCTTCTGTGTCCGCTGCGATGCGTTTTGCTTCTGTGTCCGCTGCGATGCGTTTAGCCTCGGTTTCAGCTAGTCTTTCAGCCTCTAACTTCTTAGCTTCGCGGGCAGCTAACCGTTCTTCCCTTTCTATCTCTTGTCTCTCTTTTTCCGCTTTTTCCGCTTTCTCTAGCTCAGTTTTGATGTAGCTAGTCAGTTCGTCACCCTGATATCCTATCATGATACCGGCTTCTTTCAGGTCTTCGATAACCTGTTTGCGATCCATTTTACTGTCTTAGCGCGCTGGCTACAATAAGAATGTATCTCGTGAATTGTGTGTTTTAACCGTCGGCGATAACTACGCTTATCCCGAAAATAACTTTTAGGCTACAACCTTACAAAAATTATTTAATTTACTCAGAACACCTTCCGAAATAAATTACGCGTTAACTCTTTACACGTTTCACCTGCTTGTCACAGTGTCCGCTGTTCCAAGACTTTCGTAATGTCACGGCTCCTACCATACAACATTACACATTATATCTAGCACCCTAAATATAATAGTCCGAAGTCTGTTACTACCGATAACTCTCCTAGCTGGCGGTATAACCTTCGACTCCTCACAATGAAGTACTCAGTAACACAATACTAAATAAATCATTCAATAGCTAACATGACATATTTAACTACGCTTAAATATATCAACATTAACTAACATGCACGCTACTCTGCAAAAGAATACATGCACATGTCACAACAAAAGCAAAGAAAATCAGTGATACAAAAATCAAAAGAACAATTGGCAATTCTGTTCGTTCGTTCGTTTCTAGGTTATGATGCGCCCTATGTATAAAAATGTTACAATTTACAATTTAATACATATCAATCCCGCGACGACCCACACTTGTTACGTTTCCAGTATTTATTTAAAGACCCTGCTTAGAATAATTAAAAGACTTTAAATATAATTAATTCTTCCTCTCATATTCTACGCAGACTGGTTGCTCAATTTATTATCTGACTAATTAAAAGTGCGTCTTGTAGTTCAGACGACAAATTTACAGACTAATAAACTGCGAACTTTTAGCTAGATTTGAAAACAGTTAAGTCCCTCTAAATTAATATGCACTCGTCATCAATCTTTCTGCTCATCCGCCCCCATTCAAATCTAAGAATTAATCTAATTGGTCTATTGTGCATAGAAATCAACTACTAAGAGGTATTAACAAAGAAAATAAGATTTAATAAAGTTTAACAAATTAACAATAAATCGAATGCAACGCGAATAGTCTTCACTCTGTCTTTACGCGCCTATGCCTGATTTTTGTCAATCTAAATTGCCAGAAAAGTGTTCCTTTGAGATCTGTACACTTGATTTTGCACTTAGCTCTATTCTTGTATCCTTGGTCTCAACACTCAGTCATGCCGATTCGTTCCCTCAGTCCTCCTTTAACGACACACGTGGTGCATAAGGAATGATGTCCCCTTGTTAGTGGCTAGGGACTGGAATTTTAGCAGCATGGCCCTCAGAGTGGATTTCGACACGCTTACACCAATAAGCTAATGCAGGTGAGGCATGGGTGAACATGAACCATGAGCCGACCTTGATTCTCTATGGCGCCGGCTGCCTCTCACGACCCGAGTAAGCTGATGGAATTAGCTAAAATGTGCTCGAAGTGAGGGAGCGGAAGCGTGTGGGTACATATATAGAAAGGTATATTGCGTATCACGTGACTGTTCGCAAAGCATGTGGTTGGTTCGAGAACTGGACAATGGTCCTAAAGTTACATAACATCTTGACCTGTTCTAGAAGCACCTAGAAAAAGGAAGCTTTGAACAAAGGGCCAAGGGTTTCAAATATTCGAATTTGAAGTAAACAAGCTAAGTGGGTCATCAGGTCGGACATTTTTATCAGACTTGTGACAGACATATCTTCATCTAAATGACTTCAGTAAGTCATCTGCAACATCTCTTCTGCTTTGTAATTTGGGGAAGTACTAACCTTAAACTGCATGAAAGGTTCAATGCTGTACATTTTTGGGGGTCTGGTAGTGCTCAGCTTTAGGTAAGAGCTCATATACAAACAAAATTTTTAATCAAGAAAAGAAATAAACCAATTACTTTTCACTTAATTTTTATTAAGATTATGTTTCTTTTTTTTTTTAATTAAAAAATTGATTATTTAGGTGGGTTTTTTGTACTAACCAGATTCTTCCTTATCCAAATTTGGGGCTGTGTTGCCAGATTGAGTGTCCTTTATTTCATTCAGATTTTGATCATTTGATTCCAAAGTTTTGATTTCACCCTGAAAATAAAACATTTAAATGTTTAAGTCAAAAATGGATTATTCTCAAACTTTTAATTTTACAACATTAAAAATCTCTATCTTAATGCATTGTCTAGTTTTAATTTTGTCTAGTTCAATGACTGATAAATTTAAAAATAAAATCTGTTGTGTAAAAATCTTAAGCTCTCTAAATAAATTTATGCACAGAAATAAAAAAAAATTTAAAGAATAAAGAGCCAGTATAATGGATTTTCTGCCAATAATTACTTAACACGTACATAAATATTTTAACAACAATAATGCTAACAAAAATGTTAACTAAATATAACTTGCATTTTTTAACACTGTCAATTTAAATTAATTACATTTGTCTATTTATTTACACAAAAATTTACAATTTTCATAAGTATTTATGGAATAATAAAAAAAGATATTTATCTATAAATTTTTAAAAAAGTAAAAGAAATGTTATTTAAAAAAAACAAAAACTGAATGGCTGTTTACAGAAGAGAAGCGTGGCTTTTACAAGTGCTTAGAAAAATAAAATTGCTTTGAAAATCTTTAACAATACTGAGATAAATGTGACATTTATAGAAATTTTGAACAAAAATACAAAAAGAAGAAAAATGTGGCTTTGAATTGAGTTGCATCATATATACCTACTTATAACTTATGAATATATAAACCGTACGCACCCAGCATTAAAAAAAATGAAAGAAGAAGAATTAACAGAAAATCAGGATAGACCCCTAAGTGAGTGTGGGGTGGGAGAAATGAAATGACTACTCCATCAGCTGGCCTCAATTCCCTCATAGAATGAGCATCTCTCTGCACTGACAGTGATTCTAGTTTTTACAGATAAGTATTTATAATATAACATGGCTTTTAAAAAACAAGTCAAGTATGTATTTATACAAACATATTGCTGTACAGGGTTGTTTGCATCAAACCATGTATAGTATACGTGTAATTTTCACCTCATGCATGGACTTTATAACTTAATCCCTGTATATGATGCAACTGCACTCCTCTGCTTATAGATCTGAACAATTACATTATGTTGCAATTTTTAACAAAGCCAATTTAAAACAGAAGCAACAAAAATATAATAAATAACAATAAAATTACACTTCTTTTCTTGTAACAATGTTGTAATAATACTTACTGAAGTAAGAACAGACTCAGCAACACCGGTTATGTCAGCTACAAATTTAAACAGAAAAGATTCTTAGTTATAAATCTTTAAAAAAAAAAGTATTATAAAATAAATTCAAACAAACAATACTTTGAATGGCTTTTTATTAGAAAGCGAGGGATTTTGTTTGTGTACATTTTTAAGCTCAGTCTGATTATATGCTCAAATTAAGCTATTTTTAAAAGCACAGAATGTGAGTGTGAACGATATTGCATGGTTGTATGGACAGCACAGTCACTGAAGGAACAATGCCAATGCCGTTGGTTAAACAGGAGTGCCAACTGAATACATAAATACTGCAAAATGAGTAGTAGTCATCAAGAGGATACTGGCTGGTTTGACCTACTGGACAGTCTTTTTAAGCTATATTGACAGTTACTAGAGAAACTGGCCTACTGCACAGTTTTCTAAGTTATACTGCAGTTATAGAGAAAACTGACTGGTTTGGCCTACTGTACTTTCTTCTAAGTTGCATTACAGTAACTAGAGAAAACTGACTTGTTTCGCCTATTGAACATTCTATTAAGTTATACTGCAGTTTTAAGTTATACTGCAGTTACTAGAGAAAACTGACTGCTTTGGACTAATGTACATTCTTCTAAGTTATACTGTAATTACTAGAGAAAATTTACTGGTTTGGCCTACTGTACATTCTTCTGTTATTACTGTTACTTCTATTGACTAGTGGGCAAACAGAAGCTAATAAAATTCAGATAACCATGCAATTCTATAAATCCCACGTTTTTGGTGATTTTTTTACACAACAGCGTTTGATGACACAATCGGCATGCTATAAAAATGTACATACACTGTACATGTTTGCTAACAACAAAAGGCTTATGTGCACCAACCAACAGCAGAGATTTACCAGTATACAATAAAAATGTACAAACCTTTCATTATATTCTCCAACATTGCAAACACAAAGATCGCTCACAAAATCACAAAAAAACCTGTGGGGTGTACACTATAGCTAACCAGTGTCAAAATTATAATTGTGAGTCATTTTGCTCTGACACAGCTCTGTAAAGTATCATACATGAGGTTACTTCAAAAGTAGGCTAATTAACATAAAAGAGGTGTGAGCCAATTGAAGGGCATCGATAACTAACATTTTCAAGAGCCAGTGATTAGACACAGGGATTGAGATAACCGATGCTAATTGGCAATTTTGGCCCTCTTTTATGCTCGAAATACATGTAGAAAGAAAGAAAGAAAGAAAGAAAGAAAGAAAGCTCACAAAAAACCTGCAGGGTGTACATTGTAGTTCGTTTTTACAAAAAGCTAACCAGTGTGTCAAAATTAAATTCAAAAGTCATTTCGCTCTGTCACAGCTCTGAAAAGTATTGTACACATGGTTATTTCAAAAGTGGGTTAATTAACATAAAAGAGGTGTGAGCCAGTTGAAGGGCATCAGTGTGCCTATTTTGCTCATGGCAGGATTGTGCCTGATGAGGGAAACAATGCCCTTATTAAGTTTAAGTTGCAGGTTGTTAACAAGCCATGGCCATTTATCGTTAGCGAGATGGTGAAGTGGCATTGATAACTAACATTTTCAAAAGCTGGCGATTAGTCATGGGGATTGAGATAATCGATGTTAAGTGGTGATTTTGGCCCTCTTTTGTGCTCGAGATATTAGGGTTCGGTGACATAAAAGAATTGACATAACCGATAAGAAAATGCTAAGACAAAGAGGGAATTTGGCAGTTTCACTTAAAAAATGTTAACTTAACAGGTTGGCGAGTTAACCGAGGTCAAGATAAGTGGGTTCGACTGTAACAGAAAAAATGCTGAAAAATGACAGGGGGAAAAAACTGTCAAAAGCAGAATCTATGTATGTTTCTAGTCAGCCAAGTTATAACTATCAGGAAAGAGTAAAATGTCTACGAAAAATATTATTGGTCTAATATTAAATTAAGAAAATAAAATCATACTACAAGATCTATATCGACATTTAAGAATAAATACTAAATAAGAACTAGTAGTCAACAGCAAAAGAAAGCAATCAAAGTAATCTAAAAAAGAAAGAAATGAAACAGTAAACAAACAAAAATACATAAAAAAATGAAAGACTGAAAAACAGAAAACAAAAAATAATGACAACCCCAACCCAACCCCACAAGTACCAAATTTATCACACAAAAATGAAAACTACAAAGAAATAAATTAAAAATAAATAATACAAGAAGATGGTTATAAATACAAAATACACAATATTAAGGCAAAGCAAGAAAACAGAAATATTTTTTTTTTTAGAAACCTATGCAAAACAAAAGTCTGACCAATCAAACAAAACTATATAAAACAAAGTGTTTTACTGAAACAAGACAATGCAAAACAACAAAAAATTTACACAAAACAAACATACAGATACAAAACCAAGCTAAAAAAATGTTACTACCTTGCAGCAAGTGATAAAATGCACAAAGCAAGAAAACAAAAAATCATAAATGAAACTATGTCATCAACAAAAAACTGAAGCAGCTATAAATAATCCAATTAAAAAAGGCCAAATACATACACATTAATCACCATGTAAATGGTGAAGGTAACAACTGATGCCATACTAAAATCATTTTATTAAATGACTGACTTAACATACTTTCATCAATTTCTGTTTCTTCTTTCTCCTCTGTTGATATGGGTGCTTCATGGCCTTTTAGCTGCTTTGTCCATTCACTTTCCTGCAGGGATGAAAGAAATTATAAGCTTGCATTCAAATTAACTATTTGTACTTTATAAAACAAAGAGTGTTTAAAAATAAATGTCAATTTATTGTTGCAAGTTTACAACATTTATCCATCACTATATATAATAAAATTTGTCTCACCTCCGTTGGGACTTCAAACATGGGTTGGTGCACTTTTACATCAAATTCCCGTACAAAAGAATGTGGGAAATAGCCCCTCTGACCATTCAGCTATAGGAACAAACATTAAATAGAAAATTCATTTGGATAACTTTAAATTAATGTTTAAAAGGAAACAATAGATAAGAAAGTATAGTGGGCAATCCTGAATAGTATCCATAATATGATATTAACAGCCATTTGTTTGCACTATTCTACAGAAGAACTCTAAATGCTTACTACCACTACTGCTGAGCTCAACATGATTAGGTGATGAACAATGCATTTATGATAATAGATATTTGTTTGTAGTAATTATCAAGGAATTCTAATGCTACAATCACTGCTGCTAAGTTTAACATTCAAGAAAGAGTGATGGCTGACTGAGAAAAATACAAAATTTTAGAGAACATAGTGGAGAGTTTTGAAATCAATATAAAGATAATCTCAACAAATAAACAATTCAAATGACAATAGTAAAACAGTTATCTCATTGAAATCAACAAATAAAAAGAGAATCTCAACAAAGATTTTTCTGTTTAAACAGAAATTAATACTAGCACTATAAAAATGTTCTTTGATGTTGACTTGTTTGAGTTCCTATTTCACAACATATGAAAGCATTTCCGATAAGTAACAAATTGAATTATTTTTACAATTTTAAAATAATTTTACCCCTCTTGTTAAACTCTAATAATATGTTAATAATTTAAAATTAAAGAGTAAAATAACTTAAACTAAAATTGTAAAAAGTAAAATAAGTTAACACCTCTCCACCCCAGAGTTCAGGTTTGCTTCCTGCAGACTTGCTTTTGACCTCAATTATGTCACCTCTGTTAAATGCCAAATGTAAGGGTGAATTTGCAGGATAGCGAGCTAAAGCAGTAGCTCGTGATATTGTTACTGAAGAAGAAATACAATAATAAATTATAAACTATAAATATTTTTTGTGGTAACTTCTGTGTTACCGTAAGCTCTAATTCCCTTCCTAATGCAAAAAAAATGCACCCTCTCTCTCTCTCTCTCACACACACATTCTTTGGACTATAACAATTATAGTTTATACATATATTGTTTTTGTTTCTTGATATTTAAAAAAAAATAATGTGCTGGTGATTAACTATTAAAAAGGAAAGAGTAAAATAAAATTATGAATGTGCCAGTGATTAAATTAAAGACATACCATCTGCAAATTTAATCTTATGCATAGAAATTTTACATTTTATTAATGACAATATGATTTCACTCATGCTGAACTATGTCAGTGTGTGTGTATACCAAAATTAAAACTTCAATGAGATTGTAATGAAATATTAATTAAAACTATAAAAATTAAACAAAGTAGATGGTAAAAAAATAAAATCTCCTGTCACTTATGGCAACAATCTGCAAAATTCATAAGCGACAATGATAATGAAAACGGAATGAATTTAATTAAAGGAAATAAACCTGAGGCCTATGTCAGTATGTGTTGAGAGACGTTAAAAGCAGACAACTAGTAGTTAAGTAGCGTATGTACAATTTAACACTAGTAAGAATATTGTATATCTAGATGAGGTGTAAAAGAATAACATTTCTTTCATCTCACTGGTTTATTTATCATTCATAAAATAAAAGATTTTATAATTTCTTTTAGTACAAGAGCTGTAGGGGAAATATGCTTAACGCCAAGACTTAGTTACAGAGGCTACACAAATAACACCAGACACTCCAGTAGAAGAAATATTTTTCGAACAAGTGACGTAAAAAAGTTAGTCAGTACCCTGGCATGCTTTGTCTGCACATCGTCTCAGATGCGATATTTCACTTGCATTCACATCATATGCGAGCAAAATCAAAACAAGCGCAAGTCGACGTGTTAGCATCGTCCCGTACGCTGCCATGTTTTAGTCCCGCGCTTGTGACACGTTACCCTTAAAGCTACTTTATCACGAAAAAAGTCTCTTTTTCTACAAGCTGTATTCAAACTCAAAAGATAAAAGTAAATGTACGTTTCATTCTTCATACATATATATATAATAAATTATACTGTATGTTTTGTTTGTTTAAATTAACCAATGGTGGAGCTTTGTAAATTAGGAGAGGTACTTGCTGTACTAATTTTTGGAGACGTCTGCGGGTTTTTTTTTGTGTGTTTTGAAAGAACCAGTGCTATTGTGCAAATTATTGTCTTCATATGGTGTCCAGTATTAATCCTGAATATACAATTATTTGCATGTAGTTCATTTATAGTCACGATGGTTGAGAAAAAGAGTGTGTTCGATTTTTATACACAATACTTGTTTGTAAGACCTTTGACCAGTCATTATGTGAACATTTCAATTATATTTATAGTTCTATTTCTTGCTCATGTAAACAATAACAACAAAATAAACAACAAAAACAAAGAAACCAATATTACTAATCGTTTTCATAGTAAAGACCAGGAAGTGTCCCTGCCGTTGAAAAAAAAATATGCTAGTGAAAGAAGAATTGATGATCAAACGGTGATGTGTAGATTGAAACCACTGGCTGTTTAGGTAACAAAGAACAATATTACAGTTGACATAACTGACATGCAGAGTATATATAATTAATACTGTAACTAAAGCTTAAAATATGAAAATTCGCTAAGTTTTAGATGAGCACAAGTTGACATGAGTCATTAAATTTATACTCTCCTGTTATAACCTACAGTATTTTATCAGATATTGGTGATTATAGATGGCTATAGACTTGTAGCATTGTTTTCCGAGGCTGGGTGAGGAAGAATGGTAGCCAGCAATACTAGTGCAGGTCTGAGGTTGTAGCACATATCCTTGAACTAAATTGGGCCAGGCAAAAATCATTAATTTTAATTTTAAGCTTCTGATAGTGTTTCATACAGATTTCCAGTATAGAAACTGCAGTAAAACATTTACAGTCTCAATGAGTGCTATTTTCTTTTAATGCTGTACTCATTTGCTATACTGTACATTCTGTCCATTGCTTTAATGATGTCACCAGACATAGAGGCAGCAGCCTGTTTGATTCCTAACAGTAACAAACAAAATTACCTATTTTATTTATATATATATATATATATATAAATAAATAAATAAATAAAATAGGTAATTACATGCAAATGTCTGATAGCATTAGTTATAATTACAGTATTTATAGATAATAATAGGTACAATACTTAGATAATTGACTGCTCAGAGTACATTTTACTGATCAGTAAGAAATAAACAATTATATATTTTTTTTTAACTAACAAGAAAAAGCATCACATGCAATTGCACAGCATACACAGATAAGGTAAATTTTTCTGCTAAGTGAAGACAACAGCAAGAAAATGCTAAAAGTTTTAACACAATAATAAATAATCAGGAAGTAAGTAGCATTGATGAATTAAAAAGGAAACATTTAAAAAAAAGATCATACATTAAAATAATATTTTATAAAGTAGAAAAGAAAATGTAGAAAATTTTACACAAAATCAGATAAGAAATGCTTTCTCACAGCTTCAAAAAAAAAAAAAAAAAGCTTAAAATTGTCATAAGAAATATTTAATTTAATTGAGTTCTTTATGACATTGGAATAGTAGTAATTTGTTGGTTTATTAGAGGCCCCCAGATGAATACTAACCATCATAGTTAAATGAGATGATACAAACGTGAAGTTTATATAAAGTGAAAATGATAAAAACTTGAACATCAAATGAATGAAAAATTAATAAAAAGATTTATGTAATTATATAATAAAAAATGAATTATTAGCCAACAGTTTAACAATACATCTTTTCCATTCTATCTCAGGGCATTAGACTAGAATCTTAAGAAATTAACACTTTAACAGCTTGATGTTTGTTACCTAGTAATACTGCCTTTCTGACTCGTATTCATTTCAGTGAATGGAGATTAATAATAGTTTAGTTTTATTTCTTGCTATACTGTATGTATTATAACTATGAAGAATCACTTCACAGGATACACGTGTTTATTGCTATAGAGTAGACTTCACTTGATGACTTTCTTGACCATTTGACATCAAACATGCCGATTGTTAGATTGCTTCTTCGCTCGCTTTCCTTCTGACATCCCATTTGCAGCTTCTTAGCATGCCTCTCTAAAGTCTAAAGTTAAACTTTAAAAAAATTTAGAGTCTAACCCTAAATCCCTACAATTTTAATTATTACAGCTTTAAATAAAATTATACCTATATATACATATATATAACTAATTCCTGGTCATAGTCAATATAAAAAGAGAATATGTGTTAGAATAAAAATTTATTTTATTTACATCCTTTCATATAATTAACAAATAATCACGAACCTTTCTCCAAATTCACTTGAAGATTAGAATTTCCTTCTTAATCATTCACTGTTTTTTTCCTTTTATAAGGTCAGTTTGACTTGCACACAAACATAAGATTTTTCAATATCTTGACTCAGAAAGTGATTAGGTTTTGCTTCTGATTTGTAACATCATTTGATGTGCCTTGTGTATCACATATTTCCCATTATTTCTCTTGTTGACAAATAGTCAATCTTTGCCTCCACTCATACATGGATGTGTGTGTATGTAAACCCTACATTCTAGGAAATAGTTTTGTGGCAGTCAGTATATAATTGTTGCAGTATTCTTCCATCACCTATTGTTAAAAGGTTCTAGGTATTAAGAATAGGCCTGATATGTGGCAGTCAGTTTCCATTTGGCTGCTGACTATCGGTTCTTACATACCTTCTTAAGATACTTTAGTCATCTACTGTAAAAATCAGAAATAAAGGCTCAAAATACAGGTGCCTTTTCAGATGCTTGAGCATAAACAAATTTACTTTTATATTTATGTAATAAGTTTGGACAAGCTTAGTTGCAATGTATCTTTAAACCTGACAAATTACTACAATGAGGAAATATAAAGAATGTGATAATACATCATGATGCAGTAACATTAATAACTTAATATGACCTCTATTAAACTGACAAAAGCCTGTCTATTCAGGTCTGGCATTTATGGGTTTCAAGCAAGAGTTTTGGATAACTTTACCATTTCCTCACTATCTATTTGTGTTAAATCATGAGGGTCACTTAACACGAAGAAAGCAAACAATGCATGTGTCCACCCATCAGCTAGTCTTTTACCCTGGATATGCATCCTGATCTTTTCCAAAGAAGAAGACATTATGTCAAGGTCAAGTGTACTTTGTATCATTTCAGTAATTCAGCAGGTCCCTGACCTCATAGATGCTCGCTTTTTGCACATTGAAGATAGAGAAAAGAACTTTTTGGCACTATTTAGTAACTAATTCTGTTTGCCTAAAGAGTTTTTTCTCCTCAAATTTCTTTTGTTGTTCGGTGTTGGTTACGCGCGCGAGCTCACACACACACACACACATACACACACACACACATGGGAGTGAGGGGCCGTTGGGTGGAAAATGGTAATTCATTAAAACATTATGTTGGTCACTTTTTTTTAATTTTAAAGTGCAACTGTTATTAAAGGATATATACACACAATGAGCAGTACAGATTCAAGAATGAAATCATTAAATAGTAAGCATAAGGTTCGAACTATAATATACAAGTGAGAATAATTATTCTTCAATCATGATTATCATTTTTTTAAATGTTTATTTTTTAGTGGTTTTGACGGAGGATTGCTAGTTTAGACTTCGAATGTTTTCACAGGCAATAAATTATTCAAGGGAGAGTAAAACAAAACAATTAAATCCTTTTAGTTGAATTGCCTCCCTTGCTTTAGTATTGCCGCTTGTTTCGAATGGCAATGCTTTTAATCGTGTCAAATTGCTTTGCGTTTACGTTTTCAATGTACAAGGGATTTCTTTCGTTAGAATTAACGATCTCCTGCATTTGTTTTCTATTTTTGCTTATTACTTTAACAAATAAATAGGGTGTTCCCTTTGAGATCCCTGATGATATAATAGTTTATGAAATGGGTGAAATCTTAATATATAATTCGCGCGTATATCTGTGTGAATAACTGGACTCTCCGATGGGAGAGTGAAGTTAATATTTTATTAAAACCGTAACATGACCCAACTTAAATTATATGTGTATATATATATATGACAAAAGAGTTCTCTGAAGCAATCTTTGCAGAAAAAAATGGATTTTCCAGATTAAGAATATGAATTGACTTAATCAGGATTATATTTGTATATGCTGTAATCGAAACAGAAAATAATTTATTTAAAATTAATAATATAAAACTGAGCATGATATATTTGGGGGCGCCATTATAATATGCAAGTTGTTTTGTTTATGTGTGTATTCGTGATTTGCAATAATAGTACTCGTAGCAAGAATAACAGAGTAAATGGGAAAACAAACAAAACTGCAGAAACAAAACAACTAAATTATTTGACTTATCAGTTGCACCATCGTGTAGGTTTCTAAATGCGACGTTTAGTTCGTCACGTGATTTTTGGTGTGTCGGATTATTTTGACACGAGGCTAAATTAATTTGACAAGCTCTATGTTACAAGTTGGCCTTTCCATATCTCCGGGAAAGGATTATAACTATTAGTTTATTAAGCTTTTTCTATTTAATTAGATTTTCGCTTTTGACTCCAAAAGGCTGTTAGAAAATCAGAACCATTATATGGGTCTCGTCAGACTAAATCCTCTCATGCCGCGAAGAATGAAGCAATGTGTGTGTGCGTGTGGTAATGTGTGTGCGTGTGCACGTGAGTGCGCTTGTGTACTTTCTATAGGGTCTCTTGAGCCTAAATCCTTTCGCGCCACGAACAAAGACGCCAATAACTGATTGCACTTTAACCCAACTAGCAGGCCATTAATCTAGTTCATTAAAGCTTTAAATGTAATAATTTTTAAAATAATGATTTAATATACAATTCTGTAAACACCTGTCGTGTCAAATGCTGCATTTTAAAATGACATTCTCTCTCATGTCATAATCGTGCCAATCAAACTGCCTTATGCCAGTCATTCCTTCTCAATGAGTCTGAGTACTTTAATCATTTTTTTTATTTTTTTTAATTTTATGTATTTCTCAATTCCTCAAAATTACTTTTTCTTACATTTCTCACCTTACCTCATTTAATCTGCGAAACGTTTCTTGTTCTCTACAAATTTATTTAGTCGGCTTCTCTCTGTACGTTGTCATAAAGAGAGTGTGTGTGTGTGTATGTGTATGTGTGTTAATATAGAAAATGGGATGGAGCATTTTAGATTTTTTTTGACGGCTGGGGGTGGGGGGGAGGGGGAGGGGACAGTATTCGAAGTTATACTATTAAATGTAAATGATAAATTGGATAATCGAGATACCTTCAAGTTGATTGAACTAATTTGATATATGATTCAAACCACTCAGTGTATATCGGTTTAATGAAATGTGGACAATTTTAATTTTTATTAATTATCTTGGGTAAATTTCAATACTAAAAGACCTCACGTTAAGATTACGACATTCAGCAATCAAAGGTAACTGTAAGGTAGCATTTTACTACTTCAAGTTACGGCTTTTTATCTTCTTGTACGAAAACATTAATCATGATAATAAATGTTTGTAATTTGTGTTCTTTTATTTTAAAACTGGTGAAATGAAACACCCAAAACTCATATCGAATACTAATCGCACTAAGCATGAATATCAGTGAAAACAAACAACACTGGCCAAGTATCACACGGAAACAAAACACCAAACATGAAATATGTTAAATAAGCCACACTGAACAGTCACTATCACGAAATACTGAAAACCACCAATAAAAAACTAAACAACAGTAATGCACAACACCAATAGTCTAAAAAAAAAACCACCACCAATAAAATGACCCCAATAACTGAACACTAAAAACATACAACACCCATAGCTCTGAACACCACCAATACAATGCCTCAATAACACTGAGCACTAAGAACATACCACACCCATACCTGACAACTCCAATAATATTGAACACCAATAATAAAACTGAACAGCGACATTGAACTCCAGTAATACAACACAAAAAGCACTGAAAACCAATAACACTGAACGAGTTAGTACACTGAAATACTGAACACAAAAAGCACTGAAAACCAATAACACTGAACGAGTTAGTACACTGAAATACTGAACACAAAAAGCACTGAAAACCAATAACACTGAACGAGTCAGTACACTGAAATACTGAACACAAAAAGCACTACACACAAACCACTCTGGCCACAGTTTAAACTAAAAAAGTAAAAATAAAAAGAAGTATAAAACGTCAGAGATTTGTTGAAATTCTGTAACTTGCACCATAATCACTCGAACTCCTTCCCAATTTGCCTTACCTCCCCTTGTTTGGCTATATCAAACTCTACTTATCATAGTCTCCATCTTAAGCCGAAATTTAAACATATTTTCAGAAAGGGTGTTTGCTTATAGCAGGTACAGGGTTTCCCTTAATCGGATTTACGGCTCGGCAAGACCGAACGCTAGCCGACACTGAGTCTCGGCGAGTTGACTGTACAAACGCAGACGACAAAAAAGTCGAGGTGTCCCCGATACAATGACCATCAGAATGCTGGAAAGGGGGAAAAAAGGGAATAAATAAATTTAAAAATCTGGTATTTGGTGAGCGTCTTTGCGACTGATCACATCCCATCTTGTGCTTGATATCGCTCATTTTCTGACGTAGGTACAAGAATGACAGTCCGTACACTTCGGCCTATCGAATGACTTTTTCGAAATTGTTGTTAATTCCACAGGTCAGAGGTGAAGTGTGATGTCTGTGGATTGGGCCTAATCAGTCGTGTAAAAGGTGAAATGTGGGAGTTTTATAAACTTGGTCTTACTGGTCGTGACGTCTGTAAAATTTAGATCTGAGGTCCAGGTCAGATGTAATTTGTGCGTGTATGCGTATGTGTGTGTGTACGAGGGGACGGAAAACTGAGCTAAACTGGTTGTATCAGAACGTACGGTCCTCGAAATCAGCGAATATTGCAGAATCGGTCATAATGATAAAACCATTAACGACACCAGACATGAAGTGCGTAAAGGTGGTCCACATTCATGACTAAACAGAGGTGAAACGCTCTGAGCCAGTACATTAGGCCTACTGAGTAGAGCCAGAAGTGAAACTCAGAGAGCCAGTACACTAGACCTGCTGGGTAGAGTTATAGTTGAAACGCTTAGAGCCAGCAGAACAGTACAAAAGGTACAACTATGGCTTGTTCTAGCAGTCGCACTCAGTTACACCAGAAAGAGTTAGATGAATAGCGAATTTTTTTTTTTAAAGTGAGGTGAACGTGTCTTGTGACACTTCGTAGAACAGAATCTCGTGAACAGCTTTAATGACACATTAGACGGTGTCGGAGATGAACATAAAGTCGTTAGACTAGGCCTACTCATTAGTGTCAGAAGTAGAACTGTTGAATGGGCGTAATTGGTGGTGTCAGAGATCTGAATCTAAGTCTCTGTGTCTGAACTTGATTTGTGTGTCATGATGTGTGTGAATGTAACCTGGGATACGTATGTGATCTAACTCGCATGTCTAAATCTGTTTCAGTGTGATTTGAGTGAAATATTCGGGAGGAGGTGTCACAATAATTTTTTCACATCTAGAAGCTGGTGCGACCCAGTCACAAAAAATGATTAGACGTCACGAGCCAGTACAAATTAGTCTGACACCTAAGGTCAGAACATTACAACGCTTATATCCAGACTGACATGAACGGGGGGTGGGTGGGGGTGGGGGTGTCAGCATTTTGCCTTCGAATATCTGAGGCAAGGCTAAAGACCATTTTAATAACTGTATTATAGATGGCTAAAAAATGTATATCTAAGCATGCAAAGAGGTGTTCAAACTTCTCTCACAATTATAGTTATTTAAAAAAACAACAAAACAATTCTTTAATAACCAATCGCTATAGACTCAATATATAATTATTGTTACATAAAATTATACTTTGTATATAAACTCTTCTTATGAGATGGGTTTCTTCTGGAATCAATCTGCACATTTTAAACCTATCAAGGCTGTTGGCGTTGACTCTCAGCTGTTTCCTATTCAAAAGAATTCTATTCGTTATGAAATGCTCAACTCAGATGTACAGCTTAGTCACACGTACAGCAGATGTACAGATTAGTCGGACGTACATCAGACGTACAGCTCATTCAGACAGACAGCAAACAAGATGTAAATCTCAGTCACACGTACAGCTCAGTCAGAAACGTAGAGTTCATCAGCCATAAAGCTCAGTCACACATACAGCTCTTAAGATGTTCATCTCAGTCAGGTGTACAACTAAATCACACAGAAAGCTCATAAGCTGTACATCTCAGTCACATGTACAGCTCAATCAAAAGTACGGCTCAGTCACACATGCATCTCAATCACATGTTCGGCTCAATCACATGAACAAATCAGACACACGTACATCTCAGTCATACGTACAGCTCATCCACATGTACAGGTCAGTCACGTGTACAGCTCAATCACAAATATAAATCAGTCACACGTACGGCTCAATCACACGTACGTCAGAAGTACAGCTCAGTCAGACGCATATCTCAGTCAGACGTACATCGGATATACAGCTCAGTTACAAGCACAGCTCAGTCACAAGCTAATCTCAGCCACACGTACAGCTTAGTCACAAGTACAGTCCAGTCACAAGCAAATCTTACCCACACGTACCGCTCAGTCACAAGTACAGCTCATCAGACGTACAGCTCAGTCACCAGCAAATCTCAGCCTCACGTACAGGTCAGTCACATGTACAGCTCAGTCACACGTACAACTCATCAGGCGTACAGCTCAGAAATGAAGCCAGAAGAAAAGCTTTGGGACCTAAACCTGGTTGCGATTGATCAAAGGCGGGAAATGCTGAACTAGTATACATAATCGTTCCCCGACTCCTACCCCCAAGACCTAGAGAGTGGTCATTCGTGTTGAGCATCTCTTTGGCTGTCCCCTCTCTCCTCTACCCCGATCTATTCTATCGTAAATTAATTTCTATATGCCACGTGATACTACTGATGCTAAAAAATACAGGATCAACGCGTGGCCGAGATTCATTTTAGCCATACAACGGATTGGCCACTAAGCTCATTTGAAAATTAAATTACGTCGTCTGGGGGGGCAACGGATTTCTCCCTTAACGACGTACTGCAGTTCTATTCTCTGGAAACTGGAGAAAAAAATGTCTTAGTTCCGTTCCATCTGTCACTCAGCCTGCGTGTCTGTAAGGCTGCACGTGTTGAGGTTTGTGCGCATGATAAATGAGCTACTCATCAAACACCGCCAACTGCAAAGGGCGTGCCAGGCTTTCTCGTTATTCCGTTGTTTACACGACAACGACGTCTTCAGTAACCTAACACTTGGGATCGACTGCAATTTCTACCGTGTGATAAGATGTCAAATACGAAAATAATGCATGCTAAAGTAATCGGACCTAGGCAAGTTGGAGTAGATAATAGTATAAGAACGGTAGAGCTACGCAACTTGAGGCGATTAAGACAGTTAACTCTTGGTCAGTAAGATAATAATATCAGAAAGGTAGAGTTACGGTGCCTTGAGGCGATTAAGACAGTTAACTCTTGGTCAGTAAGATAATAATATCAGAAAGCTAGAGTTACTTGCCTTGAGGCGATTAAGACAGTTAACTCTTGGTCAGTAAAATAAGTCATCAATCCCATTTTAAAAAAAATAACAATCTTCATGAGGATATTTAATTAAATAGGGATTATTTTTTTAATAGGATTTGGGCTTTGCTTTTAAAAAATTCAATACTTTGTTGACAAGTCTTAGCTTTAAATTAAAAAAAAACCCACAAATTAAATTGGTGTTTAGTGGATGATTTAAGAACAAACCATCTGATGAAAATTCATCGTGACAGATATTTAAAACTTCTTTCAATTTGTATTTTGCCGTGAATAGAAATAAAATACTACAGGTGAAAGAGTTTCACAATATATTCTAAGATAAAGAGGAAGTGAAAGAAAGTATAAAACATGTTTTCTTCTTCCGAGAATGATTAAAGAATTTATATTGCTGACAACTACATAAAGGCCATCTATTTTAAAGGGTTCGATAAGGGGAGGTAACTGCGAGTAAGCGTACGTAACATGTATGGTGATTATTTCACTGCTTTTTTCTTGTGACTACTGTCCTCCTGGCTCTTCTGACCCTTTTCTACTGTCAGACAAGTCAAATGTATGCAAATTATGCAGTCCTCACTGCTCACCGTTGCTTGACTCGACTCTTGCTGGAAGTCAAACAGAAAAGGTATTTAGTGTATGTGAGCGGCCGTGTGCAAAATGATGGGTTCACTACCCCCTCAGTCTCTGTCACCTGAATTAGTGATTGATTATATATAGCATATTCTTAGCAATGCCAGCATTCATTTTTTAAAACAGCCATAGAGTATTTTTTCAGAAATGTTTGAACTCTGAGTATATGTTTCATTTGTAATAAGACTAAACTCATTTTTGAGATAAAATTAATCCAAATAAATAAATGGAATCTATCTATCTATCTATCTATCTATCTATCTATCTATCTATCTATCTATCTATCTATCTATCTATCTATCTATCTATCTATCTATCTATCTATCTATCTATCTATCTATCTATCTATCTATCTATCTATCTATCTATCTATCTATCTATCTATCTTATCCATCCATCCATCCATCCATCTGCCAGATATTCTGGGATGGGAGTATTATAAATTCATTTCAAGAAGAACAACAATGTAAGGTATAATGGCCCCGAATATAATGGAGCTATTGGTAACCCCTCCACTTAGGATAATAAATAATTGTAATAAGTCTTACATGCAGAACCATTCCAATATGAAGATCTAGAATTATACTACATATATAATATTATTACAGATATTATAGTGGAAATACACGTTACACTCTTACTGAAGCACAAATCTGTGAGTCAGGTGAGAAAAGTCTCAAAATGTAAACAACTTGCAGATTGTTTGTTGTCTCACTGACACAAGATGATTCTAGAACAGCTTAAATCATGCAGAGGACGTCTTCCCAGGCAGCTTTGCTGACTGATAATGAGTAGACCAACAATTTCTTCCGCTGGTGGAAATTCTTACTGATGAAGTAAATAGATCCATCTTTTAAGTTTGTTTAACGATCCCCCATCCATCCACTATAACTCCAGAAATTATTGAAATAGTATATGTAAGAAGGACAAATGAAAAAACAACAATAAATTTAATAAATTAACAATCAAAGCATACAAATGAATACAGTTGAAAATAGATATACACTTACAGTGACTAGTGAGGAGAATATTCAATTAATGTCCAGCATTTATTCAATCCTGAAAATAAAATAATCAAGTTAGTAATAATAGATTTATGAGTTTGTTTCTCATCATAGAATCAGAGCAAGAGTATAGAAAAGAAACAACACTTAATTTTACTTGATCTCTTTAATGATGTGATTGTTGTTACATAGACCTTCTATAGCATGCCCACTTTTCCTCGTGTTTTATAATAAGTCTATCATTATTATTACAGATCGTGACAGCATCATTATAAAATAAACACTACTTCAGACCACAATCCTTATTACAGATTATTATAAAGGAAACATTATCTTAGACTACTATCTTTATTACATATATGGCAGCATCATTATAAAGTAAACAATACCTCAGACCATACCATAGCATCACTATAAAACCTCAATATAAAAGTATTGTTTTAAAATGTCATTCAAAGATTTGATTCTATAATTGTCTTTTTAAACATCTTTAACATTTTTAAGGAAGTCATTCTGAAGCGCTATATTAAAATATTAACTGATAAATCTTACTGCTGTGTATTTATAAAGTCCGATGTATAATAGACTGTATACACTGGCAATGTTTTGCTAACAACCCGTTCCTAATACGCTACTACTTGTTGATGTTTAGCAAACTACCAGTTGTCAGCGGATCTTTACTTTCTTGTAATGGTAACAAATCATCCGATGTAAAAGAGTCATTTCCGTTTGAGATGTTTGGGATGTTTGAGATGTTTGGGATGTTTGAGATGTTTGAGATGTTTGAGATGTTTGAGATGTTTGGGATGTTTGAGATGTTTGGGATGTTTGAGATGTTTGAGATGTTTAGTATACCTTCAGAGGAAAACGAGTCTTTATTGTTGGAAATGTTTTGCAAAACTGTCAAAAGTTATTCCAAACAAAGCAAATGGTGATTTCGATATCCAGAGCCATGCCAACTTTCTTTGAAAGCCACCATTTTAGATATAGTCTATCCAGTTAGTTAGATGTTCTGTTACACGGCTCTTTATGTTCCTTAAACATGACAATGGTAGAAGACACACACTCAAGACTTTATTATTGATAATAATGCATACTTTGTACAGTTATCTTAATAGTTCTTCATTAACCTCTACCCGTTTGAAGAAGAGAAGAGAGATATGGCCTACTGACGATAAGAAGTCCTCCATTGCTCTACAAGTTCTGAAGTTACATTAAAAAAATTTAAGCTTTAAACACCTCAGCATGGTACATTGGGTGAAATATTACTTTGAACCATAATTTTGCATTTGATGAAATGTGAAACGCTAAAGTTTGTGTTTTCCATTTTAAAATTTATTTATTTTGAAAATTTTGTCAAAAGTGTGTAGCATCTGGTGAGAGAGAGAAAAGAGAGAGTGAGAGACAGAGTGAGTGTGTGTACATAGAAAACCGAGTATTTACTCAAAACTACTGAGATCATCGTGCTGTTTACTCAAAACTACTGAGATCATCGTGCTGTTTACTCAAAACTACTGAGACCATCGTGCTATTTACTCAAACGATAACACACCCTTAATGACATCTCGCATGTGTATCAGTAGTCCTCCTTTTCCTTCCAGTGCGAAATCGGACCCGGCCGGAAGCGCTTCCCATAATTTCAGTCAGTCAGTCCGTTTTCCAATTGATTTTAACTTTAGCTTTGAAGGAGTCCACAGAACAAATACTATTGACATCTTGAAGATGCCCTGTACTATAGGGCGAGCCGCGCCTCTGGACGGATAAAGAATCAAAGAGCGATCGGGAACGGCGTTGACGTTTTTGGTCGCCCGATGATTTAGTCTTGTAAACTGTAACAAGGGAGCGGTTAGACAACAGTCAACTTACTCAATTAAACCCCGAACACCTGGGTGGAAAGGAATCGTATATTTTTTTGGTCGTAGTGGCAATAATTTTCTGTTATTTTTAGACGAAAAATAAAGTTTGTATTTTATGATTATAAATATAATTATACTTAGCGTTTTGCTGTCAGTTAGGCTATTCAACTTTGTTCGATCCCTCACAGTCAGTGAAAACAATTTACTCGGCAATGGACTTACAGAATTCGAACTGGAAATGTGTGCTGCTAATGGCCTAATTGTTTAATTTAATTAATAAATCAGACCTATGTCCTCCCGAGTCAACAAAAGTCGTGATAATAATAATAATAATAATAATAATAATAATAATAGTAATAACCCCTTTGGATGCTGTATCCATATAACCGTGTCCATTATGTGTCCATACGTTGTTGTTGAGGATGGCTATAATATGGCTGAAGTGATGACATTTGAGTTAGTGCATATGGTTCACATCACAAGTTCTTGAGCAGGCTCCTTGTGACGTATGCATGGAGTGAAAGCTTCAATAGATGTTGGTATTGTGTCACGTTCTCTCCTCTTGTACCCGCAGCATTTCATGAACCAAGTTACAAACTAACGTGACTGATCGAATAGAAGACAGATCGATAGACAGGCAAATATCTCGCCTCCAGAAACGCGATAACCTATAGATTGAAGTAGGCAGTTGATAGAATGCATGGATCGTGTGAAGGACGAGCTGTGAATGTGAACAGTAGCAAAAAGATAGACGAACGCTTGCTTCGGGAACGATTTGAACACACAGCAGAACACAGTGTTTATAGTGTCTTTAGTGGATGCAATAAACATAGTTTGTTTTATGTAGTGTTTACGTAAATAATAGAAATAACACAGTAGTGTTTACGTAAATAATACAGAAATGTTTATGTAAATAATACAGTAGTGTTTATGTAACTAATACAGAAGTGTTCATGTAAATAATACAGAAGTGTTCATGTAAATAATACAGTAGAGTTTACATAAATAATACTGAAGATTTTATATAAAGAATACAATAGTGTTTATGTAAATAATAGAAATAAGACAGTAGAGTTTAAGTAAATAATAGAAATAAGACAGTAGAGTTTATGTAAATAATACTGCAGTGTTTATGTAAATCGCCAACATACAGCTATCACCTCCCGCATTTTATGCTCGCAATTTGACCTCATAATAAAAAGTTCACCAACATGCATCTATGGCCACCTGCTTTCAGGCTCGCAGCTCGACCTCACAACAAGGAGCTCACCAAGATACACACAACTTTAAATAACTAGTTAAAAACAGATAAATCTGTAATTGTATGTGTCCTCCAGCTCACCAAGATACACAAAACTTTAAATAACTACTCATTCCACCTACAGAAGAAATTTTGTCATAACAACGCCTATCTAAATGTTGTAAGGGGTAGAGTTCTGCAGGGCCAGGTACGACACAGAACGTGAATGACTAAATATGGACATCTCGTATCCAGCTAGCAGTTCCACCATCCTGCCATCCCCCTTACCCCCTGCATCCTTCACCATTTCGAGTGACCTACATCTTAATAGGTTATAAACAGCTCTTGCATCACAGATACGCAATCTGGCTAATGTTACTGCACTTATTATAAACAATAGGGAAACATTAATTAATAAAAATGTTTAAACGGCAAAATTTACCTAGAACTTGGGTATAAATCACAATGTATATACATTTCAGCTCAGCCTGGAAGGAAAGACCATTTTTTCATTACATATTTGACATCTAGATCAGACTTCTAAGATGCTGCATATATCGCTAGAACAACAATTTATATTAACCAGAATGAGGAGGAAGAGATGGACGGAAGGGGGGTGGGGGTGGGGTGGGGTACCACTGCTGTCATGAGTGAAAGAAAATACCTGTTTATCACTTGCATTCTTCTCTTCAATATTCACCTTTAAGAAATGTGCCCTAGGGCTGGGTGTCAAAATAATTGTAACCAACTGAATGCAAGACAAAAATAAACATATAAAACCAAAGAATGGAATAATTGTATTAGTAATATTTGTTTATTCAGGTTGAGAGGATGACTGCAATAATATATATTAAGACAAAGAGTGACTGTAAGTAATTTGAAATGAAATCATTATTGTGGCTGAGAGAAAGTGTAAAATTATCGACTGGGTTATGTGTGCAATTATACGAATATTTTCAGATTCTGGGCGTCTGAAGTTATCAGGTGTCAGGCTTGTCGAGAGGTTAGCCGTTCTCGGGCTGTGAACTTCTGTCTTTACCTGCTGTTACTGTTTTCTCTTAGTGCAGTCAAACTCTGTCTTTACCTGCTGTTACTGTTTTCTCTTAGTGCAGTCAAACTCTGTAGAGGTCTAACATGAATAACGTACCAACGTGATTGCTTTGATTAGTGCGCCCATGCAGACCCTCCCCTCTCTGATGTTTTCATGCCAGAATTCTAGCACATGTGAATGATTCTGATCCTTTTGTCTTTTAATGTACTCCTTTCCAGGGTACGATCTTTTATCACAACCGTGTCCCTCCTGGCTCTGCATTTGGTATTCCAGCCTCGAGGTCTGTAGGACTTTTGCAATGTGGAATTCTCGGTCGTCTTCGCCGCTGCCACCATCCCACCACCATCATCAACGCTAACATCACTACCAACAGCAACATTATCACCACCATCACCAACACCAAGGTCAACATCACACCACCATTAAAACCATCATCACCACCAATAGCAAAATCAACATTACCACACCACTATCAACATAAGTGACTTGACTCAGCAGGACAACCATTCCTCGACAACGTCGTTTATGTGCATATTCATTGCCAAATCTTCTTTCAACAGTGTCGAATTATCAGGACAGGATCTGCTTGACGGCAAGTTAACCTTCCCTCCCCGCTCACCCACTCCACACACACACACACACACACACACACACATACACACCACAGCAACCATGTAATCAATAAAACTGTGGTCGAACTCGGTGCAATGGCTCTGTCATAATATTACATCCGGACGAGTGGGTCCGCTCGGAGGGGAAACAATGGCAAGAAAACGGCGATAACACACCTCTTTTGTTTGACCAGACTTTCCACAGATCAAATGGTCTTCCACTAACGACTTGCAAACGCTGGTCGCATTCTACCCGGATTGTAAGACTCGACCCCGTATCTATAAAGGAAGGATCATGCCGCGAAATCTGAAAAGAACATCGCCTGCCAACACAAAGACTACTTTACGGCATGCGCACGGCACTCTTCACTGTTCCAGGGAGGGACAACCGCGAGTTCAAAAGGAAAATTTGTCGGGTACGCGTAATCCTGAGCGAAAGTAAATTTTTCTCCACCAATCCGGCCTGTCAAGTAGGGTAGATGCCCACCGCTGTTGTTGGCAATCATTATGAGTTCTGTGCAGAATTGGTGATTTGAAATAATCACTTCATGTTTGCACCTGCTCAGTCCGGACGTCAAAATATATTTTTTTCTGTGTTAAGGGTTTTTCTATCGTGGAAAGAGAAATCGAAACAATATTTGACAAAATATTAATGTTATCCTTACAGTTTAGAACTGTTATTTTCACGTTACGAATCATTTTGATTATTGGTACAAATCAAATCATGGTTGAGGGGAAAGTCTAACTCCATTGTATGCAGTGTCCACTTGTGATTGGGTGCAAAGGTCAATTTTGAGTGTAACCTGCCATTACAACTGCTTATGACATATGTAACATCTAATTAGACTAAGTGAATATATTTTCACGTTATAATCATGCGTTCATTACAATATAACAAAATTGTTGTGTCCAGCACGAGTCAGCAAACATATAACTTAAGATGTTCTAGAAATAAATACAAGTACAGACATGAGCAGCTCTGTAACACGTGATATCAAAATAAGTCTCCATAAAAGAAAGAGGCCATTTAGAAGAATCGCTCTCAGTGTCGTGCAGAATTAATGTCAGATTGTGCTAGAAAGAATACTGGCTTTATCTCAGACCAAATGGCAAATCAAATTAGGAACTTAAAATGTAAGCGAAATACATTTTCTTTATTTATATCATTTGCTACTCGTTTTTCTTCTCATTTTCAGTGTACTTTATTTTGGACTAGATAAGCCTGCAGCTTTTTTTTTTGTTCGTGCAAATATCGGCTTTCAGAATATGTTGCTTAATTTTTATTGTATAGGTTTTTTCTTTGTTTTTATACAGCTAGGTAAGAACCATGATATAGGATGCACCACCACCACCACCACCCCAAAAAAAATTGTTTTGTTTTATTTTGATTTTAAAATTTTTTATCTAAGTGTTATGGAACTCTGAAATGTTAGTATATGAATTTTTATTTATATTAAATCTAGATTGAAATTTGGCTTCGAATTTGATGTAATGCTAGAATACAGACTGTTAGTTACAAATTTTGTCGGAACCAAATGGTCGTCGTGTACTGGCAAACTTTCCAATTCCTTAGTGAGAGCATGAATATCTGATGGCAAAGTGTGAATGTGTTTATAAGTGTGGATGAAAATTTTTTTCTCTCGGTTGAAAGGTGATGCCTGCACTGCCACCAGAGATCCAGTGCGACATGTAGGTGTTCTCAGTGTACAGAGGTTAGAGCTATTTATAGCCCACCATTCCACACTGTGTATAAGCCACAGTTGCACGCACAAGCACTTAGCTAGTTTCGTAAGTTTAAGGGCTACTGGTGAGTTCCCTTATGGGATAGCATGATGTGTAGAGTCTATCTTGATTCTAGGATAAGATATACAACAGTAAAAATCAGTTCAGTAGTTAGTCCTGACCTGACAGACATAACAATTTTATTACATATACAGTTAGATAGATAGATGGGTAAATGAAAGTATACTTGACATATGATTAGCATTTGACCGATATGTCATGTGTTTTTCTGTCAAATCCATAAACTGTACTGATGAATTGAGAGGAGTTTACTAATTTAACCGTATTTCAGCGGCAAACTAACATGCTTAGGAATTGTAAAGTAAATGTCTGAAACTCAACTCTGTGTGTTGACGTCATACCTGATTAACTTTCAAGTCCATGTACAGAGGTTGAGTGCGATGGTGAATGATCTAACATGCTCCACCATCTAACTTTGGAAAATGAACTACTTCTGTTTTTTCCACTCCTTTTGCACCCCTGATGGAATTTATATATGCTATCTGTCCGACAGTTTTGGTGTACCCCCTTTTGCTAATGTTAGGCCATTCTGTACACAGGCTGTCAGACCTGTAATTGTACCCACGTTGGGCCTTTAAATATGATAGGTATTCGATCTTTTAGTTGCACCTTTGTTGGGCCTTTAAATACGATGGGTGTTCGACCTTTTAAATTGTACTCTTGTTAGGCCTTTGTCAGCATACCTTGCCATACATCAATGGAATATAGCATATCTCTTACACACTGCGGTAGATACTTCTCCTGTCTACCATGGTCATAGCAGTTTTTAATCAGTGAACCAGGAGATTCAGATAAAACAAGTAGAGGCTGCTTTTTCCCTGTAAAATATAATCAGGGAACCAATGCTAAGTTTACAGTTTATTCATTTTTAACTCCATTCTTTCTTACATTTAAGTCTCAACTTACAGTTTCCTGCAACAGTATTTATTAGCCCAAATACAAGCATACAGCATAATAGTTTATGAACAGATTCACTAGAAACAATATCAAGTGTTTAGCATACTACATGTAAGCATCATAGTTCACAATTTGTAGAAATAATAGTTTACTCACATAATACATTTCTACATAAAACACAAGTATGACACATCTATAGCAAAATGCACGATATATTTCTAAGTCCATTCTCTCTCAAACATTCATTTAACTCAACATTAAGCGAATGGCCATCTTTCATGACCAGACGTTTTGCCACACCAAATTCAAGTAATTATACAATAGAATTCTCTGCAGCATGTAAACGTTTTGATCTCCAGCCATTGGCTGGTCTTATTCTCAGAAATCTTAACCATTGGATAATAAAACTACTGATCCATTTGGAACTGGTATACATTCCATCAGGAATTTCTAGCATATTCTCAACTCGAGTGTTAATTCCAACTCTGACACTTACAAAAATACCATCATAATGAGTGCCGACCCCACCCAAAGCAGTTACTTGAGCCCGCTAATGAGTATAACCATCACTAATTTGAGTGCATGTTAATTACATAACAATAAACAAGTATTTCATTACAGCTACAGTAATTTCACTGTCACATTAGCATGACTGGGGAATATGCATTCACTTTCAGACTTCGTGCAGTCTATCTATCTATCTATCTGTCTATCTATCTATCTATCTATCTATCTATCTATCTATCTATCTATCTATCTATCTATCTATCTATCTATCTGTCTATCTATCACCCTCTCGCGCGCGCACAAACACGAACAATCTGTTTAAACAGCTTCCTAAGTTTGGCATTCAAGGCTGTATCCAAAGATTTAAACTCTTTATTTTTCATTTTTCTTTTGACACCATACAAAACCGAGCAAATCCTGGGGTAGGTAATGGACCTTATTAATCGTATTTTCTTTTGATACCGTACGTAGAAAGCAAATTGCAGAGTAATGCGCTAAAGGACACGTAAAGACTTCTTATCTCAAAGGATTCCATTGTGTGCGTGATCTATGCTTGAACACTTCTACAAAGCTGAATGGCTGTGATGTAAGACTGCCTCAGTTCTGGCCTAGCTTGTTCCATTCGTGTACAGTTCAATATGTGCTAATTTGCAACACGCTGCGGATGATGTTACCGTAACCATGTCATTAGTTGTTACAATCGATCTGTTAGTGTAACGTAAACAAAACAACAAAGCAGCTCAACATATCAGCCAGAGAACAAGAATGAGATAAATCCATTAGCAGAAACGATTTTCGAGAAATGATCAGAATCTATCTATCTATCTCTCTATCTATCTATCTATCTATCTATCTATCTATCTATCTATCTATCTATCTATCTATCTATCTATCTATCTATCTATCTATGTACGATATCTTCCAATGGAAGATAATGCAATCGATGACAAATGTGAAAGCGTGATTACCTACGAATGTAACTGATAACAGTGATAGTCATACAGTAAAACTCACAAGATTTGAACCGCAGTCAGTACTACACAAAGGGCATTCCTTGCAAATCCAACACCATCAGACGTTTCATTGCTAGTGACATTTTTTCCCCTCCCACTAATCTCTGAGCGACTTAACCTGCCTGCGTCTGGTAAAAAAAAGTGTAAACTTAGACCCAGGTTTTATCTGCTTCGAATGTTAAAAGTCCAATTGCTATTAAAATTATTATTATTTTTGTAACGTCTGTGCTAATTTATCAATATGCAATTGGACAGTTCCGTCACGTGATGCCATCTCCATTGTTCACACTCAGTTTTGGAGGCTTTACAGCTCCCCTGTGAGAAAGGAGACCACTCGAGATCTTTGCGTGAGAGAACCTCTTTACTGGTTGGTATCGCTTTGCTGTTGTTGGGTAATCGATGGTCTGATCTTAGGAACGGTTTTACTCTGTAGTGAGGAAATAATACCCACAAAGTCGGAAACCTTAAAAGTGTGAGGACTTACAATTTACTCTACGTCAAGTTTCTCCCTACTCACAAGTTTACTGTTTATCTAATTTTTAACTCGAAGTAATATTTCGACCTTTAATTATTGAAAGCTATTAAAACCTTGATAAATGGTGGCTAATCGTTTTAGTCAAATTATATTAGCACTAGTACACTACCTGTATCTTGGTCAAATTATGTTAGCACTAGTACACTACCTGTATCTTGGTCAAATTATGTTAGCAATAGCACACAACCTGTATCTTGGTCAAATGATTTTAGCAATAAAACACCTTTTGTGTTTTCGGTCCAATGAATGTTAGCAATAGCAGTCTATCTGTGTTACGGTCAAATGGTGTTAGCAATATCAGACTACCTGTTTCGGTCAAATGATGTTAACAGTAGCAGACTTCCTGTTTTTGATCAAATGGTGTTAGCAATAGCAGACTTCCTGTTTCGGTCAAATGGTGTTAGCAATAGCAGACTTCCTGTTTCATTCAAATGGTGTTAGCAATATCAGACTTCCTGTTTTGATAATATGATGTTAACAGTAGCAGACTTACTGTTTCGGTCAAATGGTGTAACAGTAGCAGACTTACTGTTTCGGTCAAATGGTGTTAACAGTAGCAGATTTCCTGTTTCGGTCAAATGGTGTTAACAGTAGCAGATTTCCTGTTTCGGTCAAAGGGTGTTAGCAATAGCAGATTGCCTATCTTTCAACCCAAACTCTATAGACAGAGAAGTTGCTGGTGATGAAAGCATGGCTTTTAAGGGTGGGTTTTTAATCATGCTAATGGGAGTGCTTTCGATGTGTCCGGCCATGAGTGGTCAGAGAGATACTGGTAGTAGTGATGGAAGCGAATGTTATGGTGGTTCGGTACCTATCCTATGGAACTCGATCTTTATTGTTTGTGATAATGGGCGGTGTTGGCAGTTTCTAAAACTGGTCGATGTATCGGTGATTTGGAATATAGATGACTGTAAATGAGCAGGAACTCTATGGTTATAATGATGGAGACATTTACAGTACTATAATGATGTAGACATTTACATACTATAATGATGTAGACATTTACAGTGTTATAATGATGTAAGGATTTACAGTGTTATAATGATGGAGGCATTTACAGTGTTATAATGATGGAGAGATTTACATGATGCAGGAAACGTTTATTTTGGCTGTAAATGTAGTTGCAAAAGTGACTGTGACAGAGTTTACTTTATTGTAAGTTTTATAGGTATTCTTTCTCAGAGCGAGTGATTTACTGAAGGTTTAAAGGTCATTCTGGTGGCAATGTTCGTGCTAAGAATGACGAAGTATTTTCATGTTTGTTAATTGTTCGCCTGGAGCAGCAATCTGATCGTCTTAATACCAAAAAAAAAAAATGGCTACCAAGTTTATGCAATAGTCAGACAAAAACAGCGGGTTTCTCCTTCCACAATGCAGTGGTAAAACATTCGATGTTTCATTTGACCGATGTCTGTTCTCGAAAAATGTTATTTAAATGATATGCCCAATTAAAAACATCATTTTATAACATCCTGCCCTCCCGAGGTCGACAGGCAATGAGAGCGAATGAAACGGGTCAGAAGTTGAAATCATTTTTGGAATAACCACAGCCCATGAAATAATTCGGGAAAAGTGCGCTCTCAAGGGCAGTCATCAACTAGACTGAAGAGAAAACGAAGAAAAAGTACTGTTTGTCGGATTTCAAGATTGAAGTGCTAAATGTAATATTTGTTTATTCCCGACTCAGGTCTCTGGTACTGTCATTTGGGGAAAAAAGGTTATGATTGTGATTGACTGATTCGGAAAGCTGTTAGCTAATTTTCCCCCGTCCACCCTTCGTTCATCTGCCATGTCGATCTGTTTTCATGTCTAATTTTCTCGCCGAACCCGTTAGCGAGATACGATATGCGTCAAAGGTCACATAATGAAAGTCACTCTAGAGTCTAGAGTCTAGACTCTAGAGTCCAGCGCACACAGTGAACGGTGTTCGCTGCCAGTCCGTAAGCGCACGCCGACGTTCTCATTAAAACTTCTCCATGCTGCTGCAACGTAATCCCGGATTAATCCTTACCACGAGAACGTAAGTGGCGATACTTTTGTTTTACAGAATCCCCGTCGATTTAATATCAACAGTATCAAAGAGATTGTCACGTTACCGTGGTATAATCCGGTTATGCTATAAATTATTTCGACACGGGTACGTGACACAGCACTGAGATTGGGGAATTCCAAACATTGCATTGCTCGGAGAAAAGAGGATGTGGAATATGTCGTCTAGCAATGGAATGAGGCCAAAAAGTAAAATGAATAAATGACCCACACACACACCTACCCGAAATCTACCAAGATCATTTACTTTTTCTCAGTCAAGGCATCCAGCTGTGTTAGGCATTGTTAAGATTTCTATTATGTTCACTAATAACTCGCTGAAGAGCAGCTGAGGGAGTTATTATTTTGTCTGCCAGTCACTCGCTGAAAGATTTAGTACGTCCTGTGACGCTAACGCCACCTAGTTAATGGTTATTATTATTATTAATTAATTACTCTTTCATAACTAATTATAAGTGCTGAGAATCTTAATTTATGTTATTAATAATTCTCCAGGAGACACCACTCGTCTCTCTCACTTGATGGATATGCGGGCGCTGTAAACGTTTTCTCTCTTCCACAACATTAAAGAAAAATATTTGCCGTCATACATTATTTCCGTAGGTGGAAATTCTTACCAAAGGAGAAAAAAAATCCATCTTTTAATCTATATTTAGCAATCCCCATCCACCCACTATATTCTCCAAAATATGGTTATCAATGCATGTGTGAAACGTTGGGTGAAACACTTCACCTCTGGTGAATTAATAATTAATTTCATTAATAATCTAATTAATTCGTTTATTGAGGGGTCTTCGGGTGCAGAACATCAATGAACTGGACTGAACATAATTTGTCTCAGCCCAAACTGATGAAACACCAACTGAAACTGGAACTTGACTGGAACTGGTTTGAAGCACTGCAGAATAAACAGATGTATGTGTCAACTCTCTCCTAACAAATGTCTTTTAAGTCTATTCTGTTGCTATCTTTCTCATAACGTTAAAGAATACCTTTAACAATCAATTATAATTCCAGACTATAAGAGTCTGAAAGAATAGAGATATACAATTTCCTCACATAATTAATAGGCTTCAAAACTTTATAGAAAGTTGTATTTACAATTCAATTTGTCCTTTAGAATTATGAAAAATACAAGAATGAAAATTACAATACTTAATAAATATATTACATGAAAAATAGCACAAGCATTCTTTCAACAAGAGTTTTGTTTTACATGATTATTTTACAACTTTTCCAGATATACCTTCTTGGCCTTCTCACTGAACAAGCCAGCAAAACTTGGGACTTAGTAATTTTATGTAGTGATGCATTAGAGTTCAGAGGGACATTTTTATCTGAGTTGTTTACTTCCAACTATGACACTTAAGAATATCAGCACAAGGTCGGGTCACTATGACATTTAACAATTTATTTTATATAAAAATTAAATTTAGAAACAGGGATAGGTAAATTTATTCGTCACACGTCCATTAGTGACTTCCTGTAAAACAGATTTTGTCCGCTAGTGATGCATTCTAGATGATCCGCTTTGATGTGTTTTCACTCTGATCCGGATGTCTAGCCAAATGCTGCATACAGATATTATCTCGTAATCCTATGTAAACAGTTATTGCATACCTCGAGTCCTTCTCAATACCTCATAACACTATCACTACTTCTCTTTTAGATTAGTGCCAGTACTTCTCACCACTTCTCTTTTAGATTAGTGCCAGTACTTCTCACTACTTCTCTTTTAGATTAGTGCCAGTACTTCTCATTACTTCTCTTTTAGATTAGTGCCAGCACTTCTCACTACTTCTCTTTTAGATTAGTGCCAGTACTTCTCACTACTTCTCTTTTAGATTAGTGCCAGTACTTCTCATTGCTTCTGTTTCACCTTGGTGCTATCTTTGTGCAAACTGGATCTTGCATGATGTTTTTACTTTCATTTCTCAATATTTTTTTTAAAGATTTTATTAAACAGGCAAACCTACATACTCATCTGTATGGTTTAGTTTACATTTGTGTTGTGTATTAAGGTAAACAATTTAACCTATGTTTCAAGTGCTTGGTACAACGGTTTAATTTACATTTGTGTTGTTTATTAAGGTAAACGACTTAATCTTTGTTTCTAGTGCTTGGTACAAGGGTTTAATTTACATTTGTGTTGTGTATTAAGGTAAACGATTTAACCTTTGTTTCAAGTGCTTGATAGAACGGTTTAATTTACAATTGTGTTGTTTATTAAGCTAAACATTTTCAACTTTGTTCCATGTGCTTGGTAGTACGGTTAAGTTTAAATACCTGTTGCATATTAAGGTAACGAATTTAATGTTTGTTTCATGTACTTTGTGGTACCATTTATGTCGTGCAATAAGGTGAATGATTTGGCCTTTGCTTCATGCCATTGGTTATAAGAATTAGTTTAAATATGTATTAGTATTAAGCTGAACAACCTAGTGTATATCTTGATGTTCGGTTGTATGCTTTAGTTTGCATATAAAATTATCGTTTCAAAAGTTTAAGTCTATGATGGAAGTGTACGGACAATTTCATTAGTCTTCATTTGATACTATGTGACTCAATGGAGTCTGCGTCAGGTTGTGAGGTAAATCCGCAAGCGTATAATTAATTACACGGGTGATATTTCAAGCTCTGTTCACAATCTCCTTATTCCTAAGCACCCATACCGGCACTATATTAATCTGTCAGGACACACTTAAATATGATAAGTATATCATCCTATACGTTCAATCCCCACCCCCACCCCCGCAGATGTAATCACCCGCAAGGGGACGTAATCGCCAACACAAGCAATAGAAGTTATAATACAACGCATTTACAGTTATGGCGTATTTTGAGATAAATTTATGATTAATACGCTATATACGTTATAAAGAATTAAAAAATTGTTTATATGAACAAATTAATTCAAAGCTTAATAAATATCAATTCGATTTCACAATAATAGTTAAATACAGTTTCTGTTCACTATTACGGTAATTCTTTCCTCTATTCGATTCATTCCTAGTTTTCTTTCCTCAATTATCTTCTAGGCTCGATTTCATTACTTTTGTTGACTAGTGGTGACTAGTTGTGACTAGTTTATACTTATTGACTCGATTTCATTACTCGTGGTGACTAGTTTTATACTTATCTTCTTGACTAGGTTTCATTAATTGTGGTGACTAGTTTTATATTTATCTTCTTGACACTATTTCATTACTTGTGGTAACTAGTTTTAAATTATCTTATTGACTCTATTTCATTACTTGTGGTAACTAGTTTTATACTTATTGACACTATTTCATTACTTGTGGTGACTATTTTTGGCTCACTTCATCATTATATGAATGTCCTCAACATAAAATCACACTGTAGTCCAGTTGAAATCCATGGGCTGAAAACAAAAGAAAATGAAAACAAAAATTTGAATGCATCAGCCAGAGTAGAAAGTGATACCAAGTCAAAACTGGGACTTTGAGATAAGATTTTATAAATGTAAGTTGCATATATTACAAAACATAGACATTGTAAGTGAAATTTAGAATAAAATACTGTTTATAATTTTGAAATTTTTAAATGAAAGTTGCAAGCAATACAACATGTAGATATCATAATTGAAAATTAAACATTTTAAATACATTTAACACAATGATGATCTTAAAATTGAAGACTGCAAAGCATTAAAATAGGTAGTCATTACAATGAAAATGATACATAAAAGTACATTTTACAAGATTGATTTTATAAATAAAAATAGCAAAGCATTTCAAAATGTAGACATTATAAATGAAAATACACTGTGCAAGTATTTTGCAACATTGATTTCAGAACTGAAAGTTGCAAAATCTGACAGCAAACCTAAGTTTCCCATTTAGCACAATATAACTCCATTCTATCTCACACACCATTCTCAACTTACAATCTCCTGCAACAGTATTTATTAGTCTGATAAACACACATGGTAAAGTAAACTCATCATATCAAACAATGCTCACTACATGTGAACAGCTTAGTTCAAACATTTGAAGAAATAAAAGTCAACTCGCATAGTACGTCTACATAAATACAAGTATAACATATCAATAGCGATAATGCATGAAGTATTCCAAGTCCATTCTCTCTCAATCAGTCAGTTGTAACTCACCATCAAACTAACGACTGCGTTTTAAAGCCGGAATTCTCCTTTCTCATCCAAATTCAAAGTGATTAGAGGGCATAATTTTCTATAGCAAGAGAACCCTTTAAACTCAGCCCAGGAGCTAGTTTGTTCTCGTAAATCATGATCATTGGATAATAGAAAACTACTCACTCAGTTTGCGTTGTCAGCAATCTAGAATGTTCTAGCTTGGAGCTGTTTACTTCAACTCATCCACTTTCAAAACTAACACCAAAAGGAGTGCCCAAGGTCGGGTTACTCTGATAATTTAGCTATTTATATAACAGTTTAAAAATAAAAATAAAAATAGGAAGAGGCAAATTTACTCTGTCACAAGTGTTGAGAGCCGTAGTAGATTACATTACTGTTTACGGTTTTTGTTAAGTATCGATGGCCATAGTAGATTACATTACACTATTCTGTTATTGTTAGGTGTAAATGGCGTAGTGGATTACATTACTGTTTACTGTCATTATTAGGTGTCGATGGCCTGTGCAGTTCTGACTCAGATATAAAACCGAACAGTAGGACACTAAAAGCTAAACTCTCCTTGTTACAGAGTGATACTCCAAATCAGAAAGCAACAGGCGATCCAGGTAAGTTTTAGCGATGCCCTACTGTTAAAAAGTATTGCAGGAGTCAGAGGCCAAACAATTTTAACCACACGTTCCAAACACTGGAGTAACGGTGAAGCTAGTCAACCAGCTCTGTATCTACTATCTTGTCCACGACTGAACAGCAACCCATTTACTTATCGAGGAAGCCGGCGAATTCGCGATAAATCTTGAGTATCCGATGATAGAGTGCTGTTGGGTACTGTTTCTCTACGGTGAAGCGAAAAAGTGTGCCAATTCTCACCTGGAGTTTAAATGTTTATCTCCCTCCTAGGTGGCAGTTGTCTATAACTGTTTACTCAGAATAGAGCTTCGGCCTCTGTGGAAGACTGGTTTATCTTGAATGAACTTAATGTCACTTGAAATAACCGAATAACTACTTCTAATTGACTCTCGATAAGATATTAGTCTATACGCATGAAATTGACTGCAGTCGTCTAACATTTGGTTGTCTGACGTCATTTTAATTATTTCTTTACTTTTCAAATGGCTGTGATTTAGATCCATAATAAGACACAGATTAGCTGCAACATTTAGTTCCTTGTGCAAATAAAATAAAAATACACATTAAAAAAAATAATTTCCTCCTACACCTTGAATTTTCCACTACATTTAATTTGGCATCATAAGTGGTCGTCAAGTTCGTCTGTATGGAAGGGCCATCCTACATATTATAAGTACAATCTAAAATAACACTTTTCAACATTTTTATACAGGAGAAACCCTTGAAATAATTTTCAGGTCTCAGGGAACCCTTGCATAAAAATTACCATATCTATGATGTTTATTTTTTTAAAATTACGATGTCTTGGGGGACCCTAACGATCTGTCGCGGAATCTAGGGTTCCCGGCTGAGAAACCCTGATTTAAAATGATTTCTTACCTCATTATGAACGTAATTAAAAAGGATGACAGCATTATTTGCTGTTTAAATTTATGTCAAGTACTAAGAAACCTTTCTCGTATTGAGACTGATAATGTGTTGAGAGATGAAGCCTTAGTTTTATGAGTTTTATAATTTATTTATGCTTATTTTTCTTCAGAATTCTTTTTCAGAGATTCTGAAGAACTTTAACCATCTATTCAAAACTCGCCATTCTTGAAACCATTTGTTATCATCTGCAACCACTATGACACCGCCTCTCGGACACTGTTGGCCTCTGTAATTAAGGTGTTACCATCTGTAATGAGTCTGGGACACCGTCTCCGGATATTGTTGACTTCTTCAAACTATGGTACTGCCACATGTAACCAGTCTGAGACATTGACTCCCGGATACTCGTTGCTTATAATTATGCAACCAGACTCAGATACCGTCTTCCGGATACTAAAAGCTCCTTTATATATAATGAGACTCTTCATTTTGGACACTGTTGTTTTCTTCATACAGCTAGTTGCCTGGGCCGCCATGTTGGTTACTTGTTGTCGAGCAGGTTTGTCGCAAAACGTCTGGCATAAATGCATGATTGTAATTTGTTTACGAAACTGATTCACTTTAGATCCATATTAAGGTAGATGTCCAGTATTGACATGACCCGGATTGACGTCATGGGGGGAGGAATGTCTTGTGATTTAGTGATTTCTCTTTGCTGAAGGACGTACATCCATTTTAGGTCACGTGGTATTTGATGCCGCAGGGCAGTGTCTGCAAGAATGCCACACACGTAGTTTCTTGTCTGTTTGCGTACTCTATCGGTGAATGGCTGTTTCGGCCATGTTTGAGTACTGTATACTGGTTGTCACACTCTCTAAAGACTGCTTTTTATCAGACGTTGCCTTGCGAAGTGTCGATGTATGTTGGCCTCGTGTATATCACAACTTTTGTCATATCTAGTTGAGGAATTTAATGCTTTGTGTAGGCTACAGCATCACATATATTTTTCTGGTTATTATTTTGATAGCAAGTTATACCATTCATATTTAAATATTTATATTGAATCTGAGGCGCTGGCTAAAGTCTCACGTTTGTCCTCTTGTGGACAGGCCAAGAGGAGTCAAAGTGTGCGATTGGTCGAGAATGTTATAATGATAAAGGATAATAGTGTTTAGCATCACACTTGACCTTTGGCCTCTACACACACATTTATGTAGTTCTCAATCTTCCGTTTTCTTCATGTTGCTATTGATGTGTCCGAATCTGTGGCACCAGTCACCTTCATGTCGATAATCTTTTGTAACGGTCAACGTGTGAGCAGAATTCATTCAGGAAATATTTTGTGATGTTAAACATTCAACCGATATCAGTCAGCCAAGCAATCTTCTGCAACAGATTTAGGTTTAGCGAATTGCAGCACGTTTCGCGTTTAAAGTTGTGAATCCAGACAAAAAGTGAGAAAAGTGTGTCGGTACCGAAAGATAATTGCCGGCTCCCGACTCACCTGAAACGCCACAAATAAAAGTGGGGAGGGGGGCGGACTTGGAGTATTTTTGTTGCACTCCTTAAAGTACCGGTTTGCCTTCAAGCCTTTACAAGGACCAATTAGTTTACGCGTCCTGTATGAAATGTGTTGATCTAGGTGAATTTGACGAAGGCATTTTGAAATTCGTTATTCCTCCTATCAAAATATAAATATTAAAACACTTTAATCGCTAGCAAAAAAACCAATCAAACAAACAGAAAACCCAACTAAACGAAAAACCCACATGCTACTCAAATTCATTTTGACGACATGTATTATTACAGCGAATCAGTGCGTGTGGACTGCATTGTTATTTATTGTAATGATGGCTTACGGCTGAAGTGCCATTGTTATTGTAACGACACCTTACAGGTGAAGTGCACAGGTGTATTGCTGCATTAGGCAGAGTAGCATTGCCAATCCTCGACCTGACTGCACGAAGCCGTATTCAAAGAAATACTGTAACTCCTCACAAAGCGCTAATTGGAGCCAATTCTAGCCCTCGTTCAATTGCTCGAGGAAGATGATTCAAGCAGTGAGGTCTCCAAAGGTGCGGGCTGTCACCCCAGCATGAGGGCGTCACTACCAACTTGTCGCCCTTTGGCAGAGCCCGCATGGTGGTGGGTAAGGGGAAAAAAGAGCGGAAGAAACGCTGTACTTGAAAGAAAGTACATTAATTTTGTTTGTAAACACGTTTCTTTAGATAGAAGCATCCAAGAAAAAGCAATGAACAAAAAAGTTGTCGCAGCGAGCTAGGAAAATACTCACTGGAAAAATGTCGACATTATTTCAATTCGCGAAATAGCTAGCTAACGTTTGAAGGGGACATTAAAATAACTAATGAGAATAACTAATTAATTTCTTTTTTTATTAAGATAACAGTCACAAGAAACAGTTGGAGAAAAAAATTTAGAGGGTCCAAAATCAAAGAAAAAGTCAGAAGTGAGAAAAATATTTGTCACAAGAACACAGTCGGAGGGATACATAGTCGAAAGAATAACGGATTGTATAACAACAAAAATACATGAAGAAAAGGTAAAATGAAAGTATGTGGTGATGGTGTGGTCAGAAGTGTAGTGGACCTTTTGTGTATGAAGTGGACGCGACCCCAATACTTTTGTTCCAAAAGTCCAAGTTGGCAGAGTTTGCGTAAAATAAATAATTTATGAATTTAATTTGATCTATAACTCTTTCATTTAGTCGAGTTTCTGGCGCCCCCTACTTCTTTTTTTAGGACTACACCCCTAGTGGTGGTGATGTGTGTGTGTGTGTGTGTGTGTGTGTGTGTGTGTGTGTGTGTGTGTGCGTGTGTAACTGTGTATGCCTGTTTGTGTGTCTGATTGTGTGTACATGTCTCTGTGATGTATTCCTTACAAACAGATTTAATTCTAAACTTTTAAAAAGAAAGGGAAAAATTATAGACAACTGTTAAACAATTATTATCATGAAAGAAAATAGTATAAATATAAACAATTCATTGCATTGCAAATTCAATACTGTAACTTGTGATGAAAAGGAAAATGAAAGAACAACAAAAATTAGGGCAAATATTTTTAAAAGGAGAGGAAAAGACGAACAAATAAACATATTGAAAGGTAAGAAGAGGGTAAAAAAGCAGAGAGAATTGATAACATTCACGATGACACGATGATTAATGGAGAGAATAAAATGATAAGACATTTAGGGATGAAAATGATAATTAATGGAGAGATGAAAATGGTAATTAATGGAGAGATGAAAATGGTAATTAATGGAGAGATGAAAATGGTAATTAATGGAGAGATGAAAATGGTAATTAATGGAGAGATGAAAATGATAATTAATTGAGAGATGAAAATAATAATTAATGGAGAGATGAAAATGATAGTAATGAACGTGGCAAAGAAAGATTACGAAATTTTGATTCACGGAACGAAAAGAAAGAGAATGAGGAAGAAAGTAAAAGAAAGACAATTGACAAGGAAATGGGCAATGAAAAGTGTGATAGTGATCTGAAGCATGATAAAAGAAACAATAAAACTTAAGAGAACAAGGTTGATGAAAGCGATATGAAGGGTGGCACAAGGAGCTGGGAAAACTAAAGAAAGTGGCTATGAAAGTGATATTTAGGGTGATGAAATATACAAAAACAATGACGAGGAAAAGTATAATGGAAGTGAAATTTAAGTCGACGAAAGGTGAAGGAAAATGAAGAGAAAAGGGGTAATGAAATATAATAATAATAATAATAATAACCATAATAATAATAAAAAGGGGACAGATAGATAAAAGGGGGGGGGGGCAAATAAAAAAACTTTTCCATGGTGGGGTGAATGAGAAGGAAAATAACGATGAAAAGAAAAATGAAAATGTGCCAAATATGAAAAGGAAGTTGAGGAGATTAGAAAAGTTCGAGGAAAACAAAGATGAAATGGTGATGAGAAAGGCAAAGAAAAATCTGAGTGAAAGGACACTTTGGCGGCCAATTAGACCCAGAGATTTTGCTTACAAACCATTGACATTGCCGTTTTCTTTCTCAATCGATAAACCTCTCTGAAGAAGACTGAGTAAAGTAGCCATCATCATCACCATCATCATCATCATTATCATCATCATCATCACCATCATTATCATCACCTCCATCACTATCATCATCGTCGTCAAGATCAATTATAATTATTTATGATTAAAATCAAGAAGAAGAATACATATCAGTTTGTTTCATAACTCAGAATGGTCGTGGAGTTTTCGGGCGAAATCAATTCCGTTGTCCGTCAGCTTCCAGCCATCAACAGCTCCCTACTGAAGCCATCAACAGCTCCCTACTGAAGCCATCAACAGCTCCCTACTGAAGCCATCAACAGCTCCCTACTGAAGCCATCAACAGCTCCCTACTGAAGCCATCAACAGCTCCCTACTGAAGCCATCAACAGCTCCCTACTGAAGCCATCAACAACTCCCTACTGAAGCCATCAACAGCTCCCTACTGAAGCCATCAACAGCTCCCTACTGAAGCCATCAACAGCTCCCTACTGAAGCCATCAACAGCTCCCTACTGAAGCCATCAACAGCTCCCTACTGAAGCCATCAACAGCTCCCTACTGAAGCCATCAACAGCTCCCTACTGAAGCCATCAACAGCTCCCTACTGAAGCCATCAACAGCTCCCTACTGAAGCCATCAACAGCTCCCTACTGAAGCCATCAACAGCTCCCTACTGAAGCCATCAACAGCTCCCTACTGAAGCCATCAACAGCTCCCTACTGAAGCCATCAACAGCTCCCTACTGAAGCCATCAACAGCTCCCTACTGAAGCCACCAACAGCTCCCTACTGAAGCCGAGAAGCTGTTTCCGCTCTGGCCCGTCACCTCCAGGCGCATAAGAGTGCAGTGAAGCCTTCCGATGTCTCACGCCTGAACTGTGAACACTTGTACCCCCATTACCGAGATCTTGAAATGACAGTGGTGGGTCCACACGGGTTTTACCCGGTACAGCGCGTACGTATAATCCCGCCACCCGAGGACTGTATTGAGGTGGGGAGAAAAGGAACACCTCAAAGTGCGGGTGGGAATTCGCGCGGCTCCGCGTGTGTCTTTGACCCGGGTCGAAGACCGGGGCGTTCTCGATTGCAGCCATGTAGTTCATCTTCCAAGCAACATCGTGTTCTAACAACATTCTGGTATTTGCTTGATGTGAGTTTCGTGTACACTTTCAACTTTCGCTGTTGTCGCAGATGGGCGTTAGGCGCAAAGGAAAAGGTTTATGTTTTGGAAGAGAAAGATTCCCGTTCTAGAAAAGAGATAAGTAGTGTAAACTAGTGTAGACTAGAGATTTAGTGAATGAATACAGATTTAGTGCCTGGAATGATTTATTGCATGAATAGAGATTTAGTGCATGAATACAGATTTAGTGCCTGGAATGATTTATTGCATGAATAGAGATTTAGTGCATGAATAGAGATTTAGTGCAAAGAATTGAGAGAGTGAAAATATCAATGGGTGTATTTGGTGTCTTTTCTAGTTACAGTCTTTGTTCTGCCAGCAATCATCCAATATCAGTCTTCTATTATCTAGGTACAGTCTTTGTCTTTTATTTTTATTAATTAGATCGCTACAGAAATATTTTCTTCGTATTAATTAGGTGAACGCTTTTTACACTATAGAGATATCTTACCACTTTAATGATATTTTATTTTACCATGGTACAAATGTTACCATTTCACTTTTAAGGAAAACAAATATATACAGAGATGTAAAGAGAAATTTTATCACTTTTAGATTAATGTTAAAGTACACAGAAATTGTACCAACATAGAGAAGTTACCACTGTAGACAGTGCCACTATAGAGAAGTTACCACTGTAGACAGTGCCAGTATAGAGAAGTTAGCGATATGCTCCCCACTATATAGATTTTGATCAATACAAAGAGATTTTACAACTAAATATTACCACTGTAGATACATTTACAAATATAGACAGATGTACCAAAGTAAAGAAGAGATTTATATCACTGTACAGGGATGTGTCAGGTGCAGACTGATGATACCCATGTAGAGAGATTTTACCACTACAGAGATATGTCTCTATGATTCACTGTACGGAAGATTTTTCTAATAATGAGCGATGGTACCAAAAGATTTTTTCACTACAAAGAGATATATCCACTCTCTGTGTGTGTGTGTGTGGATATTACCACTGTTGAACAACTCTAGGAATATGTTGCTATAATATGTTGCTGACTGAGCAACAGATGTTTCCACTATACAAATAAGAACTGTTACCATACCGCGAGACAGGGTTACTAATACACGAGATCTAAAATATTATTATTGCAAATGAACTCTTATCAAAGTGTTACCACTGTGCAATAACTATTATCTCTGTAGTGCAACTACCGTCATTTCTGAAGTGCAATAACCGTTGTCTCTGTAAAGTGTTAACATTCTATTGCTACTAATAGTCGCAATGGTCCTAGCTGTTACCGTTACAGAAGAGATGTAACTATAGCACGAGATATATTACGCAAGTTATGATAAATGTTACCGCTAGGAGCCCGGTCTTACATGACTCGCCATGATTCACTTCAACAGTCTTTTCTTTGACTCACCTTCAACAGTAGTCTTTTCTTTGACTCATCTTCAACAGTAGTCTTTTCATTGACTCACCTTCAACAGTAGTCCGCCATTGACAGTTTTTTTGATCCGCCATTGACAAGTTTTTTTCCTATTAATTCATCATGTTTAGTCATTTTATAAAAAAAAAAAAGTAACCCATCATCACCACATTATCATTGCTTTAATCCTTGATGCCCGCCCTCTCTAAAATTGTGTCATAATTCAAACCACTACATCAGCTTCCAAAACCCCTCTAAACGTCAAGCAGACTAATAAAAGACCCCGAATACCAAAAGCGGTAATACATCCAGACAAAATCTCCTAAAACCCCTCGTCTTAAAAAAAAAAAATTTCACGAGAATTGACGAGTGGACGACAATTACGAGTAAAAATGAAACACCTCTCTTAAGTTGCCCTGTTTAGAAAAACGTGTTGCAGGCAAATGATTCTGTCACTCCAAAACCCAGCCGCAGCCATTCTTGTCGAGTATACCTGGAACTCTCTCTTCTGGTTCTCGTAGTTGCACGGATGGACCCCCTCCAGTGTAATCGATGACAGCGTCAAAGCCGAGTTATCTCTTGATAGACCAGAAGGCGGAACAGGACGTGACGACGACAGGCTGTATTCTGGAAGCGGACGCTAAACAGTAATCAAACTAGCTTAAGGGAAGCAACTCGTAAACCACAGGGGACGAAGGGTGACGCAGTGACGATTGTGTGGACACGGCTGCAGCACGCGGGGAGCTTTCAACCGCAATATTCACCAAGGTAATGGTGATGGAAAATTAGCTCCTCAGCCGCACGCGGACCATAAGCACGTGGTTAATGGCGCGATTTTATTGGATGATGGATCGCGAGGGCCATTAGCGATTTTGAGGGGCGGAATGTGGAGACTCACAAATTCAACTTTTTTTGAAAACTTGTATCCACTGCTACAGAAAGCGTGTAGGATGATGTGCAGCTTCAGCAACAGGCAGACCGACACACACAAACACACGTAGCACTCATTCATATAGCACACTCATACACTCACATACATACGTAACGCCACACATTTTCTACACATTCCCACTCTCTCAAATATTCACACGTCACATAAGACACACACTCGTACAAACACACACATAGCACGCAATCAGAAACACATGCCCAAACACACACACTCACACTTCTCACACACTCAAAGGTTTATACCACAACCAAGAGCGCACGTACATACATATATTTGTCTGGTTTATTTTTATCTTTTCTTTGAGGATTGGTTTGGTAGGACTACATGAACAAAAAGTTGCGAAGTAGAGTATAAGGTGTTAATGTGGCTGACTGGCGGGTTTGGGATTTCTATTGCCATCTAATACGTACCCACTTCGCAAACGAATTTTAGTGTAAATTAATCTTGAATGTTTATGTGAAGGCAATGCGTGTTAATGTTAATATATCTATGTCTTACTATTATTCATTCTCTTCAGCAATGCATTAATAAATTAAACGCAGTGCAGCAGCGACAGTGTATTAATTAATTGAGTGCAGACCTGGAAAAAGTGTACTCGAACTCTTGAATCTATTGGTCTGTTTTGCACAAACAAGAATGTGGACTAGCACTTGGACCAATAATAACTTATTATATTATTAAATTAAATTAAACTATATTGTTAAATTGTATTCGGCTAACTCAATAGTATCTTTTACCCGAAGCATTATTTGACTATTTAAAATGTATATTTGATATTGTGTGTTAATCTGTTTATGTAATGGGCTTAGACACTGATTGACATTCTATTGAAAGTATTACTTTTTTGTGCAGGGTGGGTGGGGTAATAACTTTGTTTGATCTGTACAAAAAATAGGTTTTGATTGTTGCAATTTTAAATAAAATGTTTTTCAATAAATGTAGCAATATTTTTAAGCAATAATTTTAAATGCTAACTTTCTAATGCTGTTTAAGTGCATTCTAATATAAAGTGAGAAAATCCATAAAATAGTATTCCTATTTTTAAAACGTATAACAACAGAAATTCGTTAGTGAAATTGTTAATCTTTCTCTGTTGTTTGTGTGTACTCTCTGTTCCGGTTTGGTTCTTGTTTCAATTTCTACACTCTACATTTGGTTCTGAAGTGACGTCACAGTTTGAAAATTGGAGTTGCTGTGATTATTATGTTGGAACAAACATTTACATTGTGGCCGTCGATAATTAATCTTGACTGGCCTGGCTCGCTGTTCACTGCACACAGTTTATTGCCAAATGAACAACAGTCAGTAGAACAGTAATATTGAACCACAGTCTGTAGGACGGTAATATTGAACTATAGTCTGTAGGAAGTATTATTGAACCACAATCTGTATATATGTCAGTAATACTGAACACTCAAAATAGGACATTAAAAGTTTGATTTTCGAAACATGAAACATTTATCTGCACCAACAGTCCTTGAGACACAATTCCTTGGAGAGAGATTAATATTTTTATTGTTATTTGCTAATGTCATAATAGAAGAGTACTAATAAAATACCTTGCTTGTGTTTTTTCTTATTAAATTGTTGAACTTTGTCACAGAACTCCTCTATACCTCCAAGCAGTACGGAAGCACACCATTAGCAACTAGTTTTGACTGGTCTGAGTTATTCACTCTTACATATAATTTTTGGCCCTTGTGGAGAAGGCGTTTATATCAATTATACAGGGTTGTTTTTTTTGCAATTAGGAAAAAACAAACCAAGCAAAACTTTTACTATACATCACAACTTTCATTCCTACAAATACAGTTTTTTAAAAGTACACCAAAGTCACTATTTGCAATAAGTGTTTCGCACCGTACACATGTTCGAATGTTAGTAGTGACATTTTAACAGTCAACTTTGACAAAGTCCCACATTACAGACTTTCTTGAACAGGACAAGAAATGGCGCGATGATTAAGTAGCAAGGTCTGGTAATGGAGAGAAAGAGGGAGAGGCGGTGAACACTAAAGATGAGCAAATATTTCCCTGGGGACTTGACAGTGTGCAAATACCTCAAATAAAGAGGTGTCCCGACCTACCCAGGTCAGTCCTTGTGACACCAGACCGTCGCGAGCTTTAATATGCGTTGAGACAACACACTTAATAAGGCGTAACGGTTCTTCAGGAGCAGAGAAGAGACGAGGACAGGTTTGATAGCTCCGCCTAACTCGTTCTTCGCGCACCCAAGTACTTGTTAGTGCTGACGACTGAAACTATATACTTCATCACTTGGAGCACTTAATATTATACTTCATCACTTGGAGCACTTAATATTATACTTCATCACTTGGAGCACTTAATATTATACTTCATTACTTGGAGCACTTAATATTATACTTCATCACTTGGAGCACTTAATTATAGTTCATTACTTGGAGCACTTAATATTACACTTTATCACTTGGAGCACTTAATATTATACTTCATCACTTGGAGCACTTAATATTATACTTCATTACTTGGAGCACTTAATATTACACTTTATCACTTGGAGCACTTAATATTATACTTCATTACTTGGAGCACTTAATATTACACTTTATCACTTGGAGCACTTAATATTATACTTCATCACTTGGAGCACTTAATATTAAACTTCATTACTTGGAGCACTTAATATTGTACTTCATCCCTTCAGTACAGTATTGTCCTTCATTTTATTTGATATCGTACTTAATCACTTGGCGTACTTAATATTATGTTAATTTGTATTAAATGTACTTCATCGCTTAGCGTAATTAATATCATACTTTCAGCACAAGTACTTAATCTCACATTATAAGTAATATTATACTTCATGACAGGATGAGCCATATTTACAAATTTCATTACCTGACCAGCCATAATACCCATAATACATTATTTGGTTACATGTAGTGCTTAATATTTCATTTTCATCATTGGCTGCTCGTATTTAATGACTGTATAGTAAATCGTAGATTAATATTACTTACTCACTTAGTGAACCTCATTTAATCATGCGACCAATGAACATAATGCTACATAAAATAATTATTTTATGCATTATCACTGGATTTACAATCGTAGATTATTTATATCCGTGCTGTAGTTATAATTTCTATTTGTCCTGATTTATATTATACTGCTTCACGCATCTAGCCTGAGTTAATAATCATTTTATTTTGCTTTAAATTATACTGCTTCACTTATCTAGCGTGAGTTAATAATCATTTTATTTTGCTTTATATTAAATGTATACTACATAATTTATCTAGCTTAATTTATTAATAATTTTGCCGTACTTGATGTTATACTGCTTCATTTGGCTAGTCTCTTGTTATAACTTTGCCTTACTTAATATTAAACTGCATCACTGATTTGCAATAGTAAATTACCAAGGTTTCGGACTTACCAAAATTCTGGAAGATCCAAGGTTTTACGGAGGATGTGGGCACTTCCGAGAAATGCTGCTGTTTTGTTAAACTTATTGATAACCACTTTGCGCAGGAATCACTCAATCTGTTCTCATCTCGATGTCGCACAGTATTTTGTCTTCTGTCTCGGTGACTGCTTCTGGTTGGTAGAGCTATGCTTTTCCTGGGAGATTTACTCCATAGTTTTCACATAGGTATCTGTGGTGGAGTAAATTTGCCTATCCCTATTTCTAGACTTAATTGTTATATAAACTGTTAAATTGTCAAAGTGAACCGGCTTTGGGCACACCTTATGATGGTATATTTTGTGTCAGAGTTGAAGTAAACAACTCGAGTTGAGAATATGCTAGGATTATTGCCACTTCTTGTATGTCTTCTGGTGTACTTTGTTCCAATCAGGAACTGACATCCAGATATATTCTGTTGTTTTATCCATGTTCTGCAGAGTCTGCATTTCGAATCATTTGAAATTTTCTATGATTCTCCAGAAGACACCACTCGTCTCTCTCATCTGGCGGATATACCGGCGCTGTAAATGTTATCTCTTTTCCACGACATTAAAGATAAATATTTACTGTCACACAATATCCCGTAGGAAGGATATGCGGGCGCAGTAAACATTTTCTCTCTTCCACAACATTAAAGACAATGGCTGGTGCATTATGCATATTTGGATTGCTCCAAATGTTTTCCCAGAAGGTCTTAGTTTCTTGAGTGTTTGGTATCTGTTGTTCTATTCTGTAACTTCCTTAGAATTCTTGGCATTCCAGGGTAAGTTTTGTTGACCTCTAACCATAACGTACACACTGACAGTTGACTGAACGATGGCAGAATTACATCCTTATCATATGTATGATAGAAGACAGATACATCATGTCACGTGACTAGGACATGGCCGAGATTGTCAGTATACACAACTGAGCATAAGGTTTGACAAATGAAAAGGGTAGAGATTTTTCTAACAGAAGTTACAACTGCTCACTCTATCAAAATTCAGCATTCACTGCAAATCTTTTCCGCAATAACTGGTGTTATAAGAAAAGGTATTCCACGTTAACATGATAAGATATGGGAGCTTTTGGAAATGAATGGAATTAATGATTGTTTTATTCTTTCAGGCAGAGGATTTTCTGGTGTTTTTGCATCTGTTAAATAACTTGTATGAATTTGATAATTAAGAGATATAAGTTTTTGTAAATGTTTGTCGACAACAAGTATAAATGCGAATTGCGTTTAGGTAAGATGTGAGAGTGAATTTAACTGAACGAAATACTTGGTCACTGACACATCTCACAGCAATACGAGCTAGTTTCGTCTTCGCTCTTTGTTCTTCATATTCCGTCTTCGCTCTTTGTTCTTCATATTTCGTCTTCGCTCCTTGTTCTTCATATTTCGTCTTCGCTTCTACGCCAAAGAGTTCATCCATTGATCTAAATGCTCAGGATTTGGCCGCACGTCGGATAGTTTGGAGTGAGTTCACCTCTGTGCACCTGGAGATCGATTTCCATTGTTTATCGGAATAGGGGAGAAGGCGGGCATTTTGGCAAGCGCGCGTCCGATAAACTGTAGTTTACTTCATTGGGACTGATTGAACTGATTGTGAGGAACTGCCTGACTGAACTGATTGTGAGAGACCTTGCCTGACTGAACAGATTGTAAGGGTTTTGCCTGGCTGAACTGATTGTGAGAGATTTTGCATGACTGAATTGATTAAGAAGGACTTTGCCTGACTGAAGTGATTGTGAAAGATTTTTGCCTGACTCAACTGACTGTGATGGAGTTTGCCTAAGCTGGTTGTGAGGGAATTTGCCTAATTGAACTAATAATAAGGAACTTTGCATAAGTGAACTGCTTTCAGCCTATGACGAGGACATTTCTCATTTTGGCATTACTCCAGGTTATGTTTTATTATGCCTGATTGTCTATTGTAATCTCGCCATCTTTCGGGTAAAAATTGATGATAATAACGCTATTATTATTTCATGTAAGGATTTATAGAGTGAAAGCAATAACTATTTAAATTATACTTTGGAGAATCAAAAATGTGAAGTCTTTAGAATATCTATTTTTATTTACTGGACGCATTCGGACACAAAATCATCAGTGTTTCACTTCCACTGAGCGAGAAAGTTAGCAAAGTGTCGTCCAATAGCTTTGTAATATAATTGTATTTATCTCTGTGGTTTATTAATTATTCTTCTACACGTTGATTTATTTTAGTCTTAACCTTTATGTTTGATCTTCGGTTAGTAAGTGGGGTCTGGAGCCAAGGTAAGTAAGATCATTAGGAACATTTAGCAGAAACAAACCTCATTAAATAATAGCCATGTTAATTAAAGTCAGATCATTAAAAACACTTATGAGAACAATCCTCAAACTTTAGTCTGGTGGCGGTGTAGATTCGAATTCATATTATTATTAAGAAATGGAGTTGAGACAAAGGACAACAGCGTATCATGGGAAGTATTGAAGATTTCACTAAGTAAATCAGCAGTACAGCTAGTTAATATATATATATTATAGTCCGCTTTCCTCCCTAATGCCATAGTGTGACTATGCGCCTGCATTAAGTTATAATTACGATAGAAGAAGGACAAATAGCTACAACACAAATATTTAATAGCTTCTTGTACATGTTTTTAATAGAAGAAGGACAAATAGCTACAACACAAATATTTAATAGCTTCTTGTACATGTTTTAATAGAAGGACAAAGAGTTACAACACAAATATTTAATAGCTTGTTGTACATGGTTTTAATAAAAGAAGGACAAAGAACTACAACACAAATATTTAATAGCTTGTTGTACATGATTTTAATAGAAGAAGGACACATAGTTACAACACAAATATTTAATAGCTTGTTGTACATGTTTTTAATAGAAGAAGGACAAAGAACTACAACACAAATATTTAACAGCTTGTGGTATATGTTTTTAATAGAAGAAGGACAAAGAACTACAACACAAATATTTAATAGCTTGTTGTACATGTTTTTAATAGTTTTATTTCAATGCTTGATATGCTTATTATTTAATAACTAATTGTTGCTTAATATTTAATATTAATAATGTACTCAATATTTATGTTTCATATTTCTTTACTATAAATACATTTGTTTACAAGTTTATTGTACTGAATATTCATATTTCTTCACTTGAAATACATTTGTTTACAAAGTTTATTGTATTGAATATTCATATTTCTTCACTTGACATAACATTTGTTTAAAATACTTCTTCACTTGACATACATTTGTTTAAAATACTTCTTCACTTGACATACATTTTTAAAAATACTTCTTCACTTGACATACATGTGTTTAAAATACTTCTTCACTTGACAGACATTTGTTTAAAATACTTCTTTACTTGACACACATTTGTTTTAAATGTATCGTATATTCATATTACGTCACCGGACCTATTTCTGTTTAAATCGTTTTGTATTTAATCTTCAGATTTCTTCAGTGGGCTTTTCCTATCAGCGAACAGTTTATACTTAATATTAATTATGCAATAACTTCTTGAACGTTGTATTTCTTCACCTTACATAATGTATTAATAGCTTGTTAAATGTAATATTTAGATTTCACCTACAAATTTAATTATTTAATAGCTTGTTAAATGTAATATTAGATTTCATCTACAAATTTAATTATTTAATAGTTTATTAAATGTAATATTTAGATTTCATCTACAAATTTAATTATTTAATAGCATGTTAAATGTAATATTTAGATTTCATCTACAAATTTAATTATTTAATAGCTTATTAAATGTAATATTTAGATTTCATCTACAAATTTAATTATTTAATAGCATGTTAAATGTAACATTTAGATTTCATCTACAAATTTAATTAGCTTATTAAATGTAATATTTAGATTTCATCTACAAATTTAATTATTTAATAGCTTGAATATTCTGTTTCTGCGTTTAGCGTACTTTATTTAATAGTTTGAACATGATATTTACATTTCATACTTACCATATTGTTTAATAGTTTGTGGTACTTAATATTAAAGTTGTAGAAACAACGGCAATATCTTCAGAATTAAGATTTTAGGAAAAAATATACGCGGTCAGAGAAAAAATAATTCTCTTAGACTCATTATTAAGTTCACGTTCGATGTTCAGTATGACTGTTCTCACTGTATTCGTTAAGTTCACTTTTGATTTGTGTTCAGTATGACTCTTCTCACTGTATTCATTAAGTTTACATTTGATTTGTATTCCGTACCACTCTACTCGCAGTCATAATTAAGCTCACGTTTGATTGGTCAGTACGAATCTGCACTCTTGGTAATTTTGCGTAAATAGCATTTTATATGTGGGTATCGATTTAACAATTTTCTATACAATCTCGAACCAAGAAGACCAGCGTTCAAATGGGAGTGGTTCTTAAAATAGTTTAATGTCAAAACTTTGCTGAATATCAAAGGATCAAGAATACTGCCCTTCCTTTCTCCTAAAAAACCGTTTTGTTTCTTGTTTTTTTTTTTTTTTGCTTTTTGTTTTTTCTTACATAAACAACCTCACTGGTATTTCATCTGCCTATATATCTTTTCTTAGCAATTATCATAATTAAGTTAGTCGTTATAACATTCAATTGTTTTACTCTTTTGCCCTGAGTGAATGACATTACCTTTTTCACTACACCTTTAAATAAATACGAAATTATACTTCACATTTTTCTTATCAATTACATACAGAAAAGTGCAGGGTCAAAAATAAATGAAGAAAGTGGTATTTTGTTGTGCAACGAGAAATCTCTATATTATTACAAGAAATAGTTTCACAGGGATTTAGACTTGCTAACTTGTTAACTGCTACAAGTTCCCAACAATGACTTACATATTTTAGTTACAAATAAATCAGCCAATGTTAAATCACACGTTGTTTCTACTGGGCAAAATAAACATAAAAGATATCTTAGAATTATAAGTCAACATACAAAGTCATACATGACAATTAAAATACATTATTACTCAACTGAAAGAGAAACATGAAAATTACATTTCTATCTAGCTGAAAGAAAGCATAAAATTACAAGTTAGAAAACTTACAACTTTGCATTTACTCACGAATGATATTGACCATGCGCATGCGTCAAAAGCTGGGACTTTTCCGAAGAAGATGCGTGTTCTGTCGATGCCTCGAAACAAATAAATAAACGAGGGGTTTCTTTCTAATAGGTCGTTCCCCCCCCCCCGCCTAAGTCCTATTGGCTAGTGGTGGCTGGCCATCTTCAGGCCATTGGTTAGCCGTAATCGGCTTGTTTATTACAGGTCCCCTAGGACTGTTTAGCATCACCGATAATCCGGTTATCCCTTCTAAGATCTGGTAGCTGGACTTACTTATTCAATAAGCCTTCGGCCATTGAATCTTACGGTATCTGCCTACCATAAATTTGACTTCAAGCAATGTCTAGTTATCCATTTAGAGGAATTTTACTAAGATTTTCATTGCGTATTTTGCTTAACGTGCAGTGCAGTGCACGAGGTCTACTTTTAAACTCTCACTGCATAAGTATCAATAACGTGAATAAAATGCTACACAATTTTATCACAAAATATTTCATAAGTAAAAATATATAGAAATAAGTGGCAAATAAAGGAAGAGTGAGAATATTTGTAATAATATTTATAGTAGGTAAGCGTAAAATTAGAAGTTATATTTATTGGAGGTAAGTGTAAATTGGAAGATATGTGTATTGTATGTAAGTGTAAATTAGAATATATATTCGTATTAAGTAAACATTAATTGGAACACAATTACAGAATATGCAAGTGTAAATTGAAAGACATGAACATATTTACCCCCACGATATGGCAAATGAACTGACTTTATAATTATGAATCTATTTATTAGCCACACACACACACACACACACACACACACACTCATTTTTAAATTGCAGAACATATTGTTGTTGGAAAATGCATAACAGTTAGCTTCATAGACGTACTAGACCAAGGTTGTGACCTTGACCTCTACTACTGACTTGAGGACATTATATTTAACTTTTCATCATTATATTGACATTTTGAATATACGTGAATATACCAGATATCTTGAGTTGCACAGGTTTTCTTAAATATATTTCAACTTGCCTGCCAGATACAATAAGCAAAACAGTACTATTCATTTATTCAAACAGCGTTTGCCTTATCGCTTATGTTAGTTGACCAGGTCATACTTCCGGTTTAGCGCCATGCTAACGCTAAGGTCCTGGATCTTTATTTATATAACTGTTAAACTTTCACGTAATAAATTTAATCATGCACCTTTTAGTAAAAGATTTTTGGGCCAATTTCCGTTCCAGGGCCTGAAGCACTATATGGGCCGTAGTTACGTCGCTGCCTTCAATGTCGTGCTTTGTGTGTAAACTCAGACGTTCGCTACATTTAAGATAGGAAAATAAAGACTCAGTCTTAATCTCACCGTTGCACGTTAGATGCAAAAGTAACTTTCAGCACACCAATGTACATCATACAGAGAAACCAGGCTTTTAATTAAAAATATTAAAAACAATTTTTTTTAAAGTGCCACTAAAGCAACAACCTGAAAGCAAATGTGAAGATGTATTTTAAAAAAAGATAACAATATTAACAGCAATACTGTTGACATATGTATAGGGTTAATTGCTTAGCTTGAAGCTCTCCAGAAATGAACTTAACTTTACAAGGCGCTATGCCTACTTCCCTTTGATATTAATCACAGTGATTAATGGAGAGAGGGACGGGGGGGGGGGGGAGATAGTTTTTTCTAATTTATTTACTTGATCTCCTCCTTAATTCTCTTCTTCATGAATATCTGGGTTGTTTCTAGGATTATTTCGTGTGTCGGATTGATAACTTTTCCTACATTGGGAGTGAAATGAATTAAATAGTCCGACCAGAACCCGGGCTGAATACATGTGAAACGCACCTTTAGATTAAGTAGTAGTAGTATTTCCCATTGTCCTAACTGAAATAGAGTCGAATTGCACGCGAGCACAAACATCCACCGCAGATCCCCGAACCTCAAATAAATTACAAATTTAGTTCCAATAAAGTCATTTTTATTGAAACCCTAGTGGTGGCCATAATGCCATTATTCTCGCTACTAAGATCCGATCGCCAAGGCAGCCTCCCAAAGCCTTCACAAGATTAGCTTGGCCTGTCGATTGTCTAAGGCAAGCGGCTACCATCCTATCGCAGCTTCATTTGCATAAAGATTCCATTTGATATGCCTAGAGGATGGAGTATTAGCAGAAATATTGTCGGTGGCAGTGTGCGTGTGTGAATGAGCGGACAGGGGCGGCAACTGCTTGTTTTTCTACCATCTGCTAGTACAAAAGTAGCCGCAGCCAAAGAAACCAGCCATTGAAGGCTCCACTGCGTCTAAAGATCCGTCGAAGGTCGAGGCGTAGGGAAGAGAAATCATTTGGTCATTACAGATAAATCGCTCTTTGGTCGGGGGGACAGGCGCTTTGAACGCTGGCAGAGCGAGGCATCTCCTGATCTTGACACGGCAGTTGTTGTCGTTTAACCCCGCGCGACATTAATATTCTATCACAAGCCTCGCTGCAATCTGCAGGACGTCGCCATCTTGTTTACTCAGGCCTGTCTCCTTTGTCGCGAGTGTTTGCCGCCATTCATAGAGCTCCCAAAGAGACATCACTGTGGCTGAAAAGCGTGATCTCGGCAAAGCAGAGAACGATATTTACCTACATGTTGGGACAAACTTGTAGGAGCCGTTTTGATTGAAGAGGTTAGCTGCTACAGGGTTTATAACATGGTGATTAAAACGTTATATCGACGTCAGCGTTTCCCTGGTCGAGGTAGGACTGTTCACTTCCGTATTCGTTCCCGTGCTGCAACAAAAGGGACGTGGAGCGAGCGAAAGTTGCACACAAGCCTTGCCGAGTCACAGCAGAACGCAAAGTTACCGCGTGGTACATGCACTTTGAACGGCGATCGCATTGTGAAAATTTATGGCAAGCATCTTGAGCAGTGGGCCTGAAGATCCGGGCACTTGCGGTTAACAGGGCAAATAGTTCAGCACGATGAACCTTCGAGAGCCGGACATGCAATGGAAATCGTACGCGTGGTGACTAGTTACGGTAGCTTTGATTGTTACTGGAATGGGATTTGTTGTCACGTGACTTCAGAATGATTGTTGGTGCAATTTCGCTGTGACAAATTTTAATATAGCATGATAGGGAGTGTAATGGGACTGGCAAGACTGCTACTGCAATATGATGAAATGACTTCAGCGCGATTGTAAGTGTAATGAAACGACTGTAGCATGATTGTAAGTGTAATGAATTGACTGTAGCATGATTGTAAATGTAAAATGAAATTACTGCAGCAAGATTGTAAGAATAAAATGAAATGACTGTAGCATGATAGTAAGTGTAAAATGAAATGACTGTAGCATGATTGTAAGTATAATGACATGACTGTAGAAAGATTGTAAATATAAATACCTGACTACAGCATGATTGTAAGTGTAAAGACAGGATTGTAGCATGATTATAAGTGTAATGACAGGACTGTAGCATAATTGTAAGTGTAATGACACGACTACATCGTTATTGTAAGTGTAAAATAATATGACTCTAGCACGATTGTAAGTGTAATTAAATTATTATAATAAGATGACTGTCGCATGATTGTAAGTGTAATGATATGTCTGTCGCATGATTGTAATTGTAATATGATTGTAGAATGATTGTAAGCATAATGACATTATTGTAGCATGATTGTAAGTGTAATGGAATGTCTGTCACATGATTGTTAGTGTAATGAGGTGATTATAGCATGATTCTAAATGTAATAAAATGACTGTCGCATGATTGTAAGTGTAATGATATGACTGTCATGATTATCAGTGCAATGCGATTGATAAGACTGTTACTGTTACCATGATTGTTGGTGCAAAGATATTGTTATAACTGTTATTATAGCATGATTATTAGTGGTTTGAGGAATATCATGAGTGTTAGCGTATTTTCACTGTCATGATTGTTACTATTACTGTAGCACGACAGCCAGCATATAGGGGTTGTCATAACTATTACTGTAGCACGACAGCCAGCATATAGGGGTTGTCATAACTATTACTGTAGCATGTCACTCATGTCCTACTTATATATGGCACGATTGACACGATTATTGGTATGTACCATAATTGTCACGCTTATTAGTGTAGCGTGATTGTCAAGCTTGTTAGTGAAGCATGATTGTCACGCTTGTTAGTGCAGCATGACTGTCGTAAGTTAAACTGTCATGACTCTTGCATGCTTGTCACAATTCATAGATTATTAATGTAGTGTAATGCTATGATTTTCTTTTAGTAACATGTTTGTGATGCGTGATTTAGTGTAGCTAGGTCATCACGATTGAAATGTGTATCATGTTTCATGACTGTTGCAGTGTATAAGGATTGTTAGTATTACATTTATGATTGTTAGTATAGATTTATATAGAATGATTTTCATGATTGTGAGTATAAATTTATATAGAATGATTTTCATGATAGCTGGAGAAACTCGACTATTACATTTGCTGGGGTAGCATGATTATTTTGATATAATTATTACATTGCTTGTTTAATAAAATTGTTGCATTTTATTGTAGATTAATTGCTATATTGTTTTTGGAGCATGGTCATTAGGCTAATGACGTAATTGACTGAAACATAATCGTCATGACTCTACCTTTAGCATAATTGATATGAGTTCTGGAATAGCATGTTTATTAGAGTAGTATAACTGTAAATAAAATATACTTTTAGTATACGATTGTTATAATTTTAGCATAGCATAATAATTAGTTTGGCATTGTCACTTTTGCTAGTGTAATACGTTTATTAGTGTACCTTACCTCTCATGAAACGTAATTTAAAAAAAAATAAATTTGCAGACATTTATTATCGATTGCATCTTTTAACAATAGCATTCATTAGTAATTTTATCATTAGTTTTAATACTTAAACAGTTATGATTAGGTACCGCAACTTCAAATCTTATATCACGAGTCACTGATTATTTAAATTTCCGTGACGTAAGTGTTCTCAGTATACAAAGAAAACTGTTTGTCTTTAAAATCAAGTCACATATTTGTTTCTATTTAAGAACAACTTTATCCATTGTTGTTCTTGATGTTTTCTTTTCCTTAGTAACCTTTCTTTTTCTTCTCAACTGTATAGAGTTCTTGCCTTATTCAAAATTTACCTTTCGGTAACTGCAGAACGTTTGAGAAACTTCTCGCGTCTCTTCATGCTCAGTTTCCTGACATGTGGCATCAGCTAAACCAATAAAATGGCCAACAAGTGACCTTTTCCATTTTTGTTTAAAACGGACAAAATAGCCATCAAGTGACCTTTTCCATTTCTTTTCTTCTCCTTCACGATCACTTCTTTTCCCCACAGGAATTGCGTGGAAACTTTTCATCTTCTTGATGTTCTCAGTTTCTGTAGATTTCCTGTGGGGCCTTCCTCCTTACTCTATTCTAGGAGGGTAGTAATGTTTAAAAAAAAATTAGAAGATATATGGAAGTTATGGAATTAGCTTTCCACTTGCCTGTCATTGTTTACATTTTACTTGCATGCTTTATTCTTGTGTCAGTTATTGTATGCATTGTTTTTCCTAAGAATTTTGTTAATAAATTTATAGAAATTATTATATTTTTATTATATATTTTCCATTTTTGTTTAAAACCGACAAAATAGCCAACAAGTGACCTTTACCATTTTTGTTTAAAACGACAAAAAAGCCAATTACCTTTTCCATTTTTTGTTTAAAGCGAGTTCTTGGAATACAGATCCTGCCGATAATATATGCCGTTGTTGTCAAGATCAGAGGTGAAACTTTAAAGCAACGTTATTGAATTCAATTACGCTTTCTGCTTCTGATGATAATAATAACGACGATGGTGATGATGAAGACAACTGTGATAATAATATTGATACTGTGGATAATAATTAATAATAATAAGAATGTCTTATATGAGTGCTTCATTAACTATACATAGAGTAATGCAAGATGTACGTAATTCATACAGTAGTACACAGTGATAAGTTATAAGAATCTATCTACTATCTATCTATCTATCTATCTATCTATCTTTCTGTCTGTGCCCTCAGGTTTCAGAATAATTGTACACTTTCAGATAACTTCAGAAGTACAAGTTTGACTTAGTTATCAAAAATAAAAAAATAGTTATCCCCTTTATTTCACTCTAAAGGGCACTTTGCGGACTTAAGCTAAAAATCTTGACAAACAAATGTCTGCAAATCAGTAGAATTTACGTTGAAAATATATGCAATCCTGCAAACAGGCCTAAGTCATGGTTGAAAATATGGGCATCTTGCAAGCAGACCTAAGTTATAGGGGCGAAAAATTCATTTTTCTGCAAATTGAACTTACCTATGCACTTGGAATGTATCAGGTTATGTAAATGGCTACATCAAGTGAGCGAAGGTACACCAATTTACGTACGAATATGCGAATGTATCTCATAATCATTAATTTATTACCGAAACATTTTAGTACGAATATGCGAATGTATCTCATAATCATTAATTTATTACCGAAACATTTTAGTACGAATATGCGAATGTATCTCAAAATCATTAATTTATTACAGAAACATTTTAATACGAATACCAAACTGTATCTCCAAGCTGAAAATGTACGAATACTAAACTTTATCTCCAAGCTGAAAATGTACGAATACCAAACTTTATCTCCAAGCTGAAAATATACGAATACCAAACTTTATCTCCAAGCTGAAAATATACGAATACCAAACTTTATCTCCAAGCTGAAAATGTACTTAAGAGAAATTTGCTCGCTGACGAGGTCAATACGAATAGTACATATTGATGGAAAACACGGCCTCACATAAAAAAAAAAATTTAAATTTAAAATAAAATTTTAAAACCTGCACAAACATTATTTCTCGATGAATTGTCTTTCCCGGTTGACAATGCTTAAACAATGAAGAATGTTTTTGTTTCCCTTGAGCGCTTTATGGACATTACGAAACGTCATAAATAGCCAGTCAAGTACGCCGTATATTAAAAGCTAGCCGGCTTCGCGTCTTTCTTCCTGGAGAATAAGTGTTTCAAAATAATTTGAGTATCGCTAATGGCAAGCGTGCATTTACTTTTCTAAAAAGAAAGAAATGCAATAAAATAAAGTTTCGGTGCTTGCACGTGATGAATGTACTGATAGCTCTGTCTGTCTGTCTGTCTGCTAATAGGAATGTACTGATATCTATCTAATAATCTCTCTCTCTCTTTCTGTGTCTATCTATCTATCTATCTACCTACATACCTATCTATCTATCTATCTGTATGTGTGATTTCACATTAAATACGTATTGACTGACTCATAGACTGAGTCTCTGGCTGACTGACTGATCGACTCACTCACGCACTCACTATTTCGGTACTAATAACAACGAAAGAAGTAACCCTCATTTTAAAATAAATAATAAAAGCGAGTAAAAAAAAAATCACGAGACCTCTGGAAAGTGGGTCAAGAACACATTTATCTATTGTTCAATTGACGATCACTGTTGACTGAAGTACGACGAGGGCCTGTTCAGTGTTCACTTCTTGAATCATTTCATGAATGGAGAAGGAAAGATATACAACGTAACAGTGATCTTAGCTCTCTTATCTTTATTTCTAACTGTGACTTTCTTGTTTTCTTTTTCTTCAAGGACATGAAATATTTCTTGCTACCAAAGTGCTTGTCGACCACTTAGCTCAATTTTCAAGTAGCTATCCAGGTTTGCCCTTACCTTACGACACCAGAAGTATTTTTCATTCACTGATCTCCTCTCAAAAATATTGATAATAATAAAAAGGAACGAAATCATGTAATGTATGTACATAGCAGATGCAAGTGTTTATGTTAACTAGCATCATGCTAAGAAAGGGCGCGAAATGAGAAAAAACGTGCATAGAACAATTATTTAAATGACAAAACCCTGCACTGGTACATGTATACATGACAAAATCCTGCACTGGTACATGCATAAATGACAAAACCCAGCACTGGTACATGTATACATGATAACAAAAGGGCACACAAACATTTACTTAGTTATAACTATTTGTGATGATCGGGTTTAACAGATTACACTTCAAAGCACTTAATCTAATGCTAGAAATTGCTGATGCAATGCAAACCAGTTTCAACTGGATGAGTAGTTTTATTAACCAAAGATTCAAATTTATGGAAACAAGGCCAGTGATTGGGCTGAGGTCAAAAGTTTACCTGCTGTAGAAAATTCTATTATCTAACCACTTTGAATTTGATGTGGCAAGAAGTCCAGTCATGAAAGGTGGCCATTCACTTCATGGGTGAGTTAAGTGACTGATTGAGAGAGAATGGACTTAGAAATATTTTGTGCATTTTGCTACTGATATGTTATACGTGCGTTTTACGTATTATGCGAGTAGACTATTATTTCTACAAATTGTGAACTATGATGCTTATATGTAGTTTGCTAAACACTTGACACTGTTTCTAGTGAACATGTTCATGAATTGTTATGCTGTATTTATTATGCTGTGTATGTATGTCGGGTTAATAAATACAGTTGCAGGAAACTGTAAGTTGATACTTGAATGTAAGAGAGAATGGAGTTAAAGATGAATAAACTGGAAACTTTGCTTTTGTTCCCTGATTATACTAACAGGGAAAAAGCAGCTTTTCCTTGTTTTATCTGAATCTTCTGGTTTACTGATTATAAACTGCTATCATCCTGGTAGATGCAAGAAATATCTACTGCAGTATTGATTCACTAGACCATGATGAATATTAGACTGCATGGCACTGGGCAGGAGGAAGAACATGTCAGAAAAATCCAGTGATATGGGCATGGGCAGAATGAATGAATGATGTCTAAGATGGCATAAGGAATAAATAAGGAAGACTGATCTAGAATGGGGCACTATTCAGCAAGCCTCCTGGAAGTCTTTATAATTACATAACAGTTAATCAAATAGATAGTCAAAATACTTGACTGGAAAAAATGAAAGATAAGAGGAAAATAATTCAATTTTCTTCAAATGTGTTTAAAGTGAAAACCCTAAAGAAGGTATTTGTAAGTAGAATGAATTATTTAAAATTTGTAAAAATGAAGTTTCTTTTGCAGCATAAGATAGTTTATAAATTGTTAACTCAGGATTAGCCCAGATTCACAACTGAAATGCCATGTATGTAACAAGACACTTAAAGCTGCATAGAAACTATTTCAGTATAGTTTTGGCTTGCTTTGGGCCAGAGCATAAAGCTGTGACAAATTATTGTGCTTCCCTGGCAAAGGGCTTCAAAAGACATTGCCAGAAATGAGCGTTAAGTTCCATATGTCAAAGTACAACTCTGAGATTTCGGATTTGTATCTACTTTCAAATACTTTGATTTGAACTATTATGGAAGTTGAACCTAAATCATACTGAAGTTACTTTGTTGTGACCATTGGCTCCATTATAATGAAACTCTAAGAATGAGGTCAGAACTGCTTTATGTGTTACTAAGGCATAAACTTTTAATGAAAATATTTGATTAGCTATTCTTGTGAGACTTTAATGGGTTGTGTCCCTACATACCAAATTCAGTTTTCTTTTATTTTGTTCTTATTTTATAAAGTATCTTAATTTTCATTTTAATCGTCTGGTTTTTAAATCCTTATCATTTCATATTAATGTATTGTCATTCTGGATTGTCTGTATGACAGAGTAAATTTGAATCTCCTTATTTTAAAATGTAAATTGTTATATAAATTGCTAAATTGTCAGAGTAACCCACCTTGGGTACTCCTTATGGTGATATTTTGAAAGCGTCTGAGTTAAAGTAAACAGCTTGAGGCAAGAATATTCTAGATTGCTGATGTAATGCAAACTGAGTGAGTAGTTTTCTATTATCCAATTATTATGATTTATGAAAACAATACCAACCAATGGGCTGAGATTAAGGAGTTCACCTGCTGTAGAAAATTTGATCCCTGGCAAAGGAGAAAGTCCAGCTTTGAAAGGCAGCCATTAGCTTGATGGTGAGTTAAAACTGACTGGTTGAGAGAGAATAGAAATATTTCATTTTACTATTGATATGCTATAATTGTGCTTATGTATAGATGTACTATGTGAGTTGACTTTTATTTCTACAAATGTTTGAAATAAGCTGCACACATGTAGTGTGCAAACACTTTATGTTGTTTGATATACTGTATTTATTTTTCCATGTGTGTGTGTGCGTGCGTGTGTGTGTGTGTGTGTGTTTGTGTGTGTTTGTATCAGGCTAATAAATTCTGTTGTAGGGGATTGTAAATTGAGAATGGGATGTAAGATAAAATGGAATTATATTGTGATAAATGAGAAACTTATGTTTGCTTCTTAATTATATTTAGCAGTGAACAAGTAGCCTTTCACTTGCACTTTCAAGTTTCTAGTTTCAACTTTCAGGTTTCCAGTTACCTTTCACGTGTTCACCAGGGAACAACAGGGAAGGTGTGGGAAGTTCTATTACAGTGTGTAAGCATAAGGAATTCACTGTACACTTTGATGTATATGCTGAACACATCGGGAGAATTCTGGTCCATTATGGTTGCCAGAGTTGCTGTAATCATTGTGTTCTTCTTGAAGGAACTGACACAGTGAGGAGAGCGCTATGTTCATTTGAGAATATAATAGTGTGTCAGTGTTTTCCATGCATATGGCGAGAGACACATGCTGACATGGACATTGTGACATTGTTGCAAAAGCAAGTGAAGACTGTTGAAGCAATGTTTAATCTAATTAGTTATGAAACATTAATTATTAATAATAATAATTTTCATTAACTTAAGAAGTGTGCCCTTCTCAGTTTGCCTTGTTATTGTCTTGTTAATTATTTAGTTGAAAAAAATGTGGGGGTCTCATATTGTGAGCTATATGAGATTGCAACCAATGGAGTCTGTGTGTCCGTCATCCCTTTATTCCATCATCAGATGGCTCTCTTACACCAGACATAGAGAATGGGTGGATGATAGGCATGACACCCTCTCTGTTGGACATACTGTCATCGACATTATGTTTATGAAAATTACTTTAACAAATTTGACTAGTTCAGTATAACAAATTCATTATAGTTATGTTAGAAAATGCAACTGAGTACATTAAGCGATAATTTCACTTTTACATATAAACATGTCTAAATTTACAACGTTCCTCAAATGTCTGTGTGCTGCAGTTTCTAAAAAAAAGCAGGATTACCATATTCCTTATAAGAGAAAAATGGTCTCCAACTACCTAATAAACATTGTCCTGTGGTCACACGATCAAGACTAGCTAAAACCGGTACCAACTGACCCAATGAGCAGAATCACATAAAGTATAATTTTATCAGTCCAGAACAGAGCGATTTTACATTTGTCTTAACCTAGGTGCTCTGACCATTGCAGTAAGGTTATAGCAAACACTGTGCTCTTATCTATACATGTCATCGCAAAGTGGCCCTACACATATGTTATCGCAAAGTGGCCCTACACATGTCATTGCAAAGTGGCCCTACACATACGTCATCGCAAAGTGGCCCTACACATATGTCATCGCGAAGTGGCCCTACACATTTCATCGCAAAGTGGCCCTACAAACTGTTCACCTTGTAATCAATGTCACGGTCAAATGATTTAATTTTAAGTGTCATCTGGAAGTCATGAGGTTTCAGAAAAAAATATAATAGCTGTCCAAAATTCTGACACTAAAAGGAGTCTTGTTATTGGAAATTAATCTTTCATGATATTCATATTGTTTTGTAAGATAACACACACACACACACATATATATATATATTGTACTAATATAAAGGCTGATGAAGTAGAAACTGGTAAAGGTAATCTGCAAAATAATCCCTCATTCCTGTTAAACTGTTGAACTAATTCTTTATGTAATGTTCAATCACTAGAATTGTATTGCATTAGATATTTTAATGTTACCTTTATAAATGAAACATTTTGATTTATTATTTAAAATCTCAATTATAAGATCTGATTATCTTTAGGAGAAGTAACATGCCTTAATTTATGTCTTAGAATTGCTCTGTACATTATTATATGATGGGTTGTCAGGTCTAGTTCTAGATTCTGGTCTGTCAATGCCCTATTATAATGGCGGGTTGCCTTGTCCAGTTCTAAATTCTGGTCTGAGAACTACCCTGTGTATTATCACACATTTAGTTTAACATTTATTTCTTAAATGGGTGCTGCAGTATTACATTGGTTTGGAAATTTTACCTTCCGAGATTAAGTGACACAGATCTAGCAGCCCCTCATTGAATGGGCGGTATGTGGGTTCAGGTAGTGGAAGATAAGTGTTTGTACGTCTGCTGAATAAACCACACACAGGTATCGTGAGTCTATCACGTGTGCTAAATAACGATCACCAAAGGAATAAGGTTTTATTGAATGGATGACAGGTATCGTGAGTCTGTCACGTGTGCTAAATAACGATCACCAAAGGAACAAGGTTTTATTGAATGGATGACATTTTAGGTCCGATTGAACATCTGGCTGGGAGAGAGAGAGGGAGATTGAGAAGAAAGAGGGAGAGAGAGAAGGGTGGGGCTGACCGGAAGAAAAGGGAAATTGATTAAAAAGAACCACCAAAGTTAGAAATCAGTTTATACTTACATTTTGATGAATCTTTTATGACACGACATATTGGCAGGCTGGGATGGAAATAGGTAAATAATTATTATAAAAACGTATAATAATACATATGGAATGTTAAACAGTAAATAAATTACATCTTCAAACAACACATAATATACTCTGCTGGTCACTACAGCTCAGAGTGTATCCGTCAGTATACTACAACCAGAAACTATCAATCCTGCTTACTTTTAATTACATGAAACACTAGTAAATTATTAAGAAATATATATCTCTCTAGTGGGCTCAACCATTTATCAGTCTTGGGCGAGATATCGTTGTTGAACTTATCATTCTCTGAACATCACGACAATGAAGGGAGTTTGCATGAAAATAGCTGAGGTGATAAACTACTGTTAATTGAAGTGCATGAAACGGACAACTTTTCCCTTATAGAAGTCCACAAATTTACAACTCGTTTTGAAGTCAATTCAAAGTATAAATAGTCCTTTTGAACTGAAACCAAACACCTTCGAAAAGACCAGTGACTCACTTAATAAACAAACACACCTTTCTAGCCATAACAGCGCGAAAATACTGCTTGCACATAAAGAGACAACTCTGATATATGCCTATAAAAGGGACACACAAAAAATCAGTCTTGTGAACTTTGGCGTGCAAAAAACCTTGAAAGCATAGATTCCCTTCTCAAGGGACCTCAACAATGCAAACAAGCACATTTCAAGAGGCCACTCTTGCCTGACATGCGTAAAGCTGTCGGGTGAAAGCAAGGAAGGAGTGAATTCTTTATTTTGTTTGCAATCCATCTTTGCACATGTTAACATTTTCTAAAATTTTATTTTAGGTCCGCAGTGAGATAGGATGTAAAAATCTAACAAAGCTCATGGCCGAGAAAATTCTTGACGAAAGAAACAAGAAACAGTCCCAAAATGGGATCTATCTCCAGAATTAATTAAACGTGGAATCCAATTCTTCAGCTATCTGCATCTTGGAATCTATTTCCGGAAGTAGAGACAATATAGAATCTATTTCCCGAAGTAGAGACAATGTAGAATCCATTTCCTGAAGTAGGGACAACTTGGAGCCTATTTCTCGAAGTAGTGAATTTTTCCCAGAACGTATTTTTTTGAAGTAGGGGACAACTTGAAGCTTAATTTCGGAATGAGAGCCAAGTTGGGAATCTTTCGTATATAGAACGGACAACTTGAGAATGTAATTCATGAAGTGAGAAAAACAAACATTTCATGATGAACCACTATCGGCGTCTTGTTGTGGTCAAGACGCAAGTGGTCAATGATTTAGAATTAATTTTTTACTATTCATCAGCACTGGAACCCAACACGACACAAATTATATAAGCAATTATAAATACAAGCATGGCACACATATGAAAAGGCCGACTTATGATGATTTTAATGAAACCAGTAACAGATCGAATAAAACAATCCTCCCAATTTTCTAATCGCAGATTAAAACAATTGGAGTCGGAGAGCAATACAGCATTGCTAATCTAAGTGTGGGCCCCAAGACTAAAGATTTTCGACGAGTGGAAATCGTCACGTGAGGATACCAGAAAAGATCAACGCTTTGCAATGAAAAGTCACATGGAAAAATATTCCCAGGGAAAGAAATACACAAGGGATAAGAGTCACAGGAAAATAATTCCCAGAAGGGAAAAAATGTAATATAAAGAAAAGTTTATATGGGTGTGTGAAGAAATAAGAAATTATGGCACCAGGGTGTAAATTTATAAATATGTATGCATGCATGTTCGTATGTATTTTAATTCTATTCGCTAGGCTGGTCAGAAAGGGTGAACATTTTATTTGTTCTAGAGATGTTGAGAGTTTTAACCACTTTGTTACTGCTTTCTTCATCCACAATTAATTTTGAGTCTATAGTAAGTCCAAACACTGACTTACAATTAATTCTGAGTCTATAATAAATCCAAACACTGACTTAAAATTAATTATGAGTTTATAAAACGCCCAAATGTTGATGTACAATTAATTCTCCACGCTGGAGAAGATATCATATAAATATGCTAGCAGTTAAGCACACAAAATATTGTTACTGAGAAAAGTTACAGAATAATGCCAGACGGGAAAGTATAACAAATTATAGAATGTTTAATGCATGAGTGTGTGTGTGTGACTGAATGTGTGTGTGGTGTGTTATCTTATGCTTATAACAGGAATAAATTAAAGGGGATAACTTGACAAATTTCACAAAGCAGCTTACATGCAATTATTTTACGCACATGCTCTCCCTATTGGCTGACAGGAGCTTTAGTAGATGTTCTCTCTATTGGCTGACATGAGCTTTAGTAGATGTTCTCCCTATTGGCTGACAGGATCTTTAGTAGATGCTCTCCCTATTGGCTGACAGGAGATTTAGTAGATGCTCTCCCTATTGGCCTATTGGCTGACAAGAGCTTTAGTAGATGGAAGGTAGAAAAAACGAAACACGTCATACTGTCATATAATTCGAAGCTGGATGTAAAAGTCGTTAAAGAAATCATTAGTTTAAAAATAAGTCTAGATAAATGAATGGCAGGCGAATTTTATAAACAGAATATCACAGCTTAATATCAAAGATATAACAGTTATATAATAATTCTTTTAAATAAATAAATAAAATCAACGAAACAGAACCGACTCTTGCTGCTATACTGATATAACATAAAATAAAGCAAAAGAAATTTAGCATTCTTAAGAATACACTTCAAACTCTAGATTAGCTGATTTGACTAAGCGAACAAAAGGATACCATTAGCGTAACAGTACATTTGAAGTTCAAAAGCTCTTGAACTAAAGTTAACCACTACACTTTCGATTTACATAAAATCAATTATGAAATATCGTTAGTGAATAACCCAGAAGCGGTAAAGGACACAACATAATGACATAATGGAAACGAAATACGAAAGATTTATCAAAGGAAGTATATTTTTAAATATTCACTTTATAGAAACATGTCTAAATGCGTGTTTGATTCATAGTCTTAAGTATTCACTTTATTAGAAACATGTCTAAATGCGTGTCTGATTCATAGGTTTACTTTAAGTATTCACTTAACTAGAAACATGTCTAAATACGTGTCTGATTCATAGGTTTAAGTATTCACTTTACTAGAAACATGTCTAAATACGTGTTTGATTCATAGGCTTAAGTATTCACTTTACTAGAAATATGTCTAAATACGTGTCTGATTCATAGGTTTACTTTAAGTATTCACTTAACTAGAAACATGTCTAAATACGTGTCTGATTCATAGGCTTAAATATTCACTTTACTAGAAACATGTCTAAATACGTGTCTGATTCATAGGTTTAAGTATTCACTTTACTAGAAATATGTCTAAATACGTGTCTGATTCATAGGTTTACTTTAAGTATTCACTTAACTAGAAACATGTCTAAATACGTGTCGACTTGTTTTCTTAGTTTCTTTCAAACGCTTAGAGGGCGGTATTCACAGCAATATTTGAAACTTTTAAATTCGAGGATTAGGACACGGGAATGCAAGAACATTAGAATACTGTTGCTGTAACTGTGGGGCCTTACAACTTAAGTTTATCCGTCTGAGCGGGAGTCGAACAATGAGCTTTAAGTTAACCTCTGCGCCATCATGTTTCAAGCCTAGCCATTTGAACGCTGCTATCGTGTTTAGTAGATTGAAAAGTACAAACAATTATTACAATGAAATTAGGAAACCTTGAACATTTGTATGCATGCACACACACATACAAGCGCGCAAACTTTCATGTAGATTGCTTTGTGCGTGACATATATTGTGACTTTTGTCCAGAAACGTTTTCCCCCAGGCTGATTTTTATTTTCTCTTTTCCAATAACTTGTTTTCGTGACATGTGAATTTTGATTCGGTGTCTTGTTTTTTCATGAACAGCATAATATCTGTTCTTTCCTGAATTCCTGACGCTGGTTGCACAGATGATCTGTAATAACTACATGCTACTTAACTTACAATAAACCATCCGACGGACACAGATTGGGGTAATAATATTCGGTAATTGTTCTAAATAGCTATTTCACGCTAGCTGGTTTTTACGTGACTTTTATACTCGACATTTTCCACCCTCGCTTTTGCTTATGTTTGCTTGCCTGTCACTATTCCACATCTCCCAACATCCTTACCCGGTGACAACCCGGTCCTGGCACGATGTCATTGATCAGGGTGCGCGCTTAATCCGACAGATCCGTCCGGGCCCTGTTGACCAAACCCACTGCGAGCGAAGCGCGGTAATAATAGGTGCGCTGACGTCTCGCCACTCAACGCCATCTTGACGTCGCTTGTGTCGCCAAAACAAATATCATGGCCGCCTAACGGGAGGATACCGCGAGGGCTTGGATTACTAATTAGAATATTCCTCCATGGTGTCATAGGCTCATGTAGTCTAGGAAGAGTGACTTGAATGCAGAATATCGCGGTAGGGGATCATGCCACAAGCACTGAGATAATCATGAATTTAAAACCTGCATAACGAAAAAATATAAACAGTTTAAGAAAACAATATTAAAAAACGAATCAAAGCCGTTTTGCCTGTTTGGTGCTGATTGTGATGGGAACAGTTTTGCGCGTAGATGAAAGATGATGAAATAGTTCATTTCATGAACAATGAAAGGATATCGCATCAAAATGAAATAAAAATAATATAATAATTTAGTACAACACGCTAACATACAACACGCTAACATACAACACACTAACATAAAACACGCTAACATACAACACGATTCACTAATGTGAAGTTAACATGCCATCAAATATACATTTAAATTAATACAAGAGCTAACACAGTACATCAAAACTAACCCAGCATAACACAATAACAAATATAGGAAGGCAACTAACAACAATACAGGAGTATATTACAACAAAACAGCACCACAACAGTATAGCACAGCAACACATTACAAGCAATATAGAACAACAAGCACAGAACAACAAACAAATCACAACAAAAAACTCAGCAGCACATATAATACAACAAATACAGCACTTTCAAAACAGTACAACAAATAACAGCTCAACAACAAATATAGCATAACAATAAACTTGGCCCAACAAAGAGCACAACAGATACAACAACAAACACAGAATAATAAGCATAGCAACAACAAACGTAGCACAACAACATATAGAGCACAACAATAAACATGGCACAACACAGTTCAATATAACACAACAAACACAGTACAACAGCAAAGACAATATAATAAACGGCACAACGACAAACATAGCGCAGCAACAGTCAACATGACACAATAAACACAGCTCAACGAAAAATAGCACAACAGACAGGACAACAAACCCAACACAATAAACATAACACAATGAACGACACAACAAAACAGCACAACCAACAACTCAACAACAAACAGCAAGATAACAATTATTTCTCAAACAGAACATCGCAAACTTGCAAAATAAACAGCACAAAATCTTAACACTATAACACATGTAATATGCAAAGCGAACAGCGAAAGTAGCAAAACAGTAAAGAGAACAACATACATTACAAAGAAAAATATTAAAAGTTAAAAAGTAATTAACGCAGTAACAAACACAGCTCAAACTATGAGACAGAAAAAAAATTAATTTAAACAAATGCTTCACCCAACAAACATAATCAACCGAAATTTCTCACAGCTGTAAACATTGTACGAACACACGTACATGAACATCACTGTCACACCATCATCTGCTGACGTCTATCTATCTGTCTGTCTGTCTATTTATCTATCTATCTATGTATTTATCTATCTCTTAGTCTTGCCGATCGTTGAAGCACCACTGTCGTCATAAGCGATTAATTAACCATTTCACGTACACCGCTCCAAACATCTGTCAATATGTGTCACGATAAGCCAGATGAAGTACCAACGAATTAATGTGCGTTAAATTTCCGTAACAATGCTGTAACTATTTCTAACTGCGACCTAAGTTTTCTGTAGCTGACATGAAGCTTAGGGCGGAGGTACTCGGACAAATGGCTGCGGTTTTGAAGGAAGGAGAGGGTGAGGGGAATCGTGGTGGCGGAGAGATCGGAGGGTAAAGATATTCAGACGATGCAATTGTGTGTGTGAATCGATGCGATCCCATACAAACTGTCCACACATGAATGATGCGGTTTGCGAGAAAACTGAATGGCCACCAACCTTCGGGTCTCAAAGGCTGAACTTTGACATTCAATGAAGCGTAAACCAACATCACCTCGCGTTTTCCCTCTTCTTTTTTCCTTCTATTTTTTTAATATTTTCTTTTGGGGGGGAGGGGTAGAGACAAAATGTCCTTAGCGGTGGGACCCATACACCTTAACCGCCTAATCTACTAACTGCAATGACTGTCGTGCCGATTTCAAGAAAACGCCACAATGTACACATTCATTTAGAAAATTCATTCAATAAAACTGATTGGATCAGTAAATATTAGCACTAAAGTCAGCGGCAATTTATACAAAAATTAATATATGCCTTTATATTTCTGTATTTGGTTACTGCAATGGGTAGAAACGTAGAGATGGAGTAATGGATGTGCGTAACGCGATGAAACCAATCATCCAACCAGGCACGGTTTTCTTTTTGCTTTAGAAAGGACCAAGTGATGCTGGCACCTCTCTCCATAGTGAGAAATTTACATGAACACTACCAATATTGGCCGTGTTTTGTGGTTTCTCAGCCACCTGGTTACAAAACCAATTAATCATGTCCCATTAGACGAGATTGTTGTCTTGGTATCATACGCTTAAAAAAAACATATTTTAATTTCTTCATTTTGTAATAAAAGAAACGCGGCTTAAGTGAGAAAGAGATAGCAGAGAATGGAGAGAGAAAAGAACGTTGGGAAGGAGGGATAAGAAAAAATAGTGGGATACAAAGGAACGGAGAGAGCGGAATAAGGATGAAGAAGACACACAGAGAAGAGGAATTGAAAAAGACAAAGGGCGGGGGGATCAGAGACAAAGAAGGGAGAAAGAAAAATAGAGGGATAGAGAAGAGAAAAGGAGACGAGAATGAGAGGGGGACGGAAGAGAGAGAGAGAGAGAGAGAACCTCCTCCTCAAAAAGAAAATAATCAGCTCTTTAATTTAAAGGGGGTCAACTTTCAAATATTGTGACTATGATAAAGTGTTTGACCTTCTGGTTTTGAACTTTGAGAAAGGGTAAATACCAACTTGATAATACGAATTACGAAATGAAAAATATATTTGATAATAAACCTTTTGTGATGGAATTGATAGAACATGTTACTATTGTACAGACATTGTCATTAATCATTTATAGTAATTAACTTTCCCATTACGAACTTTTCAAAGAAAGAATTGACCACCAAAAGCATACAATCTGAAAATGTAAAGCTATTTTGAATTATGCAGACGCCTAAAATTTAACAACAACAACAAAGCAAACATATTCTCGAGTTCATTTTAACCCTTTCCACTCAAGGATGGGATATTCCTATTTCCTTGTTTCGATCGTACGTCATACTTGGTGGGATATTCATGTACTATGCATTTTCAGTGGTTATGTCTCACTCCACCTGAGTATTTATGTGATTGGATCACTTTATAACATTTTGGGGTATAATATCGAACATTACATGATACCGTGGTAAAATGTATGTAGTATAGGCCTACTATTCACTGATGTTTTTTACGTTTAAAAATATTCCGATTTGGAGGAAAAGGAAAAGAAATAAAGTGAAAGAAACATAATCGGAAAGTTTTTAAATGTAGTCATGTTTAATTTGGAATCGGTTTCCTTGGTTTTGAGCGAGAGCTAAAGCCACACAAACGCCTTCTAGTTATTCCGTGAGCCAACGCCACAATGAATGGCCCATACCACAAGGGATAACTACTACAGCACCGGAAGTGACAAGAGGTACCGGCCATGTCAGATTTAAGCATCACGTTAAATGCCCGCACCACAGACAAGGGCCACCCAATTCTTGGTCTGCCTGTTGTAAAAAGGGCGTTGAATGGACACAGGGTTCAAACAATGACTGTGCCTGAAACTTCTTCACTGACTTCCAGGTTGTATGGGTGGGTGGGCAGCAGCAACACGACATAATAAAACCAACTCCGCACGCCCATTTTGATTCGAATTATGGGAGAGGTCTGTAGAGTTATCGCTGAAAGGTGTCGTGGCTGGCCTTTGTCAAAAGTTGATGCAGGGATGAGGAAAGATTGCTAGGGATGGACTTTTGGTTTGGGCGGGGGGATACTATGCGCCTGTTATACCGGTTTAATACAAATTTCTTTCAACCGTTCATTTTTTTCTTTCTTTTCTCATTTTTGTCTATCAGCCTCTGAGGAGAAAACATAGCAGTTTGGGTTTTTGTGTGTGTATGCATCGGGATTTGATTTACATACAGCGATAAATATAATTATTATCAGCGATGTTATAATCTTCACAATTACTGCCATTACAACTACTGTGGCATTCTCCATAAATATTACTGTCCCAACTATTCCTACCACAGTTAACTGTTATTATTATTATCATCTTCACTATTACCTTTATCATAATTAAACCACCAATATTACAGCAGTCCCTCTCTAAGACCATCATCATCATTTCAACCTCTGCCATCAGCATCACCAGTCATCATTATCATTAGCAGCAACAGCATCGCCAATACAGTTCCCACTACCTTCACCATCAACACCGCAACCAACGTAACTCCAAGTAACTGCAAATTCACAACCAACTCAGCCAGCATTTTCGCCATCATAAGCACAATCACAGACAGGATTCTTATCAGCATTGCTGTACATTTATTACTATTGTCATCATAACTCACCACAACAGGATTTGTCAAGTTTTAATTTTAAAGGATATATCATTAATCTCATTAAATATATAACATTTAATTTTATGATAAGGCACGCATTAATTTTACAAACACTGCTGCAAATTAAGTCTAACTCCAACATAATTACACCGAAAGTAACTCTAACATAGCCCCAACGTAACTCTAACGCAATTCCAATATGACATTAAATTAACTCCAACTTAATTCTACCATAACTCTAACGTTACGGTATCACAAATCTAACAAAACTGTAATGTAACTCTAACATTACTACACCGTATCTCTAAACATAACTCCATCATAATTCCACCGTAACTCTTACATAACATCAAATGAACTATAATGTAATTTCAATGTAAAATTAATGTAACTATAACATAACTCTAAAGTAACTTTAACAGAACTCCATGTAACTCTAGCATATTCTAAAAAGAAAGATTCACTCAAGGAAAGAACACAAACTGTTTACAAAAATAATCTAGAATATAATTGTGAAAGTAATTTTGCCCCTCCCTATTTTAAATTTTATTTGTTATATAAGTTGCTATATTGTAAAGAGTGACCAGACCCTGTGCACTCCTTATGGTGTTATTTTAAAAGTGTTCGAGTTTAAGTAAACAGTCTAAGGGAAATTTAAATTTGAGATTTAAATTAAACGAATTTTTATCTTGTTGTAATACATATACCACGAGAAAAACTGCACTGTGGATTTTACTGGAGTGAAGGTCATTAGAAACAGTGCCAGCTCTAGAATAGGAAGGTTTAGGAGCAACAGTCTGGTTATTAAAATCTAAAAAAACAGGTCTTGAAGCTACAATCGCATAGTAAGCAGTTTTTACTTTTTATTTGGGAGGGCTGATGGAGAGTATGGGAGGGTAAGAGACCCCATAAGCCATTGGCAATGCCACTGTTTGGAACCAGTGATTGAGTCAGTTTCCTGAGTGATTCAAAATAGCAGTGCACCAAGAATCTTGCAGAATGTGTCGTGCTGCCATATCCATCTTTTGCTGTTAAAAATATTTTGGATAATTGTCCAAGTCTAGTGTCTACAAGGAAATTGTCCGTGTACACAAATGTCTAATCTAAATGGTTTCTCCAAGGAAAGTGTGCACCAGTCTAATCTAAATGGTTTTTCCATAAGGAACTGTGTACACCACTACCTAAAATATTTCTACAAGGAACTATGTGCACTGCTGTCTAGTCTAGGTTTATACAGGGAATTGTTTGTTGCACAATTTTTGAATCCAAATGGAACTTTGTGCACCACTGACTAATCTAAAAGGTTTCTACAAGGAACTAACATATGTCAACTGCTGTCTAGTCTAAAAGGTTTCCACAAGGAAATGTAGGAGTGAATTAAACAAAACAAAAGCTGAATAACCATTGTACTAATATGAAATGCAGTGATAACCATTCACACTCAAATAAAATGAACACAGAAAATGACTTGGTAACATATCCCACTCATTTATTTGAATACATAATTTTAATGCCTGATAAGTTTATTTTCTATATTGGACTAGGTCTCTTTTTGTGAGGATGCATAATTCTTATATTTTGGTGTTAACACATTTGGGTGCCATGTAGACACTCCTTAACTAGCTACTGGTGCCCTCACAGGTACCAATGTTTCATGCCAAGGTAAGAAACTGAATCTCTCAGGCTAAAACTGACAGGAAGTAGGCCTTGAATTTATGACAGTGGTGTTCCCTTGCTGGGGTGGTTTGTAGGAAAGAGCAGGTGATAACTAATGGTTTAGACTCAAAACACTACTAATTGCTGACAAAACATTTGCATTGTATATTACAATAAACATAATGTGTTTTAATTCACTGTCCAGGAAGCTAGAATTATTGGATGACATTCTGGTAAAAATAATTATTTCATGATTTTAATTATATATATATTGGTTGTATATTAATATGTATTTTATAATGTCCTAAGGTGCACCTACCATAGCATTTCCTGTAAATAAGAAATATAGTGTATGTAACTATACAACACTTGAAACAACCTCCCTCTGCTAACCAATAGTTATTCTGTAAAGTGAAAGGTAATGGGCTTAAAAAGTTTTATTAATGAAAATAAAATAATACCAAGCATTTTACATGTAAAATTTGACAAAAAAACCATGACCATATCTGGGTTTTATTAATGAAAATAAAATAATAACAAGCATTTTACATGTAAAGTTTGACAAAAGATTGAAAACAATGACAGATCTGAATTGAATTCTCTTTTTCTTAATGATATTCACTGTAAAAATTAAACTCTTATTTAAATAATGCTTTAACATAGTTTTGGTAATGTCAAAACAGAAAAAAGAAACAACTTAAAAAAACAGTTTGAAAAAGTACAATATAAAGCAATTAATATTCTTAGTATAGAGAAAAAAGCTTTACTTGCACCCATTGAAATTTTTAAAACATACTTTTAGAAAAGTGAAAAAATAATTTTGTGATTTTTCAAATGATGCAAATTAATTTTGTATTTAAAACAAAGTGCAACAATGCCATTATTGAACAATACACATAACAAAATAAATGATAAGTTATATAAGTTGCTATATTGTCAGAGTTTTAAATTCACAACGATGAGAAATACATTGTTTCTCTGCCAACTTTAACCTTGCATGCTAGTTATTTTTTTATTGATGATTTGACAGTTAATGTTTATTTACTAACACTTAGTTGGCAAGAAAAGATGTATTTAAATCTCATATTATCCTGTTTTGCCTTAGACTTATATTGCCCGACCTTGTGCACTCATTATGGTGTTATTTAAAAGTGTTTCAGTTGAAGTCAAATCATCAATAAAAAAAATAACTAGCATGCAAGGTTAAAGTTGGCAGAGAAACAATGTATTTCTCAGCATTGTGAATTTAATTGTTTGAAATAAAATAATAGGAAGCATGGTACATAGGACAACTATTTTTAAAATGTCAAATTTAATTTTTTTTTTGTCTAAGATCATAAGCACTAAGTCCCAATGTACAAAGATCACTATACAGGGTGGCCCAAAAGTAGGTTTACAGTTATTAAACTACCTTTTATATGGACATGCTTAACGTTGAAGGAGGACATTTTGAGCGTCTGAGAGATTAAATTGTTTATGTTAACAGGTATAACGAATTTCCCACTGTTCTAGTGTCGAATTTTCAAATAAATAGTGATAACTGTAAACCTACTTTTGGGCCACCCTGTGTATTGACAAATGTAGTAAAATATTTGAGTAAGTTGTAGATTTCTTTGCTAAACAAATAATAAAAATCAAAACATAAAATTAGTTTAATACAGTAGGAAAAGAGTGTGCACAGCACACTGATACACTTAAAGTATTTTGTTAATTAGTTGATTAAAACTATGGTCATTGTGGCTAACAAGACCATAAGGAATTTAAAATGTTGAAAATTGAAGAAGTAAATATGGTTTAAACCAAAAAGAGAATATGGCTTCTATTTATTAGATTAAATTGTAGTATTAACAAAAAAGAAAAGTTGTATTATTGTAGATATTACAGCAGGCAGCTGCAGCCATTTTAAATCCATCATATAAGTACATACCAAAAAGCAAGGTAATTTTTGCATTTTTTATTAATATATACCAATAACAAAATCTTCATAGTAATGATGATTTAATTATAAAATACACTTCTTTAAAAAAAAAGAAACAAACATAAATGCAAACACAAATATAATATTGTAACTACAATATATAAAAATACCCATATCAAAGCATTCAACATTGTTTCTGATATAAAGTGGATGAGGCTTAGTATCCATGCAGCCCATCTGGAATTTGACTTTAGAAAATTAATAGTCATATCAATAAATTTTATTAATACTTTAATACTGATTAGTCTAAATGAGACAGTTCAAAAGAAATCATACTGTTTTTCTTAAAAATACAAATGAAAACAGAGTTATAATACACATACATTTTTTCCAGCCAACTGAATGTATTAATCAATTGTGTTAATTAAAAAAAACAAAACAGTAAAAATCAAATCATTCATGACTAAAAGAGCATGCAAGATTAGAAAACATATTAAGTGATTAGAGTTGGCAGAGAAGCAATGTATGTCACACCCTCATGTAGTTCTTTTTCTTTTCTTTTTTTTTTTGAGGGGGGTCGCTATTAATTTAATTCTGAATTAGATGAATGTGAACACTGGCACAAAATTATTTTAAAATATCCAATAATTTATTACAACTTTAAAAAAAAAAAGTTACTACACATTATACACTAAATTCCAATGTGAAAAGACAACTTCATAAAACTGTGTTCATTATATTTATAAATACAAAATGGTAATTATTGGAACAAACAAGTCAATTACCCATAACGTCTTTTTAAAAAAGAAAAAATAAGTGGATTGTTGTCTAGATCCATCAGCAGTAGTGGGGCTCTGGTGAAAATCCTGTTATCCAGAAAATTTTTGCGAAAGGTTAAGAAACTGAGTGCAATGGATGAGGATAGAAACAATTCATTTTCCTTACTTTGTTACTTCAATAAAATGCAAATTTAAAAATATTCCTTTGGAAGGCAGTATCAAGATATATTTTTCTTTTAACATGAATTTCAGAATAGTTTTAAATCAGTGATTAAGATGGCAATTGATACAAATTTTAAATAAGTGCAAGATAAAATCATTTTTTTTTAAAAAACAGTAATCTTTTCCTTAGTATTAAGTAGCAAACACAATCTTGAATGAAATTAGAAAAACTAAAATTCTCCAATACATATATATTTACTTTACCTTATTTAAAAAAAAAAAATACATAGTTCAGAATGAAAAATCTTTTTAAAAGACATCTGTTCCTATAGATTATAAATACCCAATTACCCTAGTTATAACAATCTCCACATATATTTCCAAGTTAAGAAAGTTTTTTGCTTATACATTAAATCTATTTTTAAAAAATGCAGGAATCCAACATTTTCTTACCTCTTGTAACAGGTAAGATATTGACTGATGTTCAAAGCTGTCAGAATTCTGCCATCATCATTGTGGAGCTGCATAATTATCAAATTGAATTAGCATGTACATGAAGTATGCAGTAAACAGATTTCTCTTGTGGAAGTAGTCTTTGCAATTAAATTAAGGAAGTTAAGAGAAAAATTAAATAGTATTTTCCTGAATTTGAAAATATCTATCTTGAATATTTTGTTTCCAAAACAGGACAGTTACACGACTATAATTTGTAAAGTTCACCTTATATGTGTGATTTTCTGCTGTTCAATGTTTTAATGCAAAAAAAAAATGTTCTTTGATTTGCTATCATTCAGATAATTTCCAAGACAGCAAATATTAGTTATCATTTAGAAATTAAACATAAGCATAAATTAATTTTTAAAAACCTTTAATAGTTCTAATAGTAAATAATGATATGAAACCTCATTTCTAAATCTGTACACTATTAAATAAATACTCATTGACCAATTCTTACCAATCTTTGAAGTTTCTTGAAGTCCAAGAAATCTTGTCCATTTCATCAGTGCAGATTGTATCTTGTAATATGTTAAGGAATTTTTTAAAGTTTACCTATAGGATTATGTGTATAACCCTTTTTATTTATTCTGTCATATTTTTCTTTCTAGGACTATTTTGTTTCAATATCCTATAATAGTTTTGAAAAAAAACTATCACATATTAATGAAAGATTGGCAAATATTATACTAGGTTTTTATTAAAGGTGAAGAAAATTAATTCAATTATGCAAATATCCTAATAAAATTCTTGGTTGAGTAATTTCAAACATCAAAATATTGATTTATTTAAAAAATAATTTATTTCAAAAGGTGATTTATTTAAAAAGTTGAACTATTTAAGAAGTTAATTTCACATTTTCATCTTTGCAAGCAGTTGCATTACTGAGAATGCCAAGAACTTCAAAATTCTTGGGCACCATGAGAATACATTCAACTTGCTGTCTGCTAATGTTTGATTTAAAAAATTACAAATGATTCAGATTCAATAAAATTACTTTCAGATTTAGATTCAATGAAATAACTGACAGGTGGCAAGTAATCAGTAGTATTTCAGCAGTAGTAAGTCACAAGACTGGTTGAAGGAGTTGCCCCTCCTGACCTTTACAGTTGACACTTTTTACATTTTGAAAAAAAAAAATCACACCCATATTCTAATATTCTTCTAAATTCCTAACTCAGTACACAGTAATCAAGCAACATTTCAATTTTAATAAGTAATATGGCATCACCTTCCCTGGCAACTGTTTAGTTGCTTTTCTTTCACAAACAAGGAGGTGTTTATTTTTTCTGTGACCTTCAGAACAGTAATGTGTTTGTCTTCATTCAGGACACAGCTTGTTAACTTTCATTTTTTTCACTGGATAATTTTAAAATCAACCTTTCCATTTAATTAATAAAATTTTAATGACATGTTTATTGGGATTTTATACCTGTTTGGGTGAGTGACAGATAAGCTGCAATGCTAACACTTGGGAGAAATAGGATAATGACATGTTACACTATGACTATAACATACAGCACTACAACTAAATTTTACTTGCATGAAGGGAGCACGAACATCACCACATACAGTGCTACATATACATCAACACTATGATATGAACATCGCTATATATATATATATACGTATATATCACAAACATACATATATTAAACAAAAACCAGCACACATAAAAATGGAACACCCATTTACAATTATTGAAACAAAACATTACAAGCACAATTGCCACAACAAATACAAATCACCCAAGCAAGCAAACACACACACAGCTACTCTAAGTGAAAAAAATGCAGTATCATCAAATCTGGGAAAGAGTGCATAAATGCAACCATCCTCTGATGGTAGCTATTTTGCACAAGACTGAGATACTGCAGAGAGCACCCCTGCTCATTATGGCTTACAATTAGGTAATGAGATGTCCTACTGTCCTATTTAGTACTGTTAGTATTTGGGTTATATTCAATTAGAAATGAAAAGAAAGATGTAAACTAAGTAAATATTGCAGAGGAAGAAATACAGAGAAAACAAAGAAAATGTTAAACAAGCAAAAATATTAGTGGAAACAACATGCAGTACAGAGGTGATTTAATAGATTATTTTAAATGTAACAACATGCAGCACAGAGGTGATTTAATAGATTATTTTAAATGTAACAACATGCAGCACAGAGGTGATTTGATAGATTATTTTAAATGTAACAACATGCAGTACAGAGGTGATTTAATAGATTATTTTAAATGCAACAATAGACAGTTTAAAAGAACTAAGTAAACGTCTGCTAACAGGATTAATAGAAAAAAATAATACAAACAAAACATTTGAAAACTAATTCAATAACACAAGTATTAGTAATGTTATGAACACAAGGGATAATGAAAGGCAAAGTCAAGAAGTGTTAAGAAAATTATTTTAAAAAAAATTAATAACTCAATGTTAGCAACACAAAACAGCAAAACATTAATGTAAGAGAGAGAAAATTAAAAAAGAAAATGTTAGTGTGGTTAGCTTTCTACCCTATAAAACATGATAATGCACCCTTTAGGAGCGCATGGGCCAGTTGGCTTTCCCACCAACGCCCTTGGTGCTGGGGCAGTTGCATATCCCTTCTCACTGCCACCAGGCCCAATCTGCTAGTGAACCCATTGTGACCCAGAGGGTCATCTAGTGAAACTCCCAACATACACCTGGTAGGGTCTTCCCTTCCTCGTGTCCCTACTGAGGTGCATCAGCTGGAGAGAACAGTGAAGAGATTGTTCTGGATGTCAACCTGGTTTTGCCAGTACATTCGCATGAGCAAATTTGTGCACTACAGCATATATAAAATGTAGTCACATGAGGTGTCATAAGTGAGTGCCAGAGTCAGTCTGAGAGGGGTGCAAGCAGAAGAGATATAGGAAGACATAAAGGAAGAGAGATACCAGGAGAGAGAGAATGATGGTTGAGAGGGATATAGAGGAGATAAGAGAGAGAAATAACAGAGAAAAGGGGACAAAGAATGACATAAGGGTGTACAAAAAAGAAAAAGAAAATGAGAAGAAAGAGTGACAAGAGGGTGGTACAAATGAGAGAAAATGGGGAGGCAGAACGACCACATGTGACAGATGATCAAGAGAAAGACATTTGTTTTTGTCTACAGGATGTCCACAAAATTTTGCATCATGAGAAAATAGTATATTTAAGTGGATTACAACTTTACAATCAGGTGGATCAAAGAAGAACTGTGAAATTGACACTTAGATCCTCATACTTATACCCTATGGAATTTTTCACAAATCAGAGATATTAAAAATAACTTATTCAGTGAAACTAACAGGATTACAATAAATTAAAGTCAGCTTCACAAGCCTGGGTGTATGTTGAGCAAATTTAAAAGAAAACTGCTTTTCCATACACAAAATGTTATATATTGGTAGGATGCACTTTGGACAAATATTTTAATATCCTTAAAAATAAATTTGCTTTTCCTGTGATGTACAACTTTGTGGACGCCCAGTAATAATTGGAATAAAAAATGAGTGAATTATAACAGTGCAGCATATAATTGTAGAAATGTGGAATTTACAAAAGCTGAGATAATTTAGTAGAAATAAAAAATGGGCTAGGTTTATGACAAAAACAATGGCAGTGATAGTATTATCTACACTACAACCTGATTTGATCTCTCTGACATAAATTGAGCAGCACATGCAACAATGATGAGCTGCTAGCTATGACACTAAAATTGTACTTTAGACTGTCGACAACAAACAACAGACCTTTAAGCTCAGCACAATTATACCAGGAGAGTATTGTTGGAACAGTAGTTCTACAGTATTGCCCATTAGCACATTTGGGATTTTTACACTGCGATAGACAATGAGATTGTTTTGGAGTTTTTACACTGAGAAACAATGAGCATATTTGGGGGTTTTACACTGCAAGAGAGACAATGAGCATGTTTTGGGATATATATGTTGCAAAAGAGACAATGGTTTGTTATGGAGTTTCTACAATGTGAGAGGGACAATGGGTATGTTTTTGGGGTATTACACTGCAGAAGTAATAAGCATATTTTATTTAAAATTCCTTTATAACATAAAATGTAAAAAAGTATAATACTATTTTATTACTACTGTTTTAAAGATATTCCTACATATAATTAAAACCCAATTATTTTGTTAAGTATTTATTCATAATATTATGATTATTTACATTTTATATTTTTAGAGAACTTTAGTTCCAAATTAGAAAATTATGTTAAAAAATAAAAAAATTAATATATTATACCAATGAACTCAGCAATCTTCATGATTTTGCTGACAGATGCTAAACTAAACCCTAAGAAGTAAGGAAAAAACCTCATGTCCATAAACAGATACTTGTAGGAAAACCCCAAGAAGTAAGAAAAAACCTCATGTCCATAAACAGATGCTTGTAGAAAACCCCTAGAAGTAAGAAAAAGCCTCATGTCCATAAACAGATACTCATAAAGGCATGAAGAGTTCCAACTTTCAGCATGGTAATTTTTGAGCCAGTACTAAATATGGAAAAAAATGTCAAGACACTTCACCTATTCAGTTCAAATATAAACTACAAGAAATAGTTAAGAATAAATGGCACAAGGAATGTATGGAATATATGATATTTTCCATAAGTGGAAAACTTACTTGTAAGAAACTGGCTTGATTTTCAGCATGCAAGGGTTTGTTTGTGGTCTGATGAAGTCAAATGTATAGATGAAGTGATTTGATGCAGAGTTAAACAAGGTATGAGTATTTATAGCTATGGATGAATCAACATAACAAAGTGTTAAAAGATAACTGCCCTCATAATTTCAGCAATGATAAAATGAAAGATTTTGTTATTTCAGTTCAATGTGTAAAAATTAATGACGGTCTAAATATGGCTTTTAGTGATTGGTAAGACATATCAATATTTAAAGGAAAATATCAAATAATTTTTTACAAGTTTACTTACAGATATGATTTTAAGAATTATACAAAAATGGTGGCTAAGTGAAAACAGTTATATATAAAATATTCAAATTCAAACCCCATGTTGACCATTGGGATTTTTTCTATCAATCCTCACCCACTAGCTAGTTCAGAAATACTGAAAAACAATCTTTTCCCATTTTATGTGCTATACAAATAACACTACATGTATTTGAACTATCAGTTTGTAAATAAACTAGTTGTTATACTGCTGCTATCATACTGTTGACACACTGTAAATGTACTTTTCACACACTTACCAAATGTGAAGTGTACCTTTATAAAATGCATGTCTTTACAAACTTACCAAATGTAAAGAGTGCATTTTAAAATGAGATAAATTAATTTTAAAATAAAATTCAGCATGATTGTTAACACATAACTCCTAAGTTAAATTTAGAATGTTTCCAAAACACTTAAGAATAAAGTTACATTCTGATTTAATAGGGTACCTTTTTTCCTGGTGAACTGTTAGTGATTCAACACAAAGAAACTAACAAATATTTATTTCATTTAATTTGAACACAAATAACTAGATGTTTTTGAATAAACTGTTACACAGTCAATTATATGCTTTAAATTTATGGGGAGCTGAATTATTACATGAAGTTTTGCTAATGCTGTTCTGAAAATATGGAAGTTAGTTTTTACTTATGAGGAAAACAGTGATAAATAAACTAATATATATTTATCAACATAAGAGAAAGTTTTTATGATATGGGGAAAAGGATGATTGTTTTCTCTGGGCAAATTATTTGTAATTTCAAATAATTATTTTTATTTATTTTTTAAATAATAAAAATAAATGCCTAACTGAAATATAAAATCTGAGTTGGCACATAAAGTAACCCAGACAACCAGAGTTTTATAAGAATTGTTATGCTTGCATCTAAATAATATATTCAACTGTAGATCTTATCATCATTACCAGATGTCATGTGAATCATGATGCTTGCTTTGCTATATAAATGATAAATAGAATAATAATGCTCCCCTACTCAACAAAAGTTTTCTTGCCAATTTTTTTTTTTTATTCCAACTAATGAAAACATCAACAAAGTTGTTCAGCACAGATTATATCTCTGAGTCTGCACATAAAGTAACCCAGACAACACTGAACAATTTTGATGTTATTTTACTATCATCTTTTCTAATATTCTAACAATGTCATAAAAATATTGTGAACTTTTACACTTTTGGTTCTGAATCTGAACTGTCATTGTCAAGAACTCAGACCTGATGAAATTACCAAAGAAACTACTTTGCAACTTTTCTCTTTCCAATCTTTATAAATGATGTGAAGCAATACAAGTATAAATTTATTTTACCTCTTAATAAAATATCCTAAAGTATTTTATCTGTTTATAGCTAACTTTTAAAAATAAGTCATTAGCACTTTTTTAGTTTTTGTTGATAGTGACAGTGGCACTGTACACATTTTTTTTTTTTTTTTTTGTTAGTGAAAGCAATACTGCACTCATGATAAGTCACATCATTATATATATGTATTATTTCTATTTTTTTTCTTATACAATCTGCCCTGTGCCAAGTTCTCTGAACATGGATTAACTGACAAGACAGCTTAAAATTTTATATTGCCAGACAAATTCACAGGTTTTTTCTTTCTAAAGATTTTGGGCAAGAACAGCTACCCCCAACCCCAATTTTTTCCAGCTGATAACATCAAACGGTTTACTAAGTTCTGATAAAATGCTTGTTTCCTTTGTACAGCTGATGAAACAAGTGTGTTTCATGGTTTACAGATGAATGCATGCAGACAGCATATTTAAAGTTGAAATATAATTTAGTCTGAAGAGCAGAACCAAATGTCAAGCCTTGTTTACATTTCACCTGCACAATTCTGCTTTACTTCGAAACAGTTAACTGTCATCATGAGTCTATAATTACTGTGCTGTTGTTGCTTGAAATCCAACTCATTACTTCTAGTTCCACCATAATTCTGCTATCTCTGTAACATTGCATGGATAGTCAACTTTTTCAGGTCCCTACATATATAGGGTTAAAACTGGTTTACCAATAGAATCAGTACATGTAGATTAGGACTGGTCTACCAGCAGATCCGTACTTGTAGGTTAGAACCAGTCTACCAACATATCTGTACATGTAGGTTAAAACCAGTCTACCAACAGATCTGTACTTGTAGATTAGAACTGGTCAATCAACAGATATGTAGGTTAAAACCAGTCTACCAACAGATCAGTATATTTAGGTTAGAATCAGTCTATCAACAGATCAGTACATTTAGGTTAGAACCGGTCTACCAACAGATCTGTACTTGTAGGTTAGAACTGGTATACCAACAGATCAATACATGTGGGTTAGAAATAGTCTCCAAAAGATGTGTACATGTAGGTTAAAACCAGTCTGCTAACAGATCTGTATATGTAGGTTAGAACTGGTCTACCACCAGATCCGTATATGTAGGTCTTATCAACAGATTAGAAACCAGTCAACCAACAAATCAATACATGTAGGCTTGAACCAGTCTAATAACAGATCTAAAGCCCATTCACTTTTCTATCAGTGCTACATTTCATAATAGACTTCAGGTGGCTACATACATTTATTTTCCCAGTAGGAAAGTATAAACATTGTCTGTTGCCTCCCTTATGCGCATGAAATGCTTTATTAGAATTTTTATTTTCACATCACAATAAAGGTTGTTACATTTTGGCTGTTGTTATCTATATAAAGATAATTTCTTTTCAATCATTAAATAAAGCTTTGTGTAACAACCACTCTTGAAACTTTGATGGTGTAGACATCAAGCCCATCTACATGCCTTTTTTAAAGAATATTTCTACTCCAATCAAGTATGTTTGTGTTTCTTTATGGGCATAATCTGCTTTTTTGACAGTTCTCAGCAGTTTTAGAGGCCATTCTGGTGAAGGTTCTTGCTGGTTTCTATTGCAGAAGTCCTATTCTTCTTTTCATAATTTTTTTTTAATTCCAGGCGGGCAGCTGCAGAGCTATGGGTATTTGACCATCGAGTTTGAGACTGACAGTTTTTTATACCCTAGATGCAACTGTCCATGAATCAGGTGGTTATCTTGGGTCCAGTGTATGCAGTATTGTTGCAACCAACGATACTCCCCTTTAACTCGTCATGAGAGATTCTCCTCAGTGATGTAAAGATAAATATTTCTACTCAAGTCAAGAGAGGTCCTCCTCAGCAATGTAAAGATAAATATTTCTACTCAAGAAAGATTCTCCTCAGTGATGTAATGATAAAATAATAAAATAAGTTGATAATACAAGTCTGTCCTTTCTGCAACTTTATATTAATAACTTAAATCTTTTAACTGCACTATACTGAGTAGATAAATAATCTGTTTCTAATATTAAAATTTAATACAGCAGTATGCTGGCTTATTATACAGACATTAGAACTGTTTAAAAAATATTTACTGAGTCTATTTAGGTCATTTCATAGCAAAGCAAATGATTTTTTAAAAATAAAAGTTATCTAACCAGAAACAAATAGTTATGATAAAATATGCATTATGATATCCGTATGTGTGAATGAATGGATGAAACAATGAATATGGATAAATAAATGAATGGGTGGATGATTGGATGGATTACTAGATAGACAACTGAATAAACCAACAAAAACAGATCAGCATCCATATATAATCTGAGTCTGTACATAATGGAACCCAGATGTATTATTGAAAAGGAGAAATATGGATGGATGAAAAGAAATATGTGATTGTGATAATATAATCTGAATTTGTGCTAGAAAGTGTTTGTTCAGTACATTTGTTTTTAAAGATATAAGATTAACAAAGAGAAAATCAAGTTATGGAAAAAAATCAATTTTTTAAATTAACAATACAGGTATGTGATTTAATGATTTTTATCCTAAATGGAAACCTAATGGATATTATTTCTTGTCCAACATATATTTTAAAATAAACTTTAGTGCAACAGCATGCATTGGAGCTAGAGAAGCAGGCTATATTATATCATATATATATATATAATTCTTTCTTTTCTTACAAGATTTACATTGAATAGTGTCAACAGTGGAGGATAACAGTCAGTATAACAAAAAAGTAAAATGTTAATGAATACTTAATACAGAAGACCTTATATAATGACTGACAAGCTTATCATACCTGACTAACAATAGTCCACAAGCCAATATTGTTTCACATACGCAAACTTTCTAACAATGACCAATTTACAAAAGGCAATTGCTTACCCTGCATTGCATCCATATCTTTTAAACATTGTTCAGAAAGTGTGAGATTGTTCTTAGAAAAACTGTATATAGTAAATCCCTGCAATTTTGAATTATAACATGAATTACTCAGATACATGCATTTAACCTCTTATGTAAAACCCTGCAATAAGCACATTACTGTGTTTATTCACATGTAGTGGCAGTGTAATTTGCAATGATGTTCACAGCAGATGACTTTTTTTGACACAGTGAATCTTTAAAGTGTGTTATAAATGCTTCAGTTAATATGAACTGTGTTTACATTTGTAGTCAAAATATAATTGCCTTTAAATAATGATTGTGGACATCAAAGATCTCCAAATGCTGTGATATTATACATGTGAACCCTTAGAGTTCTTGTCCTTGCTCTCTCAAATATGAGTATCATAAGAAAAATGAACTGCTTACCAATTAAAATCACCGTACACGCTACAAAATTAACTCAAAGATATTACTGGGTGCTTAGATTTCAGTGTTTAAAGTTAGAAATGTGAATGTTCTTGATGTTGTGCATAATGTTTTCAGCGTTCAGAAAATAGATAAGCTACAGGTACACAAGAAACTCAGTATTTAAGAAACAGAACTGGGCGCAGTTGTCCTGGAATTTGAATATATTTTAACAGAAGGCTTGAAATCACTTTATATAACATTATAAGATGTCATTTGTAGAAGCAATGAAAACTTGAAGTATAAATCAATTCATTCAAACTGTAGAGGTAATCACCATTAGGACCAGTAACAATAGCTAATTGAGGACTCTGAGACAGTAAATTGAATACAGAGGCAGAAGCTAATTGAAGTATGAGAGAGAGCAGCTTATTGAAGACATTAACTAAATGAAGACTAAATGAAGACCGAGAAAGTGAGAGACATTAGCTAATTGAAGACTCTGAGACATTAGCTAATTGAAGACTCTGAGAGAGTAGCTAATTGAAGACTCTGAGACAGTAGCTAATTGAAGCGTCTGAGACATTAGCTAATTGAAGCGTCTGAGACATTAGCTAATTGAAGACTCTGAGACAGTAGCTAATTGAAGACTGAGAGACAGTAGCTAATTGAATATATAGGCATTAGTAATTCAAGACTCTGAGACATTTAATTGAAGACTGAGAGACAGTAGCTAATTGAAGACTGTGAGACAGTAGCTAGCTGATACATAGTCAGTAGCTAATTGAAGACTGAGAGACAGAAGCTAACTGAAGACAAACTCAGTAACTAACTCTTGACTAAAACAGTAGTAACTGATGACAGGAAACTCTTAATTTATTAAGAAAATAAGAACTAGATTGTATCACTGGTATAAATACTACTGAAAAGATGTTAATCAAGTCTTTAAGACATTTTCTATATTTAAGTGAACTGAAAGAAGAGATCAGTCTAATCCAAAATATACTAGTCCTACTGAGTAGACAATATGCATCTTATATTTTTAACATAATTTTATTTTTTTTAGGTTAATTAATTTAAACAACACTTATCCTAACCTAAAAAAAATAAAAGCCAGTACATGAACTATCAATTTAAGAAAAAAATAATAATATTAATAATTACTCCAAACCTCTGATTTAGTGAGCTGAAAACTAATATTTATTCTAAAAAATCATTCTGTTATATCCCTTCTTATTATTTGCTTTATTCTTTTTTGTCTAGTTGTAAAAGATGTTATTTATTTATTTTTTTTTACAACCTATCTCAATATTAAATTTTCAATTCTAAAACAAAATTAAAGTTCAATCTTTATGCTATGTAAAACAGATGAGTACTTCAAATACTGAGGTGCTACTCGTCTCTCCAGCTGAGTCACCGCAGTAAGGAGACAGAAAAGAGGAAGAGTAAAATTTCCTACCAAGTGTATGTTGGGTGATCCACTAGATGACCCTCTGGGCCCGGTGGGTTCACCAGCAGATTGTCCCAGCTAACAGTGTAACAGTGAGAGGAATAGGCGCTTGCCCTCCAGCACTTCAGGCTCCTACATGGTGTTACAATTACAATTAATGCACACTAGACCTAACACATGCACATCCACGCACACACACCTACACACAGAAACATGCACACCAACACACATGAGTACATGCAAGCATGCACATACCTACACACAAAACAAGTATGCATACATGCACACCAACACATACATGCATACATGCAACACTTATACACAATAATATGCAAGCAAACTCCTACTCAGAAACACATACAAGCACACACAAAAATACATACAGTGGAGTCATATTCTGTGTGTCACATCCCGATAGAAGATAAACATTTTTGCATCAAAACCATGATGATTAAGCTCAGCACTTCTGCAATCATTGCAATGTCATCAGTACTGAGGGTATATTATCTTCCATTTCCACAAGACTCTAGTTTCAGGGATTTAAATCTTTGATTTTCTTTTGCCAACATTATTTGCCATACTGTAAAGAAATGAGAAATTCTCTTGTCCTCAATGAAATGGCTGCTGATGGAAAAAGATGCATATGTCATCAATCTTACCTTTATGAATGCCATTTCTACCTTACAAAATGATTGGCAGCATTATTCTATCTAAACACACCATTCAAACATCATTCAAACAAGTGGACTGCCTGCCAAGCATGCCCTTATGTCAAGTGCACAAAAAAGCCAAACAAGTGTGCAATATTATGATGGTCCACACATGCATAACAATGCACATTTCAGAGGGACAGCACTACAACCATGATCAAATGTGCACTTTTCTACAAGCCTGACAACTGACTTTTCTTCAAGAAATAAATCTGCAAAGTAGTGTCCCACCTACTCTCAAGTTTGAAATTTTTAAGGAATTAGTACAATAAGTGTACTATGTCAGATTGTCCCATGTTCTCTTACCATGAGGCTTGCGGCACATTTGGATGTATTTCCCTTACATACATCTGCAAGTTTTAAACTACTGTGCACCATTCATTTGAATGCAAGCTTTTCTAACTAACCTAACACTGGCATGTTTCCCTTACACATGCCGCTATTTAAACTAGTGACTTTATCTGCCATTGATTGAGATGTTTTCTTCAATAATGCATGTTTCTATTACACATGCAGGCTATTCTAACATGGCACAACAAAAACTAACTCAAGACATTTCACAACTTGAGTTGTGAACTGTCTTGTGCATGCAAGGCAGGAATGTGTACAAAATCTGTACAAAAGTTATATTCATCTTTAATTTAGTTGCAGACCTACACAATTAAAAGTGTTTAGTTTAATATTGAAACATGGTCGCCTCCTCAGTTACATACACATACCCCAGCCAACAACTCTTCTGATCCAGTGTGGATGCTTTGCCGGCTCTCCCTATCCACCAGGGCTTTAGGGCCATTGCACCTAGCATTCGTAGCCACCTAGCTAGGAGTCCTAGCGTGAATTGAGGGCCGGTCACTCGGACTAGCCCGCCCCTTTTGCTCGATCATCTGTGTTGAAGGCCTTTAGGGGTAAGGTAGAAACGTCATTGGTTCAAAGAAGACGAGAGCCTAAAAAATTCAGAAAATATGATTTAATATTTTAATCATGGTGGGGAAAATAAATGATTGACTTTATGTATCTCAAGTTTAAATAACAAATTTATAATATACTAGGGTGAAGTTAAAACAATTGATTATAGAAAAATATTTGCTATATAATATATTTTTTTTAAAAATCAAACATAATTTTTCTGTAAAACATTTATGGGTTAAGATATATTTTTAAACTAATACTAATAGTTAAATACGTCTTAAAATTTGTCATTCTACTGGTATTAGTTTAATGAAAGTTTAAATAAAGTAAAAGACAAATAATATTTTATTAATCTTTTATTATTAATAAATTTATTATTATTAATTAATCTATTAATCAAATATATTTCATGTTACCAATATGCACTTCTGCACAAAGTTTTCTCATCTGCATACTAAGAAAACTAGTTGCACACCAGGAAATTATGTACTCAAGCTATTCATTAGTTAATTATTAAAACATAAGCAATGAGAAATATATTATAATTATTCAAGCTATTCATTAGTTAAATATCAAAACCTAAACAATGAGAAATATTATAACTGCTCAAATCTTAAACAAAATAAAAATTTAGAAGGAAGCCATTTACCATATTTACTAGGCAAAAAAACCCCTCTATTCATTACTATTGCCAAGGAGCGTTTTGAAAAATCTATTCAATACTATTAACGAGGAGCATTTTGCAAAACCTATTGTAATAAATACAGAAATAACTGACTGTGTATAAAGTTATTTAAAGTTAATAATATTAATAACAGCAAAAATCAGTTTTCAGTTACTTTAATTTAGTTTAAAAGGCACAAATGTGCACTGAAGTTTAAGTTTTCAAATGGAATAATAATTTGCCTCTCAATATTTTAGCAAAGCAAGAAACAATTATTTAATATTGTCTTAAGTTATTCAAAATTCTGCCAGTTTGCAAGATGATAAATATTTCTGTAGTCTCACTGAATCTTTTAAATTAATTTTTTTTTTTTTAAGTGAGAGATTGTATTATATAGGTACTGGGAATTCAGAATGAAAATAGAACTTTGAATAAAACTAATTTAAAACATCAAAGTAGGAAATTAACATAAAACATAATATCCTACTTTACATGTGTCAAAAACATTCCAAACTATGTTGTTCAGTTGGATCAGAAATAATTCTATTTTTGCTGTTGTTTTCAAAAACACTACTGATTAATTTAATTGATAGAGAAATGACAAGCAGATCCTATCTTTAAAAGGTGACTTAGTAGAACTAATAAAAGTGAATAATTAGAGAAAGAAACAGTCATATGATGCTAAATCATTCCTCCATTTATAGTAAGCATGATAGCCTTGAAGATGTCCAAATTTATAACAAAATGTAATCTCAGGTAAAAACTCCAATGACAGCTGTGGATTTCAAACTCAGGGCCTTCATATTTAATTAATCCCAATTTAAGCAGCATAACACTTTATTATTTCTGATCATAATGAATTTTTATTTGATCCCAATGTAAAGTAGAATAACACTTTAAATATTTATTTGATCACAATGTAAGTAACATAATAGGAATAAGTCTGTATTGAAGCATTTGAATGTGTACCAGATACTATATTATCAATGTGTACATGTACTTTATTCTGATGGGATGGTTTGTAATAAGGGGTTCAGCAGATAAAACAATTTTTATATACCAAAACAATTCATGACAAGCAACATTTGCATGGTCTAGGTACAATCACATTTTCATTTAAATTATGGGCCTTGTTTTTGGTACACTTAAGACTACCTGAATCATAATTTCTTCTTTGATATAGTGTGAATGAATGAAGATCACAATTCTTAATTTTAATTAAATGAAGTAAATTTTAATTAATTAAAAATTTTTTTTTTTTAAAACAAGGATATCAAATACAATTTTCCCCTAATATTTTGAGTTATCCTATCTATTTAGCTTGGCTGGTACATTTCTATGTAAGGGTAGAAAGAAATTATACCATTCATTAATTAACAAATTCTTTTAACTAATACAGTTGTATACCTGATAAGATATTTAATATTTTAGCCAGTATAAAGTGGTAAGCCTTTTCATAAAAATTACAGAGCATTTTAAAATATTTATAATACCAGTTGTAAGTTATAGAATCATATCTGATGAATTTTATTAGGCATTTCTTATTTTTATAACTATTTTGTCTTTAATATTTAGAAATAATAAACATTTTTATATATTAAATTAAACATTTTTGAAAATGGAACCTTACAGTTATAGAATCACCCAATATTTAATGTCAACAATATTCTGTGATCACATTTAAGAACAAATGTTTATGAATAAAAATATTTAAATAACTCAAATCATACTAAAAAAGAACAAAACGTGTATATATTTGAGAGGGTATATTGTTGTATTTTTCAAAATGAAAGTGCATACTAAACACTCTTTATAATAAAATACCCACTTGTCATTATCATGATGAGTATGGAAAGGTAATAATTTATACAAGTAGCAAAATTTCAATATATAGACACTAGAACAAGAGAAAATTCTGGTTTAAATTATACTGGTTTATAATGAACGTGAGTAAATTTTGGCAATGCTAGAGTTAGCTCTCACAGTAACGATTGTTTCAAAAATAATACTAAATAAAACCTTTTTGGTAGAGCTAACTCTATAGCCTTCAATGCACAGTTTAACAAGAACTACAATATAGCGAAATATGCTATATCAATCCAGTTTTTCAAATTCGGAAAAGTATTGCAATTACAATGTACATATAATTTAAATAATTTTTCCAAATCTTTCATGAATATAGATTTCTTAAGTAGATCAAGTAAAAAATTCTACAATTAAATTCTATAACAAATTCTATAACTATTGCTTTACATGTAAACATGTCATTGATATTTAATTTCTGAGATGATAGGCCAGAGGGTATTTTCCCTTCTTATTTCTTTGTATTGTAAATTTAACCATATTTATTGAATTGTATATTCATAACATTGGTGTATATATATATACACACACACACACATCATGAAAATGGTTGATACCAAATGTGTAGTTACCATAGATGCTACAACATAATATTTTCAATATGGCAGATTTTTGGCAACAGTGTATTTGCCCTTGTGTCCTCTCAATAGAAAGGGGTTAGTGCATTACACAGATTACTGAGATTAGTGAGTGTATGGTGAATTATGGGAATAAAGCCTTCTTTTAGAGGGATTCTGGCTAACTCAACAAGATTCAGACTTTATGATTTGAATAATTTATGGTATGATTCTGGAAATATTGCAGGATCAGATCAATCCATAGAACAGTTATCATCCTTTGCTTAGAGCAAAATTAAAATCAGTCAAATACCAAAGTCCTTCACCCTCATGATAATTAGAGGGTTGTCAGATTTTTTTTGTGTGAAAAACTGAAGATACAAAATTCAGAGTTGAAATTTGGTGGAAGAATTTCTGAATTAAAAATTTATTTTTATTTCAAGTTTATAGAAGTTAATGATTTTTTATTTTTTTTACTTTTTACAGCATTTTAAACAGTCACTATATTAGGAATAATGCTATTTATTGTACACCTGAAGGTGAGTATGGTCTACATAAAAATAATCAACGTTTATTTCAGTACTATTAAAAAAAAATTAGTTGATATTTTAAGAAACATTAATTTTGCCTTAGTCATTTTACTTGACACCCATTAAAAATTTAATATTTAATTTAGAATCTAAAACTTTTCTTTGGACAGGTAACAGTATAAGTACCTCATTTAAAAGTGCAAATACACACAAACATTCCCTCTTCCCATCCCCAAAAGAAAAATACAACCCACAACACTAATAATATCCAACATAATTTAAAATTCAACAACAAATTACTTTTGATTTTATTGGAAATTTTTGTATGTATCAAAAATAAAATTTATAAGGGGAGTCATGATCACCTATAACAGTATACGAACAGTATATGTTATGGATCTACACACATATAAATGAATTTTATAAATGTGAATAAACTTCACTTGTCATTGCCTTAATTTCCTTGAAACCACTTGGGAATTGTTTCATTTTCAACTGTAAGCTGAACAAGAAAAGAACATGTGCTAAATATATATTTTTATTAAATGTTAACTTCTGGCAATAAACAACTTGAATCTTGATCTTTTCTGCCAATATCAGCAGGAATCAGGTATTATAAAACTGCTTTCAAAACTATCTGAGCATGATCCACCAAAACAATTATTATTATTTTTAAAAATCAATGAATTACATCACTATAAGAGGATAAATTCCCAGAATTTAAACTTGCTTCATTATGTCTTGATGAGTTGATCATGAGCATGTACAAAGGGTTAAGGTATCCAGACTTCTAGTAAATAGTTTTGTAGAGTAAAAATAATTTCATTAAGAACAGAAAGAAGATTTGCAGTAAATGTGGAGATATCTAAATAAAATCTTTATATTTTGAATTATTTAAAACTTTTGATTCAACAATCTATAACAAGAAAAGATAAGACTTGAAACCACTAATCCAAGATAGATAGATATATGTGAGAGAATGAATTTATTGTAAGCTTCAAATGAAATAAACCAAAAGTCAAAATGCCTTATACTAGAGGATTTCAAAACAAAACTAACTAATAAGTATAAGACAAAGAGTTCAGATTTTGTTTAAAAATAACAATGGTAAATGATCAATGAAATGAGAGAGTCTTCTGATTCTACAGGAGATAAGCCATAAGGTTAAATATTGACTATATTATAAATAGCATTCTTGACTATAGGCCTATATTATAATACATATATATAATAAATAGCATTCTTGAGAAATAAAGCTTCAACAAGAAGAAATAATGATAGTTTTTCAAAATGTTTTATTCATGTTGTTTTTCAAAATATGTTTTTATTCATCTTACTTCAGAAACAATATGTCTTATGAGGGTTAAGAGCTGGTTGTATAAAACACTTTGTCTTATGAAAGTTAAGAGCTGGTTGTGTTTGCCTGCAAAGTGCAATGCTTCTTCGTTAGTATTTACTAAATTAAATCAACTTAGGGAGAACAAATATAATGGAACATTCAAATTTTGGAACTAAAAATTTCCACTGCAGAAACAAAACTAACACCACGGCTTCCCCTCCCTCCCCAAAAAGAATATCACTAAATTATTCTCTCTGGAGATTAGCGCGACATTAACAGATTCAGTATACTAGGATAAAGATACTAACTTGTAAGATATTGAATAAACTATGAATATACTATAATGCTAGGTAATATTTGTGATACTATTCTAAAATTCCCGTGTAATAAAATCGCGAACGCGCTCTGCGTATTGTTAAATTGGCAAATAAGTTATAACTATTAAAGTATTATAAGCTGCTAATATTTGACATGGCCGCCAAACTGACACGGGCATGTGTTCATATAAATCTATTCAAATCACTTAGTTTCTTCTGAATACAACAGTAATTACTAATTTAATGAAAAATTCATACTGTACATAAACATTTAAAACTTTTATATTCCAATCAGGTGATTACAATTTTTTAAAAATGTTTTCTTACCTTCGTTTTAGGCGGCGCTGACCAGTCGTTACGTCACGCTTTTATACCCTGGACCATACTCATTCTCGTGAATCAGCAGGGTGGTCAACTTATTATTCATTAGCAATTTTCACCCCTTTATATTAATAAACGTTGTTAATAATTATATTCACCGGCCGGATGATACTTCAAAAGTATGACATAAAAGATGAATTCATTGTTTTGAGTGTATGTTTAATACTAATTTCTTTTTTTAATTGCAGGCCTCCAATTCAAATCTGCGTGATCGTTTGTCTGGGGAGATTCGAGGACTTTCGAGAGTTTTCGAATATGTTCTACGTACCGTTAAATACGGGAGACAACTAAGAGTTGGACAGTTCCAAAGTTTGAATTCGGTACGAAAGTGTTATCTGAAAAGCGAATTATTTATCGACTAGTGTGTTTTGTGACTATAGTTTCTTAGTGAAAATACAGTGTGTTTAATTGTGAGTGTTTAATTAAAAGTGTCTTAAAAGATAAATCCAGTGCATTTTGTTTACTCAGAACCCCTGCTGTTAATAGTATTAATTGGTATTATTTTGATTTGAAGTTAATTCCTTTTTGTGAGGATTTATGGAAAAGAAACGAAAGATAGATAGTGAATGCAGAAGATTTAAAGAGCAATGGGGATATCAATATTTTGTGATTGTGTCAAGTAATAATGCAATGTGTATAATTTGTAATGAAACAATATCAGTCCTCAAAGAATACAATATTATACATCATAATGAGACTAAACATTCTCAGGATTACACCATATTTACAGGAAGCCTACGGTTAGAAAAATATGAACCTTTGAAACGCGGGTTGAAATCTCAACAATAGTTGTTTAAGAAAGTAAATGATGATTAAGAAGCAACAACTCGTGCTAGTTATCGCGTGGCTCATTCAATAGCAAAACAAGGGAGACCATTTACTGACGGCGAATTAATTAAGGATTGCATGATTACAGGAGCAGAAGAAATGTGCCCAGAAAAGTCTTATTTATTTGAAAACATCAGTTTGTCAGCAAACACCGTGGCTCGAAGAGTACATGATGTTGCAGGAGATATATTAACTCAATTGTCTGACAAAAATCGACACTTTGGCCCTGGATGAGTCAACAGATGTTTCAGATACTGCTCAAATGTTACCTTTTATTTGAGGGATAGATAAAAATTGTGAAGTGTATGAAGAGCTTCTTGACGTTCATATCATTCACGGCACGATCACTGGAGAAGTTATTTTTAAGAAAACTGAAAATACTGTTCAGAAAAACAATCTTCAGTGGAAAAACTTGAAGTGTATTACTACTGATGGTGGCAAAACATATGTGGAAAAAATAAAGGTGCTGTTGCTCTAATCGTACATTGCATCACTTAACCATTTGATCGTATGATTGACTGAGTACTAACAACACACACTTAACCATTTGATCGTATGATTGACTTACTATCCTGGCTTACGTATCAGGGGGCTCGAGATATCTTCTAGATTCTAGAACTCTCACTCTTCTATTCTACATTAACTGTCATTCATCTTTCTAACGTATGGCCAGCCAGAAAGTGTGTTTTGGGGATTAACTTAAAGTTACGGGTGGTGGAGAATTAACATCTTCCCCATCTCCCAGCAAAACGTCACACTTTAACGTCATAGTTTCGTTTTGTTCCTAATACTACGCCTATATATGTCTACAGCTGTTGATTTCTGTTTGTCATGCGTCATAGGGTTTATTTTCCTAATGCCACCCCTATATATGTATACCGCAGTTGAGTTCTGTTTGGCATACGTCATAGAGCTTAGTTTTGTTCCTAGTACCACGCCTATATATGTCCACAGCTGTTGAGGTCTGTTGTCATGCGTCATAGAGTTGAGTTTAGCTCTTAAATCCATAATTTTTAATTATAGTTTAGTTTTGTCACCACATTTAATTTGCTACACGTACAATACATTTGAAGCTGTAGAACTCTCTTCTCATACGATCTAGAGTTTAGTTTTGAAGATGTATTCCTTTTTTCACCCTTAGAATATATCGAGAGCTGTAGAACTCTCTTGTCATACGTTCTAGAATCTAGAGTTTAGTTTTGAAGTTGTATTCCTTTTGTCACCCTTAGAATATATCGAGAGCTGTAGAACTCTCTTGTCATACGTTCTAGAATCTAGAGTTTAGTTTTGAAGTTGTATTCCTTTTGTCACCCTTAGAATATATCGAGAGCTGTAGAACTCTCTTCTCATACGGTCTAGAGTTTAGTTTTGAAGTTGTATTCCTTTTGTCACCCTTAGAATATATCGGGAGCTTTTGAGGTCTTCGGGATGATATTAAAAAAAAGCAGTGAACAACTTTTCATTTTGCGTTACTGTTTATCACACGTGACTGGGTTTATTGAATGTAGTTAATAGCTTGTTTTGTGTCGCGTAACTGTCTTGTCAGGCTTCGGTTTTTGAATGTCGTTAATAGCTTGTGCTTTATGTCACTTAACAGTCTTGTCGGGCATGACTTGTAACTGGTGACACGTGATTAGATGTTTGTGAGTGTCGTTAAGTACTTATGTTTTGTGTCGCTTAACTGTCTTGTCAAGCATGGCTTAATATTTGTGAAAGTCGTTAACGCCTTATGTGCTAAGTTACCGGTGAACTTCTTTCGTCCATCAACCGTGACGTCCATGTAACGCGCGTTCCTTGTTTACCCATAAACGTACTGGAGTCGTTATTTCTTTTTTCGTACAGTAACTCACTTAAATAATTTCCAACAATTAACGGAGATTAAAACCTCGGCAGTATAATACCTCTCATTTATATACTCATCACATACACATTTCTGACGTTCTGTGTATTTAACAAACTACCTCTCAACCCATCCAACATATACCCACCCATCTGCCCCTCCTTCCACCTACCATTTAATCTCTTCGCTAAAATTTGTATTATTCTCTCTCACTCACATTTTAAAAATAAAATCCAATTTCATCCTCTTATGTCCTTATCCGTCTGTTTCTTCATCCGTTGGTTCATACATTTCTCCGTACATGAAATTTACATCCATTTATTTCTCCATGCACCAAAAGTTATTACACGCGAGTGAATATACACATTTTGTTAGATTGATGAACAGACAATAAGAGAGGGGAGATAGACCTACCGAGAGACAAACACAGAAGAAAGTGATGGATAAACTGACAAGTATGTGCATCAAACAGAGGAGAATCAATTCTGAGAGGCAGTTAGATAGATGATAATATGACACCCATGGGCACACTTCACTCGTTATTGTTATTATTCATTAATTAATAGCAAATAACAAATTATAAGTGGTGGAGAATCTTAATTTATAATTATTAATAATTCTCCCACAAGCCCAACAGGTCTTACACTTGGCGGATTATAAGGGTGTCACAAAACTCCACTCTTTATACAATAACAAGATAGACGTTTTACTGTCACATAATGTTTCTGCAGGTGGAAACTTCTCACTAATGGCGTAATAAAAATCCGCCTTTTTTAATATTTAACGAACCCTCATCCAAACATTGTTACTCCAACATAAGTTTTAATATATGTGCAAGAAGGTTAATAAATTTAACAATAAATTTATTAAATCAACAATCAAATATGCAACATATGAATATAATTAAAAGAGAGTTGACATTTACTTCACTTCATAACAATATTTGATAACGTTAGACACTCATTCAATTTACCCTAGCAATGACGTCAGCAGTTGAATTCACATATCTATCTATATCTATCTATCTATCTATCTATCTAAACCAAGTTCATAGATATAACTCATCACAAAAATAATAGTGGAGTTTTAGAGAGATAATTATAGTCAATGTACATTCCCCTTTCAGTGATGGCCACTGTCTATGGCACATGTTCACAAATATCACGGTTTGCAGCAAGTTACTTTCTTTCTTCCTGGAGTAAACAACTCGAGTAGAGAATATGCTAGAAATTGGTGATGCAATCCAAACAAATTCCAACTGGATGAGTAGTTTTTATTATCCAATGGTTAAGATTTATGGGAATGAGACCAGCTAATGGGCTGAGATAAAAAGTTTACCTGCTGTAGATAATTCTCTTGTCTAATCACTTGAATTTGGTGTGGCAAGAAATCCAGTCATGAAAGACGGCCATTAGCTTAATGGTGAGTTAACCGACTGATTGACTTAGAAATATTTCATACACTTTGCTACTGATATGTTATACTTGTGGTTTTTGTAGAGATGTATTATGTGAGTAGACAAGTATTTCTACAAATATTTGAGCTAAGATGATCGTGCATATAGTATGCTAAACTCTTGACATTGTTGTGTCTGGTGAGTCTGCTCATAAACTGTTATACTGTATTTATTATGCTGTGTGTGTGTGTGTGTGTGTGTGTGTGTGTGTGTGTGTGTGTGTGTGTGTGTGTATGTCTGTGTGTGTGTGTGTGTGTGTGTGTGTGTGTGTGTGTGTGTGTGTGAGGCTAATAAATACTGTTGTACAAAACTTAAGTTGACTTGAATGTAAGAGAGAAATGAGTTAAAGATGAATAAATTAGAAACTTAGTGTTTATTCCCTGATTATATTTTCATGGAATAAGCAGCCTTTCATTGTTTTACTAGAATCTCCTGGTTTACTTATTATAAACCGCCATGATTGTGGTAGACATGGGAAGTATCTACTGCAGTGTTAGGTGTAAGGAATGTATGGTGGCAAAGTATGTTGACTACATCGAGCAATTTCTGGTACAAGGAAGTTACTGGAAATTGCTACAATTGCTGTTCTGCCTGAGGGAGCCCAATATGATAGAGCACCAGAAGGCTTCAAGAGAATAGCAGTGAGCCAGTGTTCTACAATGTGAGCAGGGAAACATGGAATTGACAGTAATAACGTGAACAATAAACTTGTCACTTTGTTATGAAAAGCCTGCATAAAGACTATTGTGGCTTTGCCTAGACAATGTTACATAGAAACTATTATCACTTATCTCTGATAACTCAATTTCTGTTCTCTGATAAGAATTATCCTGTGATTGACACTAAGCTGTTGAATTGTGTTTTAGGATATAAGACTAAACAGGTGTTGTTAATATTAGTGGAACATGGTTTTGTGGAAATACTGATATCCAGTAATCTTTTTCATTGTATTTGTTATATGAAAATTGGATTGTTGATTTAATAAATTTATTCTTAAATTTATTAACCTTCTTACACATATTAATAACCTTATGTTGGAGAAGAAAGTGGGTGGATGGGGACTCACTAAATATAAATTAAAAGACAGATTTATCTTCTCCTTTAGTAAGAAGTTTTACACCTACGGAAATATCGTGACGGTAAATGTTTTTCTTTCATATTGTGGAAGAGAGAAAATGTTTACAGTGCCCACATATCTGCCAAGTGAGAAAGAAGAGTGGTGTCTGCTGGAGAATTATTAAGAAGATAAATTATATTTTCGTCACTTGTAATTATTTATGAATGATTAATTAATTATAATAATAATAACCATTAACTAGGTGGCATTGGCATCAGCATGTGCATGTTGTCTTCAGACAGAGGCCATTGGGCTCTCATATTACCAAAGAAATGAGAGTAAACTGAAAGCCTTAGAAGATATATGACACGTCACAATGGGTTCGCCAACACACACACACACACACACACACACACACACACACACACACACACACACACACACACACACACACACACACACACCCCAATATAGACTCGTACACACGCAGACACACACATATACATTCTTTGTCTCTATGCTCCCTCTCACTGATACACACATTTTCTTCGTCTTGCCTCTCATTTTCACACACACACACACACACACACACACACACACACACACACACACACACACTTTCTTGTTTAAAAAAAATTATAAAATTAATGCTGTTCCCACATACCAGTGTGGAACACACGTAAATCTACAATTATAAACACCGTCTATCTCACACCTGACTGCGCTCTTTGAAACCAATTTCAGAACCTGGATATACAATCATTAACGTGATGTCGCTGGGGTCTGTTGCCATAGTCTAACCAGGCGTGAAAGTCGAGTTGAATCCCTTGCCACCTTAGCCGTAGAAAGGGGCTCGGGGTTTGTGAAAGGAGAGAAAAGCCAGGCGAAAGTCTCCTTCACTAGGTTTCGGCGCTGGTGGTTTTGGGGTGTCCCATTCTGACGCGGCGCAGGGTGAACACTGGAAGCGGCCGTTTAATCTATCCTCGCGTATCATTCATAAGTGCGTCAGCTTTTCGCGTCCGTACAAGCGGAAAATCGGTTTTCATGATGCAGCAGGCGGACGAGTACGCGCTTTCAAAGAGTCCTGATTTGAACTGTAACACGTGCAGCTCGACCATTTGTTCACATTTCTCCATTGGCCTCCCTCCGTCGCTCTCTCCATCACACCTTTCAGCACCCGTTTTTCCTGTCGTGACGAGGTAACGTCTTCTAATGCGATTGTAATGATATTGGTAGCTGCCTATGCATCACCGGTGTGTGATTGTGCGTCATCGGTGTGTGATTGTGCGTCATCGGTGTGTGATTATGCCTCATCGGTGTGTGTTTATGCCACATCGGTGTGTGATTATGAGTCACCGCCTGCCTCTGTGGTTGGATTGCACTTTATCAATTTTCTTTAGTTACTTTGTGCCAATTCTTGTCTTCACCAGCACAATGATTTTTTTCCAGCCGCGATTGGTCAGACTCTTTCTGTTAGACACGATTCATAATTAGTCTTTTAGTCTTTTAGTCTTTAGGCTAACGGTCTCTATGTGGTCAGTCTTAGAGAGTCCGCTGTTTCTCTTCCCAGTTCGTTTTGGCTTAGTTTAAACTTCTCGCTGTCCCCTCCCTAAGCCCCACTTTCATTATCAGGATCGATATGCGGTCGTTCACTGATTCACTCAGTCGCTCACTGACATCCCATTTTGTTCATTGTACTAATCGTCCACACCTGCTTCGGCAAGACTGAGGCAGGTCTTATACCTATCATTTGATGTGTCTGGGGAGCAATATGTGACTGGTTTTTTTGTGCGCAATTTGTGACTGTTTTTGTGAGCAATTTGTGACTGGTTTTTTGTTTGCAATTTGTGACTGTATTTATGCTGAAGTCTGTTGGTGTGTCTGGGCAGCAATTTGTGACTGCATTTATGCTTGTCTGTTGGTGTGGCTAAACAGCAATTTGTGACTGTAATGATGCTTGTCTGTTCGAGTGCCTGGACAGCAATTTGTGACTGTAATTATGCTTGTCTGTTCGAGTGCCTGGACAGCAATTTGTGACTGCATTTATGCGTGTCTGTTCGAGTGCCTGGACAGCAATTTGTGACTGCATTTATGCGTGTCTGTTCGAGTGCCTGGACAGCAATTTGCGACTGCATTTATGCTGATGTCTTTGCTGAGTACAAGGAAAGTAAACGTGACATATGAAACTGTCTATAGATGAATTTACACACTCATACATGTCATTCACCAACTGAGAGTTACTAATTTACCCTGCCATCTACTATAATACACACTGTGCTATAAAATAAAATAACAAAATATAACCATATTTTACCCATTTCATTGTGAAAAAGCAACATAACAGCACAACCTTTGGACTGTGTTTGCATCTAGATATGAACGTATATTTGCGTATTTTGTGTTTTGTGTGTGAACTCCTACACATGATTATGTGGGCATGTACACATTTGTGGTATGAGTGCGTGTGTACGTGTATTATGTCTTATGAATGCGTAATTTACTGGTGTGCACTATGCGTGCAGACGTGCGTTCATCCGTTTATGAATGCTGGGTGGTCGTAAGATCTAGGCGTGTCTTGCACACGTGTGATTAGGTTTCGAGCCACACCCAGATCTTTTACTCACCCTCTTTGAACTGCAAAGCTACTTGCCATCTGCAAAGGTCTTAGGGATAAATTAATGTTTTCAGATTTTAACTTAAAATAATTTGTGCCTGCTTGATGCTAAGAAAACGTTAACACATTTACTTTATTGGAATTAAGATTTTCAGTGAATATCAGTAGATTACACTTTACAATCCCTTTGGTCTACTTACTCCCGCTCGTACAGGTCTTCGTAATTGCAGACAGAGAAACTCGGTCAAGCCTAAGAAACATTAGCCATTGTTAAATGTGTCTTTCCCCTTTGAGCGTTACCAGTTCAAAACCGATATACCGACTAGTGCACCATTTGACACTTCCCAAATTATACTATTTGTCTGACTTTTTATTTTAAAGATTATTAAAATTTAAGCCCCTACCCCCTAGCATTCACATATTGACTTCTTTATTTTAAATACAGTAGTGGAAGTGTTAATAAGTAACAAAGTTTACTTAACATGACAAAAAAAGTTACACAAGAAAAGATTGATACATTATAGAAACCATTCTGATTATAAGATCAATTAAAACAGCCTAAATACAAAATGTGCTGTTCATATTACAGAGTTTAACTACTAAATCAATAATGAGATAAAGCTAAGCAGTCTAGCAGTGATGAGATTTTATTATAACGCCAGTGTATGGGCACAGAAATCTGATATTGTGGTGACAGTTTTTATTTCCTAAAGAAATTGTTATTATTTGATTGTTGGTAATTCTGCTAACTCCAAAATATTTTTTCTCCTGTGGAATGCTAACATTCATTTTAGAATTTGATTCTTTACAAAAAATGTCTAACTTATATGGGTATAACATAGAGTGAGAAAGTAGAAAGTTCACACCACAGAGACATTCTTGTGGACCATCATTTTCATGCTTTTGGTTAGTTATGAAGAGGGATCTAAGTATGTAGAGATAGACAAAAACTTATGTTGCAAGTTGCACTACTGAGACCGGTCTTGAGAACCTATAGAACTTATGTGTGACCACTACGCTATTTGTAGTTGATTGCATAGACATGTAAACATATCCAGGCAGGACTGGTCTAAACAATTAACACATTAGCAGGTATTTTCTTACCCTATCTCTGTAAAACATGTAAGAAAAAGTATTCAATAATGAATTCAAGATAGAATGATTTGCATTTTGATTGTTATACAGTATATATATATATATTTCTGTGTCAGTAGCATTTTGAACTTGTTATTTGAGTTACATCATTTGCATTGATTTGGTAATCGAGTACTGTGACAGTCAGAGCAGCCCACATAAACAGATGTAGGATACCCATCTATATTTGTTGCAAACATATTAACAGAATGGACCCTAAATGTTTTGAGAGGTGATGTCTGCTGGCATGGATGTAGGGGATCTATGATCACAACTGACCACTCAACCATTTAGAGGATATGAAGAGATTTAATCAAAGAGGGAGTGTTGACAGGATGAGGGATGGAAGGTGAACATCACATGATACCCTTGTTGACTTTGACACTCAGGAGGTTGATGACACTAAAATTACCAATGATAATTCTCATACCTTGATACTAATCCAAGAGTATCTCTTAACATGTGACTAATGACAAAACTTGTACCTTGATACTAATGAAAGAGATGACCTATGAAATTAATTACAGACATTTTTACGGTGCTTAAATAGTAGTGTATTTCGACTTTCCCTTACTTTGCAAATGTTTCTATTTGAGTCCGTGCTCAAAATAGAGTGTTGGTAAGTTATGTAAACAATGTAAGACTGAAATTTTGACTTGGAAGAAATGTGTTATTGTTGATTTGTATTTAGAATAGTTATAAAGGAAAATTACATGTAAAACGACAGTGCTTTTTTTCATTGTTCTCATTTGTGTGTATGAGGACTAAAACATTCTTATTCAGGTTCGATGTAAAGTTTGAGAATTAAAGAGAGGGGGAGGGAGGAAGAGAGAGCACTTTAGCTTCTTGATATGAATATAAACACACGTCATTCATTTTTAAGCTTTGAGAGCAGTGTGCTTTGTAGAAACATTTTTTGTGGTCGTATAAGTTGACGTTTTCTTGCTTAAATTTTAGCATCACGCTTTCATTATTTTAGCTCTTGCTGTGGTTGAATTTAGACTCATAAATATTCCATTAGAAATGGTAGACCTATTTACTGTATAGGGCTATAGGCCATAAGCCTCTAATCGACTGTAGTTTAGAAATCATTATAATTTACATTTTTGCCAACTTAGTTGTTGTGTTATCGCGTTACATGAGAATGACGTTACGCTTTTGTGTGAAACTGGTAACTGTGTAAAGACCAATGTATTTTAAAAGTTGTAAGAGAGAAGCCTTTTCTAATGTATAAATGTTATCGTGTATTTTCACTACGCTGTATTTCGAGGATGTCTGTGTGCAGTAAATATACTTGAGTGTGATTATTGTTGTAATCAATCTTTTAGAAATAATTGTGCTGTTAAAAAAAAGAGTACGATTTTAGACGATATTATTTCTACAACGACTGAAAAGGAAATTCCAAGGAAAGTGTGATCGTCTTTATGCAGGACTGTGAACAGAATACTAATTTATGTCAAGGACTGTGAACAGAATACTAATTTATGTCCAGGACTGTGAAAACTGTACTCCTTTATGTCAAGGGTTATGAACAGTACACTCCTTTATGTCAAGGACAGTGAAAATGCACTCCTTTATGTCAAGAACTGTGATCAATACATTAATTTGTGTCAAGCACTGAAAATATACTCTTTTGTGTCAAGAACCGTGAAAGAGTACTCCTTTGTGACAAAATATACTTCTTTATGTCTGAGACTGTGAACAAGCGTACTCTTTTATATCATTATTAATTAACTGAATGAACATTGATTCATGAACACTGAAGTGAACTCACTGCGACGTCTAGTTACAACAACTAACTGCAGTGCTACGTCACCAGGTTACAATTTTTCTTTCTTTCAAAGGGACTTTTTTCCCTACTTTCTTTCCATGGGACAAGAACTTAAACTGTTTAGGTTGAATATTACGAACTTTAAAAATGTTATTCTAGATCGTGACTGCTGGGAAGGTACTGATTAATTTGTCACACTTTGTTGTTAATCTGTACCATGTGATTGATTAGAATTAAGCGGATAAATAAATTGTGTTTTGCATTACTATATATACTTCATACGCATGTTTACTTAATTAAACGGAATTAAAACAAGGGTGGTGGTGGGGTATTGAAGTCACTTGTTGCTTGGTTAAGTGTGACTACTAGATTGGCTACTTCTTGAGTAATGGGGAGGTCACATATTACCCGTCTAAAATCTGCAAAGTGGAATTAGGTCAGCGATGATTACGTAAGAAGAACTAATAACTGAAGTGGTAGATTTTACTTGAGTTTCATTAATTGAATATTGATTTTAATTACTGAGTTATTAGATTATTAGAGCTGCATCGTTTAATAATAATAGCGAAGTAGAGAGGTGTGTCTAACTAAATATATTATGACCACCCAAAGGTCTCTTTCTGAAATGGCAGATTAATTTATGCGATTATTTGTGCAAGTGCGAGAGAAAAGTAGAGTAATTAATGGGATAAAATATTTTATTTTTATTTTCAAGGACAAATTGAATAACCGTGATTCAGCTTTCCCTTTGTGTCATCTCTGAGCGTGGAGTAGTGACTGTTTGAGTTCACCTGTTCATATTAAAAGACACGTGCCGCCTTGCAGTTAATAAAATGCATTGCTCTCTAATGAACATGTAGCATTTCAACAAAAACAAAAAATCGTCAGTATTCAAGATGCAGTGTATAATTACTTCTCCCTCGTTTCGATGTCTCCCGCAAAACGTGCTGCCAAAAGCAGACACCAAGATTTGTTGCAACGCAAAGACACTCAGGACTACTACTAGTGATAGCACGTAACAAACAATTACAGCAGATACCCGAGTGCATTTCTCTCTTTCTTACGTTTTCTTTCTTCTTTTTTCTGAACATTTAAAAAAGCCAGTCTGCTGTTTTTCACCGCTCTGTCCTCTTACGGAAACCTCTTGCGCCCGATTAGTCTCAAGTGCACTGCCGAGTGTTTACGAGCCAACCAAACCTCACACCACTCAGCCGGCGAGGGCCTCCATCGGGCCGCTAAACGAAAACGCATTTGCGATACGTCGCAATTGATGGCTGGCTAATGTGAAAAATGAATTCCTTGATTTCTCCTCAGAGTTTTATGCTGACTGAAAGCTTACGGTGATCCCAAAGGATTTGGCGATCTGTGATGGCTGGCATATTGATGTTTCGCTTTGCGGAGACCGAGGCTGCAGCAGACTGCCACAACCCCTGCAGGACTAGCTAACAGATAGATGCAGTGCCGAGGGGAGGGGGTGGAGGTGAGAAACAACAACACAAAGAAAACCTATGTTGGAGTAGCATCCGGAGGTAGAGACGCTAGCACGTGGTATCACCTTGGTAATCCGTTTTGTTGACAAAAGCTGCAAAGTCCAGGCGATATCAGCTTCATTACGACACCCGACAATTCCAATGCAACGCCTCCCAATTGCGAAATAAGTTCGCCAAGTGCATCTCAACGACTTCCTGTACATGAAACACGGAGCGAGAAAACACCAGCGCAACATGTAATATTTGCTGTTCTTTCATCCTGTCCCACAGAATGGCGCGATCTAACGGCGCCTGAAATTCCCCTATTGTCTAATAAACTGCCTTTCCTTCCCAGCCTCCCGCAGGACCGCAAGACAGCTTGATTCAGGAGATGCCTGCCCGGTGCTCGGGTCCTCTATTAAGCCATCAATAACAATGGGCGAAAGTGTTGAGCTCGCACGCAGGACAGTTGATTACGGGAAGGCTTTCTCTTTCGCTCGCTACGGCTCGGCTAATGTTCTCTAGCGTCAACCTGCGTAATGCCCTGGCTTCCGGGCTCGGGAGCTTGTGTAGCGATGAAATGGAACGTATAATCTGGATGCTATTGCAGGCTGGCAGCATGGCGGAAACCATACGCGGGGCCGGACTGCAAGAAGTCTGGGCTGGGACAGCAGGGGAGAAGTGATGGACTCATCACTTTTGGGGAGGGAGGGAGAGAACGAGAGAGAAAGAGTGAGAGGGAAGAAAAAAGTGGATTGTGGACATTAGATTGTGAGTTGCTCGGCTGGTTAGCTGTCTTTAGAGGTGTTTTGTTTGCACGCGGTTATCGAACATGAAACTGATGGATGACGACTCGTGGAGGGTGAAAAGACAATTTGGAGAAACGGTGACTGCAGAAATGGATTGCTGTTGATGTTTGGTTTTACTAACTGTGCGATGCCACAGGGGAAAGTTCACTCTTTGTGAAGGGTGGAAAGGGAGCATAAAGATGTAAGAATGATATATTCCGAAAGTAATAATTACAATATTGATATTGCAGCGTGCTCAGTCGGCAAACAGACGAATGATTTTTTTAATGTACAGATTTGAATTACTTCTTTTATGTACAGGTTTGAATGACTTTGAACGTACATATTTGAATGACTGGTTTAATATACAAGTTTGAATGATTTTTTTTTTAATGAATGACTTTGTAAGTACAGATTTGAATGATATTTTAATGCACAGATTTAAATATGTTATGTATACATTTTATGTACAGATTTAAATGACACTTTATATACTGGTTTCAGCATCGTAACAAAATCCCTCCAAGTGACAGACAAACGCAACATCAGTTTCATCATAACAAAAGGGGTCCTTAATCTGCCCAAATGATTGACGGAACACAACATCAGAATCATCATAACAAAATGTGGCCTTAATCCGCCAAGTCGCAGACGGAACCCAATATTAGTAATATATTTTCAGTGAAATATTATTGCTTCAGGCCAACTTCGTGTGCTCCGAGTCGTTAGAATCAAGCGAGATGCAGACACGGCTAATGTTAAGACATATACAAGATGCAGACACGGCTAATGTTAAGACATATACAAGATGCAGACACGGCTAATGTTAAGACATATACAAGATGCAGACACGGCTAATGTTAAGACATATACAAGATGAAAACACGGCTAATGTTAAGACATATACAAGATGCAGACACGGCTAATGTTAAGACATATACAAGATGAAAACACGGCTAATGTTAAGACATATACAAGATGCAGACACGGCTAATGTTAAGACATATACAAGATGCAGACACGGCTAATGTTAAGACATATACAAGATGCAGACACGGCTAATGTTAAGACATATACAAGATGCAGACATGGCTAATGTTAAGACATATACAAGATGCAGACACGGCTAATGTTAAGACATATACAAGATGAAAACACGGCTAATGTTAAGACATATACAAGATGAAAACACGGCTAATGTTAAGACATATACAAGATGAAAACACGGCTAATGTTAAGACATATACAAGATGCAGACACGGCTAATGTTAAGACATATACAAGATGAAAACACGGCTAATGTTAAGACATATACAAGATGAAAACACGGCTAATGTTAAGACATATACAAGATGAAAACACGGCTAATGTTAAGACATATACAAGATGCAGACACGGCTAATGTTAAGACATATACAAGATGAAAACACGGCTAATGTTAAGACATATACAAGATGAAAACACGGCTAATGTTAAGACATATACAAGATGCAGACACGGCTAATGTTAAGACATATACAGATGAAAACACGGCTAATGTTAAGACATATACAAGATGAAAACACGCCTAATGTTAAGACATATACAAGATGAAAACACGCCAAATGTTAAGACATATACAAGATGAAAATTAATATTTATTACGGAATTTCCTTTTGATTTCTACCCTTCTTGCCTTGTCGCTCGAGATCATTTTGTCTATAGCGAAGTTCGTGTGTCCAAAGTGTGATTGACCTGTGTCAAAAGTCTGATTGACCTATGTCAAAAGTCTGATTGACCTATGTCAAACAGTATGATTGATGTGTCAAAAAATGTGATTGACATGTGTCAAATTAACCAGAAGGTATACCGCGCTACTCATCAATCAATATTATTTAATTCATATCATCTAAAATATAGTTTGGACCATTTCGACATTTATGTACATATTTATTATGTAAGTGTTTTGAAAAACGCTAACCATTTCATGACTTTCTAGAAATACTAGAAAGCTGGTTTGTATTGATCAAGTGCCTCCCCCCAACAAAAAAAATACAAAACAAAAAACAAACATCAACAACAACAAAAACCCCAGGAAAAAAGCAAAAATAAACGATAACAAAACAAAACAAAAATATTACAAAACAATCAGTCTAACTAATGGTTAGGACAGACCTCACTGTAACATTCATGTTACATAAATATATGGGAAATTACAGTTTCATGAACTTACTTCAATATTTAAAAGCTTTAACATATGTCTGTCGATCATTCAAGCAATGAAAAAAATAATAGGTATGTCGATCATTCAAGCAATGAAAAAATAATATGTGATGCTTTGCTGGCAGATGCGCAAGATGTTAATTCTCCAATACCATTGTTCACACGTAAAGTTAGGATAATCCCCCAAATACATCTTCTGGCTGGCCACACGAGTTAGAAAGCTGAATGATAGATAATGTAGAATAGAAGAGTGAGAGTTCTAGAAGATAGGCTCAAGCCCCCCCCCCCCCCCCGATACATACAACCAGGATGGTAAGTAAATACAGGTGACAGACTACAACATATAATTATAAGTGAGTCACGCTAACATGACTGGTCTATGTATCAACAATAAATGTATTCATCAAGAAATAGCATAAGACATGTTTACATATACCAAACAGCTCAACAGTTACAATTAAAGATTACATATATTTAAGTAACATAATCACGGCCACGTGGTGTTGTAAGACAATGTCTGTTTTGAGTCCTATGGCACACTTGTAGTTATTTGGTTCGTTCCTATGAGTGAACTGTAAATGAGTTTATAAGAAAACACTGAATGTTTCTGAGTGAAGTCTAAAAGTACTTTGGTAGAGTTTGTCTACAATTTGTAAAAAGCTGTGTGGTTGTGACATACTTTCATAACTTTAGATCACATGACATGTAGTCTAGGGTCTCAGTGAATGTCATTATCAGACATGCACATGGTCCGTTGAATTGGTCTTTGCCTATGGGTCATTCTGCTTTGGTGTGGATTGTGGGGCTCAGTGATCGTCATCATATCAACATCAAAGATGAAGTCTCAAAGTGCCAATCTGCCATGTGTTCTCTGACAGAATACTATTACTTACATGGTCATCATACATTTAAATATCATAATAAAAATATAACAATATAAATTATTGTCAAGAGATAAACAAGAATATAATATTAGTTGGGCAAGCAAAACCACATACTTCAGCAGTAATACATACAGAGGATGATTTCCTGCTGTGTTGATAACTGGCGATGAGGTTAGTAGCATAATTATACTTTGTTAACACCAGGAGCCAAAATACGTATTGCCTCAACAGTCAACTGCATTCGACTAATGATCTACAGGTGAGTTTCTGATACATTCATTCACATGGCTGAGCTGTGTTTTGATTGGTTAGTTTCATGAGTTGTCTGGAACATTCACGTATACTTCCAGCCTGGGAATAAGGATCTTCCATTTTAGAAGATAGGTTCAAATGTAGTGCGTTTCTAGAGGAGGGGTGGTGTCATTATGTGACACCACCCCAGAAAAAGGAAAACAAAGCATACAAAACAATACACACAAAAACCGACCTAAGAAAAGCAAAAAACAAACAACAAGAACATCAGAAAGCAGTCTACTAATGGTTTGGACAGGCCTCACTGTAAAATTCATGTTATATAAATATGTGGGAAATACAGTTTTAAAAGTAATTTGAATAATTAAAAGCTTCAAAGATGTGTGTCAATCATCGATCATTCTAGCAATAAGAAAAAAATTCATTGCGCTGACGGTTAGGACATACCAACATTAATATTCGAACGTATTTAAATTCAAACATTAAAAAAAAATTATATTCACATGATCAAGCACGATATAGAACTGCATTGGCAACGATCTGTTAATATTTCACGGTGCCAGTGGAACTGGCTATAGGCTGGCCTCAAATTCTTCAAACGAAACAGAATGACACATCAAAGCGTGTGCACTCGAATTGACCGCCGCCTTTCAAACAGACTCAGATCTTCCTTCAGTTATTTTCTTGGTTAACAGAAAATAAATAAATAAATAAATAAACAGGAAATATAAAGCAGCGCGAAGCTCCACAGTTCTGAGTCCTTAATCTGGAATCAAGTCCTGTATGTCAGGCGAGCCCCAGTCCTCTTAATTTGCTAGCCATATTTTAAGGAATTGATTCGCCTTTCAAGTCAAATGCCATCTAAAAAGATTTGTGCACAGCCGTCGCAAAGCCTGCAGTTCCTATTGTTGAAATCCAATTATCTTCCTCGACTGGCAGCTTTTATGTGAAGCGATGCCAGAAACAATATGATTCGCTCTGAAAGTATTTGCTGACACTTATCCTGCATTTCAGAGTCCCGTCCATTGCTTTAAAATTACAACTAAAGAACATTAGTCCCGCTTCACTTTGGATTCCAATCTCTGCTGAATGGCGCCATCAGTGGAAGAAATCCCCCATCAGTGACGCTCCATTAGTTAGAAATGACGCTAAATCGTGACGTCATTCAGGGCCAAGCACTTGCTTTGGATTATTTCATTGATATAAAAACAATTAAAAAATCTAAAGAAATTAAAATCGTTTGTCTCTGTCGTAAAATTGAACAATAATCCCTCTCTCCCTCCTGTCTGTCTGTCTGTCTATCTATCTATCTATCTATCTATCTATCTATCTATCTATCTATCTATCTATCTATCTATCTATCTATCTATCTATCTATCTATCTATCTATCTATCTATTTATCTGTCTGTCTGTCTATCTAATACAGTAGCAAAGTTAAAATAAATGCAAAGTCAAATTAAATGTAGAAGTTAAGAAATAATGATCTCCAAGATTTAAAAATTGAGTTCAATACTGTTTGTGATGACCTTTGGGTTCATACAATGGCTTAGTCACGTGGTAAGGTAAGTAGCGACGAACTGGAGAGTAAAATCCCGCAGACGATAACTCATTTTTGTGTGCGACTCATACAAATGTCCCACCCATCCATCCTCCATCCATCCCGAAACTTTCACGCCCACGCACCCACGAATACACACAAACTCATATTGTGAGGGTCGGGGAGGTGGATTTTTCTTTACTGGTCTGTTCCTATACGACGTCTTGCGAGTTCTGGACAGCATGTGACAGAATGAGACAAACCATTTCTATTCTTGAATATTTGCCACTTGCTTTCATCGCGTTCATATATTTTTTGTTAACGACAGACAGTAATCATTATACATCTCCACTGCTTCTAAATAGTATTTTTTTTTAAATTTTAAACTTATGTATCTCTCTATTGCAAATGTGTTTATCTGTCTACACCCATTATGCCATAACAGCGTAATAACCACTTCTAATAATATTATTTTAATTTTATGTATCTGTCTATTGCAAATGTGTTTATCTGTCTATACCCATTATGCTATAACAGTCATATGTGTTTATCTGTCTGTACCCATTATGCTATAAGAGCGTCATAACACTCTTTGCCTTTGACACGACCAGTAGTGCCATACTAGATATTATGGATGATAAAAATACATAATTTTCATACTGTCTTTAATATTCTTTTGTTAGTTTTCTACTTGACTCAGTAACAGATTTTACTTTAGAGATTTAATATTCTGTTTTATTTCTCATTTGTGTTACTAATAACGTCTCCCCATAGTGCAAAGATTTTATATTATTATTTGAATTTAAACTTTTCTTATACTGAAAACGCCTCATCACAGAGCAACGTTTTTATATTACTATATTATTACTAAAAGCGCCTTTCCATAGTGAAAAGTTTTGATATTCTGATATGAATTCAACATTTGTTCACTAAAATCTTCATACCATTGTATAAAGATTTGATATTAATATATAAATTCAAAATATGATTCCTGAAAACGCCTAACCATTTTATAAAATTTTTAAATTCGTGTATGACTTCAAATTCGTTTGCCGAAAATGCCTCACCACATTGCAAAGTTTTACTTTTCTGGTTTGCAGCAGCGCACTTTTGTACTACATGTATCTGTATAGAACTTTTGTTACTCGAGTCACAACTGATAATAATGTCGAAATGTGATAGTCAGGGTTTAATTTTCGCTTTCTAATTATCATCTGTTGGCTTGCAGTTAAGTTTAAAAAAACAACAACCTGAGTTAATTTGAAAATCTGTCAGCATTTACAACTGTTACTGCATTTTCCGTTTTCTTCTACTTTTGCCAACTCCACAACACTGTCATGACCGTGCAAAACCTATTTCACAACATAATCATGTCACGACCGTGCAAAACCTATTTCACACCATAATCATGTCACGACCGTGCAAAATCTATTTCACACCATAATCATGTCACGACTGTGCAAAATCTATTTCACACCATAATCATGTCACGACCGTGCAAAACCTATTTCACACCATAATCATGTCACGACCGTGGAAAACCTATTTCACACCATAATCATGTCACGACCGTGCAAAACCTATTTCACACCATAATCATGCCATGACCGTGCAAAACAGTGCCCTAACCATGTCATTGTCAAAATCATGCATAACCATGTTATAACAGTGCCATGTCGTAACAGTCCATAATCATGCCATAACAATGTGTAACTATGCTATAACATGCCATAAGCATGCCACAATCCTGACATAACCATACCATAACCACGAGTAACCATTCTAACATAATGCTTTTTTTCTTCTCAAATTAGTCTAACAAACGAAGCCAGAGCGTCAGTTTACTGGAAATTGTTTTTCATTTTTTTACGGTCTCTAATGAAATATAATTTTGCAATTGTCATGTAACGTGGTTAATCCTGAGTGACATGGTTCATCATTTTAAACACAGTCTGTAAGGTGACGATATAGATCGTGTTTAAAATGTAAATTGTGTTAACAGTAGCACTTTCGCTAATGCAAATGCATGTTTTCTAAAACATTCAGGACACTAGTTTGACTAATCACATAGATACAGCTGTAACAAACGGACACCCATACAGCTTCTGATACACTCTCTATATTGATACGCTGTCAAAATACATCGTATATAGCCTATACAACGAAACAAAAATCGCATGTAGTCTGTTTTGACAAGACAATACTTAAAAATTACATATCAGAAGCATAGCATAATATAATTATATAAAACCGAAATGGAAAATCGAAATTACCCGAAGGCTGATAATAAACTGAGCTCGTCATCTTTTCCGTCTTACTGTGGTTCATTCCACAGTAAGACGGAAAAGATGGAGAAATTAAATAATAATAAATAATAAATAACGCAGATCAAAACAGTTCTCGAATGAAAGCCAATGCGTGTCAGACTAAGGAAAGGTAACTCGCTACTGATTTCTCTCGCACACGGAAGAGGTGCACCTGATTCTCCACAGAACTAATTACCTTTCTCAGTCAAGTGTCGATTTTCCGCATCTCTTCCGGTGTGAATGTCAATTGCGCAGCATAATAGGGCTAGGGATAAAGGGTAGTAATTCAATGACTTAAGAAAGAAAAGTTAACTTGTCTCAGAGCTATAGTAAACAAAAGGCTTCAATTATAGCCACAGGATATTTATATTGTTGGGCAGCATAGCTTTTTGAGAGTAAATCGCAACATAGCAAGACATTAATTAATTTTATGAAGATTAAATGAAGAGTCCCCATAGTACGTTTATCTGCCCTTTCACATTCAGGCACACACAAAGACATGATTTTGCTTGCGTCCATCCATTCCTTATAATAAACTTACTTAGGTGTACTGATCAAACTAAACAGACCAGCTTTCCATCCATTTATGCATCTCTCCCTTCGTATCGACTTACATCGATTAACTATCTATCTATCTATCTATCTATCTATCTATCTATCTATCTATCTATCTATCTATCTATCTATCTATCTATCTATCTATCTATCTATCTATCTATCTATCTATCTATCTATCTATCTATCAAACAAATAAATGCCTGGCACGAACCAAGACGTCCCATAACCCAGTAAAATAAGACGCTCCTTCTGCTATTGCCTGGCGAGTTATCGGCCTTTCAATAATTGCCCCATTATCATTGTGAGCGCGTAGCCGGTAGTGCTGGCGTCGACGCTGACGAAGGAGGGTAGAGCTTACGACTGGAGGCGTGCGCTCGGCTCATTACAACGCCCGTCAGAGCTAATTGGTAAACAGTTCGGTCCCCCAAACCAAGGAAATGAATTCCATTTGGACGAGCCAGCGTCCGCATCCAGTGCTCTCCATCCTAATAAATTAATCAATACAGCAATACCCGGGCCGAGCACCGGACCTCATAAAAAGACAGAAACCAACTGAGACGGGTTTTTGGTGCTCATTCAAACCAATTACTGGTAATACCTCGATATGAGAGACCTTGCTATAAGACTTTCAGCACACTTCTTTCAGGCACTTAATTATTAGTTCGTCTTCTGTCTCCCTCTTTTTCTCCCCTCCACGATGGTAGGATTTTTTCTGGCTGTTTTTCTCATTCCCATTGTTTCATTCCTGTGTTGTGCGAAATCTACTTAAATGACCTATTTTAAAAATACTATCACATTTGATTAGATCGATTTTAAACTTTGTTTGTATCCGACTATTCATATTGGTTTTCATCCGTCCGCGAAATCAGCGAACATTGGGAGTGCGGGTAAAGAAGAATTCAATTATTCAGCCAATCGAACATGTAGGCTTATTGGTTATTGTAAATAGTGGTTCACTCACATAGTCGGCTATAGTTGTGTTAATTTGTATTCTATAGTCTTAGCTAGTTATGATTCTCTGAGTGGGCATTAGAAGACAGAGTTCTTTATGTTCTAGTGTTATACTAGAATTCTCTTTGTTCATATTAGTTGATAATTTATTAATAAAGTTGGCTGTACTATTTATTTTGGAAACACATTACTTTTTAATTGAAAATGTGGCTAAAATCCCATTTTGATTACTGTTATTGACAGCTTGGCTTTGCTTGTTTTGATTACTGTTAACTGACCGTGTGGCTTTGCTTGTTTTGATTGCTGTTTATTGACAACGTGGCTTTGTTTGTTTTGATTACTGTTTATTGACAACGTGGCTTTGTTTGTTTTGATTACTGTTTATCGACAACGTGGCTTTGTTTGTTTTGATTTACTGTTTATTGACAACGTGGCTTTGTTTGTTTTGATTACTGTTTATCGACAACGTGGCTTTGTTTGTTTTGATTTACTGTTTATTGACAACGTGGCTTTGTTTGTTTTGATTACTGTTTATTGACAACGTGGCTTTGTTTGTTTTGATTACTGTTTATTGACAACGTGGCTTTGTTTTGATTACTGTTTATTGACAACGTGGCTTTGCTCATTTTGATTACTATTAATTGGCAGTGTGACTTTGCTTGTTTTGATTACTATTAATTGGCAGTGTGGCTTTGCTTGTTTGTGGCATCTAAGCAGCAGCGCGGTCGGCTTAAACGTTAGATCTTTAGTCTTGGTTTGACCTGGTAATGTGTTATGCAAACATGATCGTGCTTGTGTGGTTAGACGACATGCAAATGTGGGTGGGAGAAAGTTATAAATATTAATTAACTCTAAATGGATTTTAAAATTTTATTAAATAAAACATTGAATCTAGGCAGACGTGGGCGTAGTTTAGCTTATTCTTTTTCAATACAGTTACATTTTTCTTTTATTAATTTTTTATTAATTGTTCGTTGTCGCGTATCTATTAGTGTAACGTAACCTCTCTGTTGTCGTCCAATTATTACGTCTTGTTCTCTGTCCGTCTATATATCTATTAATATCTATTTTATAAAACCTGTTTCTCTGTATAATTACTGAGTGAGGGCGATAACTCTAATTGAACGCGGCGCAAGCATGTCGGCGTAACAGATGCAGACATGCACAAATTTACCAGGGGTTCTCATCCGAGCCACATGGGGTTGTTGAGGTTGTTTAGTAATATATGCAATAAGTACACAGAATTGTCAGATTTACGAAATAGTTTGTTCACATATTTGTTGTAAAGTTCTAACGTACCCCATACCCTCGCTCCATGAAGTTCTGATCCAGAATGCTATTTCATAATAGTGAACAGATTGACCTTCATTGAAGTCTTTAATCTACCGTCTTGACGCATGGTCATACTTCTCATAACACTTGCTACCCAAATTACCAGCAGAGTGGATACAATTTCTGATTAACTCTGCATTGATTATTTAATTCTTATTTCTAATGCCCACTCTTTGGACTTCTGGTCAAGGACTTCACACCTGTATTGGAGCGATTGTAATCTGCAGAAAATATTAATAGTTCTTGTTTACATTCAGTGAATTGCCATGAAACAGAAACATAAATTTTATGATGATGCTCAAATTTAAATATGGAAATAAATATTGGAAAAACTTGGGTATGATTTCTGATTTCTTTGTTAAATATATATTTGTAAATGTCGCTTGTAACTCATTTGGTTTTATCTTGAATTTAGTTCATGTGTATGCACAAATATGCCCCATTCTATTATTGTCTTATAGAAATACATAGAGTTCTATTCCATTACTGTCTTATAGATGTACATAGAGTTCTATTCTATTACTGTCTTACATATATACATAGAGTTCTATTCTATTACTGTCTTACAGATGTACATAATGTTCCATTCCATTACTGTTTTTAGATGTACATATTCTATTCCATTACTTTTTGTTTTTTAGATTTACGCAGAGTTATGTTCCATTACCGTCCATAAATATAAATAGAGTTGACCCGGTAGTGATTGCATTTGAAAATTTGTCTAAAGATTGTTCTTTGAAACTTCTGTAGTAGGCAGACGTTAGCAACACATTGACTGTAAGCGTTAGGTGACGTGATAATCAAAACAACAATTTATTATCTTCTGTAGTAGGCAGACACTAGCGACATATTGGCTGTAAGCGTTAGGTGACGTGATAATCAAAACAACAAATTATTATCTTCTGTAGTAGGCAGACGCTAGCGACATATTGGCTGTAAGCGTTAGGTGACATGATAATCAAAACAACAATTTATTATCTTCTGTAGTAGGCAGACGTTAGCGACATATTAGCTGTAAACGTTAGGTGACGTCTTAATCAAAACAACAATTTATTATCTTCCATGCATTGTCGTCACCCTTGTTCTATATTTCTACTTAGTTGAAACAATTGTCTTCGTAGTTCATGACGCATGGTTTTAGTGTTAGATCGCAATCTTAACAATTGTCTTCATAGTTCATGACGCATGGTTTTGCTGTTAGATTGCAATCTTAACAATTGTCTTCATAGTTCATGACGCATGGTTTTGCTGTTAGATTTCAATCTTAACGATTGTCTTTATAGTTCATGACGCATAGTTTTGTTGTTAGCTCGCAATCTTAACGATTGTCTTCATAGTTCATGACGCATGGTTTTGTTGTAAGCTCGCGAACTTAACAATTTTGCCAAAATCTTAGTGGTCAGAGACAAGTAATTCCTACCTTGCAGTAGGCCACGGCACGAATGACCAGGCTGAGCAAAAATAAGGCTCCTTTAATAAAAACAGACATTGTCCAAGCACACAATGACAGTTTTTGCTGTTTAACTACTGAGCGACTTCACGTGAGGCAGGGTGCAGCCGCGCAGACACAAACTTCAGCCCAGTTCAGGGTCGTTGTCTAGAAGCGATTTCATACTGACCGGCTGTGTTGGAAAATTAAAAAATGTATCAAATATATTTCGTCAATAGGGAGAATTATTGTACAACCGTCTTTGCGATAACAGTAACGAATATTTAATTTAATTTGTTTTATATTTCCTTATTTATTACCCTGTTCTATTATTTTGCAGCTGATAAAAATCACAAAATTATTGGAAAGGATAAATTTGAAGTTTAAAGAAAAGTAAACAAAAAATAAAATTTTCCATATCTAACAAATTAACCGATAACAAAACTAGAACCGAAGAAATAATAAATACGAAACCAAGAGAAAAAATGTAACATCCTCACACACACCCTCGTCAACACCAACCTAACCCTAAAATAAAACAATAAAAGTCAAGCAAACAAACAAACAAATGCACTTTTATGTCGAATACCAAGTAAGAACACACGCCGACTGTCAGAACGGAATCATATTCTTCACACCGCAAGTCAGAATTCTCAAATTAAATGACTTAACGCTTTAAAAAACAAAAACAAATGAAGATTCACACATACGCCACACACACACACACACACACACACACACACACACACACGCACACACATATTTATATACACACATACTAACATCAACAACAACAACACCATCGCAGCAGCAGCATTCTAACACTACTTCTGAGCGGTGGGGCGAACGCATATTAAAGGGTATTTGCGAGGAAGCTCTGCTCTGTGAATTGAGGTGCAACGTCAATCCATCTGACCTCGTCTCCACCCCCCTTCAAGGTCTTACAAAAGTTCCTGGCGTACGAATGACGCTACAGTTCTCTAGACGACGCAGCGTTTGACGTCTTCGCTGGCCCCAGCGTGCACTTTGCATTCTTAGGGTGGGTGCAGGTGGAGGTTGGAGAGGACAAACGGAGGGAGGAAAGGAAAAGCCGTTTCCAAAGTGGGCTAAGCGATTCGAATCACACTTCTTTCTTTCCAATCATTTCTTCTGCTGTACGTGTGACGGACTTCCAAAGACTGTGTTATGAGTAGGTCTGCTTTCCATACAAAAGCTGTTTCTCCGGCAATTCCTTTCCACTTGACATGATGTTGTCATATGCATATTAGCACCAAGAAGCGCGAGCAATCGATTTGTTCTTACAGGTGAAATAGACAACCGACGCCGCTAGAGTTTTAATACGCTCGCGAGGTTCTCGTACATTTACTTGAACCGAAAACATTTGGGGCGATTTGGAATTCTCCAAATTGGATTTAAGTGCACGATCAGTACCAGCAGATTTATATCTCAATACTGTTAAAATATACAGTAAAGTCTGCATGTGGCGTAATAGTTCTGTGGATGAAAAAGCATTTTAGCCAGTATATTCCTATAGGATGTGTCATATTTATTCGGTACGCAACACACTTCCTCACAGTTACACTAAAGCGAGAAGACTAGACCATATGATACTAACCAACAGATAAACCCTGGTATGTTAACCGGCAGGTTAACCTTTGTGATGTTAACCAGAACACTAGCCAGTGCTATGTTAACCAGCAGTCATGTTCATTTTATGCTAGCCAACATACTAGCCTGAGTTGTGTTAACCAATAGACTACCCGTATTTGGTAATCACAGACTAGCCCTTGCTATGTTAACCCGTGTACGAAGTCTGTAATATTACTTAGTAAACTAAGTTCCTATGTCTACCTTGTTAGCCACTTATTTTGCCCGTATCTTTAGTAAATACTACGCCATATTGGGCTGCAAGCACGCCCACATCTTTTCAAACAGAATACGTAAAATCTGTTTTGGACAGTCAATACGTCCACGCAATGAAGTAGTACGTAACCATATCGTGCAAGCCAGCAAATGATTTAGCGTTTCATTAGCCCTTTGACACATTCATATGGCATTAGCCAGCAAATGCTTTAACATTTCATTAGCCCTTTGACACATTCATATGGCATTAGCCAGCAAAGCCAGCAAATGCTTTAGCATTTCATTAGCTCTTTGACACATTCATATTGTATTAGCCAGCAAATACATTAACGTTTAATTAGCCTTTTGACACATTCATATGGTATTAGCCAGCAAATATGTTGTAAAGCTTTGACTCATTCACTGTGTAGCAGAGTAAATTTGCCTGTCTCTATTTCTAAACTTAGTTGTTATTTAATTTGTTAAATGTCGGGCACTGTGCATGATGATATTTTTTGTAAATACCAGAGTTACAATAACAACTCAGGTAAAGAGTATGCTAGATCATGCTGATGCAATCCAAACCAGTTCCAAGGGGATGAGTAGTTTTTTTGACTAAGAGTCTCATACTTGCACATAACAATTTCATCCAATGGGAATAGACCAAAACTTAGTTGAAGAAAGTTTGCTATTGATCTATGATTTAAATTGGAGAATGCTTTATGGAAATGAACCATTATTTCTATGTTCACTAATTTGATTACATTGTATATTATATTTGTGAATTTTGATATATGCTATATTTCTTATGCTGCTTGTCTACCGAGCTAATGAACATTGCTGCGGGATTTGTAATATTGAGAATTAGTTGAGAATATGTGTAAGAGAGAAAGGAGTTTAGAGATGAAATATGTCTGAAACTTAGTGCTGCCTTATTTTGACTTTTGCAGAAGGGAGCTTGCCTTTTTGTTTTGTAACCTTGTGTATCTGTTTCAGACTGCAGTGACTAATGTACTCTACTGGATCACGTTGGTGTATATCCAGTTTTGTCATCGAAATTATCAGTAAACGTGTTGTTGTAAGTTGATTCCTGTGAATTCCATTCGAAAGCGAATATGACAGAAATTAAAGTTTGAGTTTGGTCTCGAGAATTCATGAAGATTTTTTTAACATTCCTTGCCGTGTGCTTGAGTAGCACACATGACAATTCTGAAACATTCCTCATGATGAGCTTTGACAGCACTTATGAAGTTGTGGATGATTCTCCACAGTGTGCTTTGTGCGTACATCAGTAAATACTGTAATGTGTTATCAGACTTTTGATACATTACTAGATCTTTTTAATGCCCCCATATTGTATTAATTAGTAAATACGTTTACTTTCCTTCAATCTTTTGACTTACTCATATTGCGTTAACCAGCAATGTCTCCAAATCAAATTATCCAATAGTCATATTCATATCATGTCAGTCACAGACATTTCCACTTTCTGTATTATGAAGCGGACTGAGTGATATCATATTGTGACAGAGAGATTTGCCTCTCCTTATTTTAAAATTTAATTGTTATATAAAAAATTAAATTGTCAAAATAACCCGACCTAGGGCACTACTTATGACGGTATTTTTGAAAGTGTCTGAGTTGAAGTAAACGCTCAAGGCTAGAATATTCTAGAATTGCTGATGTAATGTATACTAGTGAGTAGTTTTATTTACCCAGTGGGTATGATTTATAAGAATATCTAAGTCACATACCCCTTAAAGTACAATGAATACTAACATACACAATCGTGCACCCGTCAAAGGCACAATACACACAAACATATATAATCACGACTGTCGCACACTCCACAATACACACAAACATATATAATCACGACAGTCGCACACTCCACAATACACACAAACATATATAATCACGACAGTCGCACACTCCACAATACACACAAACATATATAATCACGACTGTCGCACACTCCACAATACACACAAACATATATAATCACGACTGTCGCACACTCCACAATAAACAGACGCAAATAATCGCACTATCAGATGCATGCCACAAATTGCTAATCCCCGGACACGTATCACACGTATAATCACCCTAAACATTTGCACACACCCTACAGCTCTAACGTGTGCACTTTCCCTTGCCCAAATACACAGCTAATTCCTTAAATTTGATCAGGAGAAGGTGAAAATAAGGACTTCGACTCTAACTAAATCCCCATTTATTCAAACGTAGACTGAATATGTCAAGCAGGATTAACGGCAGGTTTTCCTTTAATTAATCACGGTCGTCGTCCAATTGTAGCGGTGTCTTATCTTGTTATTGCTGTTATTGTTGCATGGCCCTGCCGCAAGGTTTGGACCTTGAGCTGGGACGTTAAGAAATTCTAGGTAAAAGTTATGAAGTTAGAACTAGTTCTTTTCGGTAAAATGATGCAAAAGTAGAAATCCAGTCCCAAAAAAAAAATGAAAAAAAAAATGGCCACGTATTGCGAAATGAGGGTAAAATATTCTTTTCTTAGGGTGTTGGTGGTGCTTCCATTGGAAGAGGTAAGTTAGACTACTCCCGCTGTTTGGTGGTTAGCAGCATCTGTTGAGGAGCATTGACAAGTGTGGTGGTTCGTGTATTGGTGAATATTAACTGGTGTGATAGTTCGAGTATTGGTGGAACATAATCTGGTGTGGTAGTTCGTGCATTGGTGGAGCATTTTCTGGTGTAATATTTCGTGTATCGGTCACTGGTCTGATAGTTCATGTATTTATGGAGCCTTGATTGGTATGATAGTTCATATATTGGTGGAGCATTGACTAGTGCGATTGTTTGTGTTTTGGTGGAGCATTGACTGGTGTGGTAGTTCATATACTGGTGGAGCATTGACTGATGTGGTAGTTCGAAAATGCATCTTACGTTGCCAGAGAGCCAAGCAGGTGTTGTGATTTCTTGTGAGGTGGCATGATGAGGTTGCCGACATGGTGCACTGGCTGGTGTGATTATCGACATTGAGTGTAAGTGTATTAACTAGATGTTGGTCAGTTTGGTGGCTGGCTTGATAGTTGATTTGTTGGTTGGTTCGTTTGATATTTGTTTCCTGGTGTTTTTGCATGATACATTTTTAGGTCAAGTATAGTAATCTCCTTTAAAAAAAATATTGTGACTGTCTCGTCACGTTGACGTAAATGTCCTGACGTGCAATACGTCATTGTTGTCATAATGTACACTTACCAAGTCCAAAGGTAATTACTTCAAGTTGTCTGATTTTACCTCGGGACACCAAGTTTGTCATGATGCTAATTCCCTCAAGTTGTCTGTCATGAACTGTTCAAACATTTTCAAAAACCATAATCTCTATATCGTTAGCTTGGTCGTGAACTTCTTAACAACACGTACCATAGAGGAATAAATTTACAAATGTCCTGAAGTCTTTAATGTTAATGTCCATTCGCCAAACAAACAAACAAACAAAAAAACAAACAAAAATACAAACCACAACCCTGATTTTAATTTATGAATCAAAATGTTTCTGGAGTATGTTTCTCTATACTAAGCGCTTTCCCCGGCATGAAGCATTTAACACGTTAAGTCTGAACAAAATATACAGTTGGAGAAATTCCTCAAGATTCCTTTGTCAATTGACTTTCGCGAGCCAGTGTGCTTTAATTTAAAGTTCCGCCTCAACCGCATTAAATTTAACAATGATATCCGGAGTGCATCAGATCGAGCAATCTAAATGATTGTGTATGTATGTGCGTGTGCGTGTATGTGTGTTGTATCATGGTTGTACGCGCGAGAGCAGAGGGCGAGGTTAATTTGACAACACTCGTTTAGTTGGATACATTTCCATGTCTTTGAACAGCTCTGTAGTGTCAAGCATATGATTTGCCTTGACGAACTCGCAGGGCCACCCGGACTCTGGAGATTTCTTGCTAGAAAAAGGGTTTCTCTGGCTTTCAAATGCAAGACTTTTGGGCGGAAATTTCGACTTTTGGTGCATAGATAACAAATTATCAAACGAAGGGGGGTGGGATGAATTACGACTGTTCACTTACGGGCAGTTTAACTGTCGCTCGGTCCCTTTAACTGTCGTGTTAGGGAGAAAGAAGGAAGCTGTTGCAACTGCAAGTCGGCTATCGAAATGCAGTTTAACCACTACGCCCTTCCTTGTATTTCAAACTGGAGGATTTATGCTGCCGACGATTGAAGATAAATCCGTCAGTAACTGAGGATGTGCAAAGTCTGTGACTCCATGGAGCATGTAACACAAACTGAAAAAATGAAACAAGAAACTGAAGATCATGTCTGTAATGAGGTTAATCTGTTTATAGACTGCGCGCTCAATTAAGAGTTCGTTGCAGTGCTATCCAGTTACAAACAGTTTGACAACAACGAACAAAAATCGACAGCCTGAAGAAAATGAACAGCTGAACATACAGTATTTCTGAATATACAGAGGTGTATACATAATAAAGGAATTATACACGAACACCCGAAGTGTTGAACAGTAGGTTGTTTTTTGCTTCAAGGTCAGGTAAAGTATTTCTCGTCATGAGCTATTTGTCATCACAAATATTTATTAGGGGAATCTCAACGTTAACTGTTAATACCTCGTTCTTTGAGCAAGACAAAATGGATTAATTCTCTACGATACGTGAATAAACAGTACACGTTAACAATAAGATATGAATAAAATTATGTTAAGACTGTATTCAGACCTTTAACAAACCGACAGCAATAGAAATTCTATCTGTATGGTAGACACAAAAGGTGTCATGAAAGGTGGTAATCAGAAAATGTTTTGAGAGGTGTTTCGTTAGCTTCAGAGTGATAACAAACTACAGCACGATCGAAAGTGAGGTGGAGACGAGTGATAGAAATCACAACAACTCAGCTGCAATTTGGCCACTTCCGGTGTAAAGTAATAACACGACACTGGAATCGAAGAGTTCCCGAGATGAAAGCCCGTGACACACGCGAAGCGAAGCGCGCCATTATTCCCCCCTCCTCGATTGCGAGTGCGTTAATTAACCGCGCTTGCAAATAATTGTTTCATCAATCCCCAAACTGTCGAACCTACTTCAACTGCCGGACCCAGCCTGAAGTATCTCTGGGAATATATATGCATCTGTTCCCGTGAGGCGCCGAGACTGAGAGAACAAAAGAGTAAGAGAAAGAGCGAGATGAAAGGACTCAGATTGCTTTGTGTACCAGTTGCTTGAGCCCCCCTCCTCTACCAGAGTAGACACGCGCATAGTGAAACATAAGGACAAGTTTAAAATCAAAACATATACATAATAGATTCTTGACGCTAACAACAATGAAAGTGCATGTCCTTACAGAAGTGAGTGATGGATGCCGTTTTCGTCATCTATTGATACTGTGAAGGGCAAGTGTCTGACATTACCGTCTTGACATTACGTACTGATCAGCAGAGATGATCAGTTGCACAAACGTAAGACACTGAAAGTGTGACGTCAGAGCCACTTAGTTAATGGATATTATTATTTTTATTAATTGGTTAATCATCCAAAACTAATTACAAGTGATGAGAATCTTAATTTTATTTTAGTAATGATCATCCAACAGACACCACTCATCTCTCTCACTTGGCAGATATACTGGCACTGTAAATATTTCCTCTCTTCCACAACATTCAAGATAAATATTTACTGTCACACAATATTTCATGGGCGGAAAAAGTCTTACTAAAGGAGAAGAACAATCCATCTTTAATCTATATTTAGTGAGCCCCCATCCACCCACTTTCTTCTCCAACATAAGGTTAACAATATGCATAAGAAGGTCAATAAATGTAACAATAAACTTATTAAATCAACAATATATATGACAAATACAATTAAATAGATTATTTGACAATTTGTTGGTGTTTTATGCAGAAACTTCCAAGGTGCAAAGTCTAAACACATTTGTATATAAATTTTATGGTTCCTTGGGTGCAGAGAACTAAACAGGAACAAAGTCTAAGCATACTTTTATATAATTTATCGTTGTCGTGGCCACGAAGAGAAGTGTAAGCAGAAGTGTGACGACAATATTACAATAAATATATTATGAATATTCATGACTGTTGTGAGTTATTCATTATTATAATATATACTTATATTTACTGACAGAACTTTCTGATTAGACAGTTTTTGAAAAGAGCTTCAAAATGGATTACCCACTGAAACATGAATTTATTTGTAGAACTTTAAAATTAACTTATATGACTATTGAGGAGAGATTTAGAATGAACACTAGCTTTTGTCTAGAACTCTAAAAGGAATGCCTATAGTTGTTTTGGTTAGAGCATTAGAATGGACTTTAAAGGAACGTGATAGGTACACAAAACAGGAAGGAATGGGTAGATGCTTATTCATGGCAGTTGGGCTCACATGTCGCTTTATTGACTAGCTAAGTGGATGTAGTTAAATAAGACAGTAATTTGGTCAAATACCCCGTTAAATAATGGTTACTTGACCAAATACTTTTCCTGTAGTTACTTGACCAAATACTTTTCCTGTAGTTACTTGACCAAATACTTTTCCTGTAGTTACTTGACCAAATACTTTTCCTGTAGTTACTTGACCAAATACTTTTCCTGTAGTTACTTGACCAAATACTTTTCCTGTAGTTACTTGACCAAATACCTTTTCCTGAAGTTACTTGACCAAATACCTTTTCCTGAAGTTACGTGACCAAATACCTTTTCTGAAGTTACTTGACCAAATACTTTTCCTGTAGTTACTTGACCAAATTCTTTTCCTGAAGTTACTTGACCAAATTCTTTTCCTGAAGGTACTTGACCAAATACTTTTCCTGTAGTTACTTGACCAAATACCTTTCCTGAAGTTACCTGACCAAATACTTTTCCTGAAGATACTTAAATACAGATAGCGAATGTTCTGACGGAATAATTTAGCAGACGAGGAAGTGAATTCAACGAAGTGCTTCATAACGATTACAATAGGACTATTGGACTATTGGACTATTGGACTATTTTCACATAAAGAGCAAGAGACAAACTGGGGAACCGAATAAAATCGTTTCTTAGCAGCCTTTTTCATCTCTGCTCTAATGTACACTTAGCATGTCATTAATGCTGAAATCATTGTCAACAAAGCACTGTAGCACCGATCCGGTAATGTAAAATGCTTGGCCAACCTTTGTTTTCATGTTTCCTAAAACCCTGTTAATTATCTGCAAATGTCAATCTTGCACAATGATAATGATATGGTGTAATAAATCAAAGGTAACATAGTGTGATAAATCAATGATAATGATATGATGTGATAAATCAATGATAATGATATGGTATGATACATCAATGCTTCTTCTGTATTCTAATAACTGGTAAATCACAAGCTACTAAATTAACACTTAAAGACATAAAATGAAAATATCAATGATTAAAGAGATAATACTGTTAAATGTACATAGAAAATCTTCTAAATAGACACAATCTTTGAAACAATGTATTAATTTATAAGTCACGATACGTTTGCAATCTAATGCCTCATCTAAAATAGCCTGCAAGAAGCCGGAACGTTCGATCGCCATTTTCGTGGGATGACTTTGCACCGTATATCTTCACCCTGATTGGTTGTAATAAGTATGACGGGAAGGATACCCAAGAAATGTACTCAAGAATTTGGGCAAATAACTTAAGGGAAAGTTCGTCGTATATCTTTTTGCGGGTGAACCGTGGCCGAGTTTTGGACAGTTAGCTTGTGTTAAGTGCTAGTTTGAGAATATGCATTGTCTTCTTGAGTTCTTAAAATTTGTTTTACTGTAGTCTAGAATTAATTATTTCTTAAAAATAAAACACTTATATTCGTAAGTATATGCTTCCCTTCTCTGTCAAAGAAGTAAAAGAGCACTTAAACTATTTTTAGATTAAGCGTTAATTATTAATATACTGGTGGTGCAGGTGGTGGTGATGATGATAATTAATTTTTGAATATATAATAATCAGTAAACCAGAATGATAGATAGATAGATAGATGGATGGATGGATGGATAGATAAACAAATGTAGTTGAAAATATAATAAACTAATCACTATGGGACTTTGAACCTTAAACAATTTTTAATTTATATAAGCATTCCAAACAATAACGGGACTAAAAAGAATGTATGTGTGCGAACGCTTGTGTGTGTTGTGTTGTGTGTATAGTGTTGTGTGTGTAGTGTGTGTGTGTGTGTGTGTGTGTGTGTGTGTGTGTATGTGTGTGTGTGTGTGTGTGTGTGTGTGTGTGTGTGTGTGTGTGTGTGTGTGTTTGTAATGCAAACTATTCAGAGAAGAAAAACATACATTTCGAAGACCAACAGCTCACTGCAGTGTTTTGTCCTTGTTTCTCTGGCCCAAGCAATGTTTATCTTCCATCCCAATCTTGAAAGACTCCATCGCGACAAATTGTCGTGTAACCTGGTCGGTATTATCATGACAGCCTTCTTGAGCGACTGTCGCTGGAAACACCTGTGTAGATCGCTGTCCCAAACAGTTACTAGTAGCAATGTGCATGGTACAAAACAGATTTCTAAAGACAGCTTTCCCTTCTTTCACTCTTCTTCCTTTCGAGTTTAATGCGAGATTTACTTTTAATAATGAGAGTGTGTTGGGACACGTTCAATGTTCAACGATTTTCTATTTTCCCAAATCCTGTTTCTGAGTGTTTTTGTACTTGACATACCCGACTGTTAATTGTGTGTAAATGGTGGAGTGCTCAGAGCATTTCTAGATGCATAATACAAATAAAAGTCACATGCGTGTATGCTGAAATGAAAGTGCTAAAGGCAGCAGATTTCATTCATGTCATGGGTACGTGAAATTGAGGTTTTGTTCGTTACTCTGCCTTTGATTAACAATTTAATATTCGGGTTCTTTTTTGTGGATGCGTTTATTAAAATTATTTTCTTCCTTAATATTTTCTGTTATTTTAAAATTCATTCATTTGCGTGTTTCGTTTTAAATTAATTTAGAATTTACTACCCTTTCTTTCATTACTTCGTTTCGCAATTTATCTCCCTTTATTGCGAAATTTATTTCTTAACTGTGAACGTAATGCTTACATTAGTGCTGGTGGTTGTACTGCACTAATGAGAACCGAGGATCCATTGAAAATAGCTCTTCATCTCTCTCTCTCTTTCTTTCTTTCTCTCTCTCTCTCTCTCTCTCTCTCTTTCTCTCGCTCTATCTATCTATCCATCCATCTATCCATACCTCCCATCCCTCCATCCCTCCATCTATCTATCTATCTATCTATCCATCCATCCATCCATCTATCTATCTATCTATCTATCTATCTATCTATCTATCTATCTATCTATCTATCTATCCATCCCTCCATTTATCTATTCATCTAACTATCCTTCCATCTGTCTATCCCTCCATCCATCTATCTATCTATCTATCTATCTATCTATCTATCTATCTATCTATCTATCTATCTATCTATCTATCTATCTATCTATCTATCTATCTATCTACACTATAATCAATGATACAAGATATATATTAGAAAACTCTAAACACTGTCTATGGGTACCCAGCTGAAAAATAGTAATTTCTGTATATTAAAAGTTTAAAACTACTTCTAAATGCTGGCTACAGTTATCCAGTATAAAACGCTTCTCAATGTCTACAAAATCCAGTTTAAAACTCTAAGGATTCGGCTATAGATGTTCATTGTAAAACTACAGCAAGTGTGTATTTATATAGTTGCAGCCCATATCTATCAATGTCTATTATAAAGTATAATCTAAACGGGTAGTCTCTGGATATCCACTTTTAGACTTTAGTCCCTCCCTATAGAATCGATTTTAAAACTTTGATTCTATTATATCATTACATATGACCAATAGTACTTTGAATCCATTATATGAAACCAAATAGCTCTCCACTATAAGTAAACAAATAGTACTTTGAATCCATTATATGAAACCAAATAGCTCTCCACTATAAGTAAACAAATAGTACTTTGAATCCATGATATGTAACCGATAGTGCTTTGAATCCATGATATGTAACCGATAGTGCTTTGAATCCATGATATGTAACCGATAGTACTTTGAATCCATGATATGTAACTGATAGTGCTTTGAATCCATGATATGTAACCGATAGTGCTTTGAATCCATGATATGTAACCGATAGTACTTTGAATCCATGATATGTAACCGATAGTGCTTTGAATCCATGATATGTAACCGATAGTACTTTGAATCCATGATATGTAACCGATAGTACTTTGAATCCATGATATGTAACCGATAGTACTTTGAATCCATGATATGTAACTGATAGTACTTTGAATCCATGATATGTAACCGATAGTACTTTGAATCCATGATATGTAACCGATAGTACTTTGAATCCATGATATGTAACCGATAGTACTTTGAATCCATTATATGTAGCCAAATAGCTCTTTGAACCGATTTTATGTAAGCAAATAGTTCTTAGAGTCCATTACATGTAAGAAATAATTCTTTGAATTCATTGTAAACTCTAACAAAGCTGAATATCCATTCATAAGTTCTCCGCAGAGCTGTAGAAATCCAGTCTGTGACTATGGTTAATAACTGTATATAACTATATATCCATTCTATATACACACATAGCATAATAAATACAGCGTAATAGCCTTACAAGTGAGTTCACTAGAAACAATGTCAAATGTTTAACATACTATATATGAGCATCTTATTCCAAACATTTGTAGAAATCATAGTCTATTCACATAATACAGCTCTACATAAAACACAAGTAAAACATACCAATAGCATAAATGCACGAAATAGTTCCAAGTCCATCCTCTCTCAATCAGTCAGTTAACTCACCATTAAGCAAATGGCCACCTTTCATGACCGGACATCTTGCCACTCCAAATTCAAAATGGTTAGAGAATAGTATTCTCTACAGCAGGTAAACCTTTAATCTCAGCCCATTGGCTGGTCTCGTTTCCGTAAATCTTATTCATTGGATAATAAAACTACGTGTCTGGTTGGAACTGGTTTGAATTACGTCAGCAATTTCTAGCATATTCTCAACTCAAGTGTTTACCCCAACTCATACACCTACAAAATGCCATCACAAGGAGTGCCCTAGTTAATAATTTCTTTCCTGGCTATAATGTTTTTGTCAGTAGCAATAATTATCTATTCTAAGCTGGAGGGTGGATCTTACGTTGGCGAGCTCCCCCTCTCCCCTGCCTTGAATTAATCTTTGTCGCGGTTTTCTTAACTTGTTTTGTTTTCGTTTATTTGTCCGAGATCGAGCTATGCTTTTATTGGTGTTTTCCCCCTATTAATTTTCATTATAATGTATTTAAATTTGATTTTAAAATATGTTTTGTTTCATATGCATTTATTTACGTATTTTAAAAAAATGTCAAAGTACGCTAATGTTTATTTATTTGTTTCAGTTTTTATTTCATCTTGGTAAGAGTTTATGTTGTCATTAATGACATTTGATGCCTTAGCCATATATATTCTCTGTTCGACTTTTACTTACCGAAATGTGCACTATTTTAAAACAATGTCTGTGTGATATTTTCCTAATAAATAGACGAAAGTTAATTGTCTATTTTAGCATACGTGTATCAGTTTCTTGCTTTTGTTTCTCAAGCCTTGGATGAAGTATGAAAGGGTTTGGAACTCAAAGAAGATATTAGTATCATTATAGTACCAGTGAAACTGTCTTAGAATTATTAACTTGATGGTTTGTTTTCAAGATATAGAAAAAAAAGTATTATTTAAAAATTAAATAAGCCTTTTAGTTGCTGTTTCTGTCTTCATATACGAGGGATTTGTCTTACTTTGAAATGATTTTATTTGTTATTTGTTTTCATTCTTTCAAATGAGGAGAAAATGTAACACTAAAGAAAACATTGGAAATTAAATGAGGGCGGTGTCTAATGGTGCTGTCTCCGCTCGTAATGGGAACAACAGCAGAATACATCACTTACAGTCTGGAGAGCGCCATGACGGATCGTCCTTGCCACGCATCACTGCGCTTTTTATTGTCTCCCCTCTGCACAGAGGACGGGCTTGTTAGAGTGCTCTGCCCCATCCGTTCGGCTAATGGCAGCGCTAATACAAAGTCACATGCCCGCACAAGGGACACTATCCAGGAAAGAAAGAAAAGAAAAAAACAACAAAGTGCTACAAATGCTCTTTGTCAATGTGGCGTCCTGCGTGATGTAGTCATTTGTGCTTTGGCAACGGTGCATTTTGCTTAAAACTTTTTTGCAAAACAAAAATTGACAAGGGTGGTCTCGAGTGTCAGGTTTTCACGCAGTTAGGTAGGCAGGGTACAAAATGGCGGGCTAGCGTGAGAAAGGCATATAAGAACTTTAGCGCATCCCTCGACACCAGATAGATCGACTGAGTGTTAGCTGCAAGCTTGCTTGCTCGCTTGATTAAGTGATTGATTTAAAGAATGGCTGTTTGAAGTTTGAATCTGATATTTCGGTGAATAAGTTATTATACAGTTCTACAAATATTGGTTGAAAGAGTTACTAATTTTTTTTGTAGAGTCTGTGATTGTTAAAGTGCTATTCTTGTTACCACTTGCTTGTCTTTGGAGATGTATTAAAATGTACATGTAGGTCGTTATGTTTGATTTCATTTCTTTTTTCTCCACATCTTCCCAGACTCTGTTATAAAACATTACGTTACGTCTTTTCATTAATATTTGCACTTTGCTTTTACAATAGTGCATTTTGCGTTAGGACATACACTTAATTAATTTATTTCCATTACTAATAATGATGCAAATTTCAATCATGAAATTTTCTTTGTGCTAGATTCCATTTGGAGAATCTAATTTAAGAAATTTGTTTGAATGAGTAAACGATTATACTTGACTTTCCTTTTCAGGGACACCCACAAAATAACGAGCAGTAAGAGCAATGAATGTTTGGGACAGAATTAGCAACTTAAAAAATCATCTTCAACTGACATTGCTAAAGTGTATAACTGTACGCTACTGATCTGCTATAATTAAGTATGACATTGCTCAGAACATTTATAACTGTACTCTAGTAACCTGTAATAATTAAATATGACATTGCTAAGAACATTTATAACTGTACACTATTGACCTGTAATAATTAAATATGACATTGCTCAGTACATTTATAACTGTACACTACTGACTTATTAAATATGATATTGCTCATGTATGTATAACTGTACTCTACTGACCTATTATAATTAGATATTACATTGCTAAGTACAGGTACTAATGTATACTATTGACCTGTAATAATTATATATGTAATTAAATATGACATTGCTAAGTACAGCTATAACTGTACCCTACTGATATGTTATAATGAAATATATGTATTGACAACATAGTTTGACCAGTTATAACCAAATATTCATTTATGAACAACACGGGTAATCATTCCCTTTCAATAATGGTTTTAAAAAATCGGCGATTATACTCTTTAATGAAGGTTTAAATAAATCGGTGATTATACTCTCGTGGTCAAGTAAATTTGCCTATCCCTATTTCTAAACTTAATTGTTACATAAAATGTTAAACGTCAAACTGACACGACCTTATTCACTGCTTATGCTGATATTTTCAAGTGTCAAAGTCAAACTCAGGCGGAGAATATGCTGGAATTTGCTTACGCAATCTGAAACAGTTCCAATAGGACGAGTAGTTTTTCTGATTAATATTCTGATACTTGCTCAAAACAAATTAATCCAATGGGGATGGACCAAAATTGCTTTGTTGAACAAGTTCTCTATTCTAAACACTGATTTTGATGAAACTTTTCTGTTGTTCTGTGATTTGAACCAGAGAATGTTTTATGTAATTAAATTATGTTCACTAGTTTGATTATGTTGTACATTATACTTGTCAATTTTGATTGATGCTTTATTTCCTATGTTGTGTGTCTATCAGGCTAACGAATATTGTTGCAGGATTTGTAAGTGAAAATATGTGAAGAGAGAAAGGAGTTTAGAGATGAAATATGTCTTAAATTTAGCGCTGCCTTTAATTTGACTTTTGTAGAGAGGAGTGCGCCATTCTTTCTTTGATGGTTTTGATCCGCTAAAGACTAGAGTGACTAATGCACTCTACCGGATCACAGTTGGTTTGTGTATCCAGCCCTGTTATTGAATTTATCTGTAAACTGTTGCTGTAAGTTGATTCCTGTGAATTCCGTTCGAGAGACAATATGGCGGAAAATTGAGGTTTGAGTTTCATCTCGAGAATTCACGAAAGTTTTGTGAACATTCCTCATGGTGTGCTGAGTAGCGCAAATGAAGATTCTAGAACACTCCGTATGGTGTGCTTGTGATAGTGCATGCAAAGTTATGGTCAATTCTCCACAGTGTGATTGTGAGCGCAGGGAAGAATCTGGAACAGTTGGGTAACGTGCTTTGAAGTGTGGTACGTTGGACTGTCACATAATTAATCCTGACGTGTAAGATATGGAACAAAGCATTGATATTTAAGGCACGTAACAAAGCATTGACATGTAAGGCACGTAACAAAACATTGATATGTAAGGTACATAATAAAACGTTGACATTTAATGGATGCAACAAAGCATTAACATGCAAGTCAAGTGTCACGTGCGGTTTTCATTTAACGACCTGTCCTAATTTAGGCTCTAGTTATCAATATTGGGTTATTGGATAATTCCTAACATTAGTGACAGCCAGACTACTTAACGCCCAGATACGTTAGTTGACTTCTTAGCTTACAGTTTTACCTCCCTTTATTTATAGATTAATATTTATGATTCTTTATCCCTTTATTCCTGGCTCTAGCCCCCAGTTAGCTAATCACTCAGTCAGTTACAAACACTTATGTAACAACATGGTGAAATAACAATAAATTTAATAACAATAAAATTAAATTTGAAAACAAAAAAATGAACAATTCGATTATCTGTGACTAACAGTATAGAATGATATTGCGCGATCTGATAAGTCAATTTACTATCTACACATTGAGAGTATGTTTCTGATTAGTTCTAGAACTTAGCTTTGTATTATAGCACAGTTGGACACACTGTATGTTGTCATTCATCCAAAGCATGCTGACATCACATGATGACCTTGGCAGTCCCTCGCAGTTCAGGCAGGGTGGTGACAATGACTTCTACATGGATGCTCACTCGCTCAGTGGTTTTGCTCTGGACCCCACGTCTTGTAAGACTGGATTCCCACCATCAAGTTCAGCGTTAGCAGTTGGTTTTAGTGTTGTGAGTTAAACTCAAGACTGGCTGTAATAAATAGTTTTTTTCCTGTTACAGTCTTGTGTGGTAATAGTAATTCTATGGGATTTGTGGTGGCAGCGATAATCACTCTTTACAATTCCACTAATTAGCTTTAGCTAATTCACAGTTTAAATTATATAAACATTTCAAATGTATAAAATCCTTACAATATATATTTCCTTCATTATAATACAGTTATAGTTATAATGTAAATTAGCTAGTGACTCATGCAAGGCTTGTCAACTTGTTAACTCTCCTGTGATAACAATTAATTAACAGAAATACGACTGCATACACATGGTAATTCTCTCCATCATTTTACAAGTGTAACATTGCTAACACCACATAGCTTCTGTAGGAAAATATATTATCTTTTAGCATCATCAAAATCACAAGAATATTCTACACAACATTCATACTATAAAATACATGATATATCAATTTTCACAAGAAGAATATGGTCTAGGAAAATCAAGTATATTACCACAATGTGCTCTTTAGGCACTGTCAATGGTGGACGCAATTCACTCATTCACTCTTGGTACGTGGGCACGGTGTGTTACAATGGCGTCTAACAGTTCTGGTTCATTCAGGTGGTATATGAATGGACATAAAGGTCAGTTAATGATTTAGTGCTACGTCATTGCCCAGCATGCAAATGACCAAAAACGGGTAGTTAATATCCAGTTTTCGGTGTGTTCTTCACCTCTGACCTAACTTACATTCCCTGAATGCATAAACAAGTATTTCCTCGGCCTTAAGCTTTAATCCTTTAACAGAAGCTTTCACAACAAATACGCAAAGCAGGGGAAAACCCATTAATGTGAAGAACGATAATAAAAGTGTTTATTAAAAATACATAATTTGTTTTAATATATCCTCACAGCAAGAAACAAGACATTTGCAGACAAGGCCCATAAAAATAATTTGACATGTAAGGCACAGAACAAAACATTGACATGCAAGGCACGTAACAAAACATTTGTGCAAATAAGTAACGTAACAACTTATTGACATGTAAGGCACATAACAAAACAATGACATGTAAAGCATGTAATAAAGCATTTGCACACAGGACACATAATAAAATATTGACATGTAAGACACATAGAAAAAATATTCAGAGGCAAGGCAGGTATCAAAACATTGACATGTACAGCACGCAACAAAACATTCGGAGACAGGGCACTTAGCAAAATACTGACATATAAGAAAACATTCGCAGACAAGGCATGTAACGAAACATAAGAAAACATTCACAAACAAGTAACAAAATATTGACATGTACAGCACGTAACAAAACATTCGCATACAAGGCATATAAAAAAATTGACATGTAAAGCACGTAACAAAACATTCGCAGACTGGACACATAACAAACATTGAAATGTAAGGGCAAGTAACAAAACATTTGCAGACTGGACACATAACAAACATTGAAATGTAAGGCACGGAACAAAACATTCGCAGACTGGACACATAACAAAACATTGACATGTAAGGCATGGAACAAAACATTTGCAGACTGGACACATAACAAAACATTGATATGTAAGGCACGGAACAAAAAATTGACATGTAAGGCAACAAAACATTAATATGTAGGACCCACGTAACAAAATATCAACATGTAACGCATTAACAAAACGTTCACACGAAAGCCACATAACAAAACATTCACAGACAAGGTACATAACAAAACAATCACACTAAAGCCATAACTAAACATTCGCAGATGAGGCTCTAACAAAACAATCACACTAAAGCCATAACTAAACATTCGCAGATAAGGAATATAACAAAAATACTCGCATATGATCACGTCGTTTCAAATTAAGATTTACAAGTTCGATTGATTGAGGAAGGGAGAGAACTTTGAGGTCAAGAGTGTGGAGACTGGATCCGGATGGGTACATAAAACGCGTTTTGCTTCTCTTTCTTTATTGTACTTATGAAAGGGGCAGTTAATGCTTTAAGACAACAAATCTAATTCTGCTTTGCATTACTAGTCATTTGAATTAGTGTGTGTACGTGTTTTGCGTATTTCATATGTGTACACGCCTTTGCTTATAAGTGTGTGTGCATGTTTGTGTGTGTGTGCGTGTTTCGTTTTGTATGTAGGCCTATTTCTGCTTGGTTTGTGTGTGTTTTGTTTAGTATGTATCTCTGTTTAATTCGTGTGTGCACATATGTTGGGCGTGTATGTGTGTGAGTGTGCGTGAGCGTTTTGTTTAGTATGTATCTGCTTGGTTTGAACGTGCACGTATATTAGGTGTATATATGTGTGCGTGCGCGCGTGCGCACAATAGCAAGCTGCCATGCTGTTCTAAAGTAAATCAACTTTTCTCAAGACGCCCATTCTTTACTGACAGTTGGTGTTTGTGAACAATATTTGTCGAGAATTAATCCCAAGCATTTAACTAACAGACTGGCAGACAACCCAATTGACCTTTAATTGCCACTCTCGCCAGTCTTTAGCCTTGCCCTGGCGAGCTTGAAAACAGCAAGGGCCGCAACTCTGCGAGCGTGATGATTTGCGTGTGTCACAAGCCTCGCGACCCTACGCAAGCAAACAAGTCTGGTAAATCACGTGCATAATAAATTGATAATTGTTTCCCCTTGCACCAAGCCTTGCATGATCTGTGCCTACAGGCAGAGCCACCAAACTATTTATCATCGGCCCGAGTACGACATATTGATGGTCATGTGCGCAAGCTCGCGCCGTCGGCCCGCCGAGAAACGGAGCAAAGATTGTATTTCTAGGGGCACTTATCTTCTCACGACTGTCCGGTCCTCAATACGAGTGGAGGCTGGGTGGGGGTAAGGTGGCTGATTTGAGAGTGTCGAAACTGTTTGTGTTACCTCCAGACTCGTAAGGGGGAGAAAACAAGAGAAGGGGGAGAGAGAGGATTCCGAAGCTATATGTTTGTATTAAGTACATCTTTATAGTAGTACCTTGAAAGCACTAAGCAGTGGATGTTCTCTATCGTAATCTAATGTTTATTTCTATAATGTATATTCCGTAAGTGGTATTTTGGTATAACTTCTAGAACTGCTATTTTGTGAGAGGATAGTTGAGAAAAATGCCGTTGAGACGTTAATAAATAATCCTGGGAGATTATTACGAGATTTTGGGGAGACCGAAAATATAGTTTTCTTATTACAGGGAGAGAGACGTTATAGATAATTTGGCAACCGAAATATAAACATAATCCATATTATAGATCCATATTATAGAGGTTGTTGTTAAAGCCGGATCAGTCAACTTCAAATAATTTTAATTTTTCAAGGGATTGAACTGCACAGAAGTGCCTGAAATACTGAACAGCGTGTGACATTAATGAACAGCCGAGATAAGCGAGAATAAGCGTGGATCGTATACCCTGGGTAAACACTAAATGGACGAAGTGTGGAAGGAAAAAGACGATAAACAATAGCAATGCAAGAGAATGCACTTATATACCCTTCCATCCATCAATCTGTCCGTCCATCCAGTCGTCTATCTATCTATCTATCTATCTATCTATCTATCTATCTATCTATCTATCTATCTATCTATCTATCTATCTATCTATCTATCTATCTATCTATCTATCTATCTATCTATCTATCATTATATTGTGGTTAGTGTTTCATTCAGATGTGGTGTTTTATATTATAATTTAAATCCACACTGTGCTTGTCTAATTGTCAAGTTAATTTTGAAATATAATAATTAATATTGTTTATTTCAACATGCATGTAAATTGACTATGAAAATTATTTTTAAAAATGTTTTTAAACATTGTAACACTTCCAGAAAATGATTGGCATGTAAGTGTGAATAGGAGTAATTTTATTGCTGAATTACATTTTTAAAAAATCATGTTCAGTTATGTATCTATCTACATTTTATATATAATAGTTTTGATATTATTATTATAAAATAGTCTATAATTTTATTCTTTAAATTCACTTTAATTTGCTTATCTCTTAAAATAAAAGTGTTTATTCAGTAAATAAAAGATTATTCAGTATTCTGACTGATCACAAAGTACTACATCATGAAATTACATATGCTGCCATTATGACATCAGATGTGAGATTGACACTTGCAATCATTGAACTTCAGCAAGAAGGAAAACCATATAAAACAATATCAATGACATTTTTACTTTTAAATTACGTTTGTGGAATAACCAGAATGACACCTGGATAAAACAAAAATTCATGAAGTTCATCAAAAGGTAGTGAAAAAAAATATTATACTGGTACTACCGGTTCACCGACAAATGCGCGCCGACAAAAACGCGATGGACAAAAGCGCGACGACGCGTTCTGTCCCTAACTCTAACCCCTAATCCTAACCCTAACCTAACCCTAACCCTATCACGCATTTGTCGGTTCGCGCAATTGTCTTTCGCGCATTTGTCGGGTCACGGGTACTACCAGTTTAGTTCAAGTCCATTTCATATATAACTGGCGGTGTTGCAGAGTTAATCTAATCGTTAGTTGCTTGCGAGCTATAACGAAACAGCTGCTGTTCAGAATTAAATAAATTCAGTTAATTTTAATTACAACCTTTTATCATCGCATTAGCAAACGTTGTTTTGCACAAACATTTATCATCGCACTCGCAAGCGTTATTTTGCACATACTTTCCCAATAGCATTCGCAAACGTTTTTTGCACAAACTTTTATCATCGCATTTGCAAGTGTTATTTTGCACATATTTTCCCCATAGCGTTCGCAAGCGTTGTTTTGCATATAATTTCTCTATCTGATTTGCAAGTGTTATTTTGCACATACTTTACCCATAGCGTTCGCAAGCGTTGTTTTGCACATAATTTCTCTATCTGATTTGCAAGCGTTGTTTTGCACATACTTTCCCCATAGCGTTCGCAAGCGTTGTTTTGCATATAATTTCTCTATCTGATTTGCAAGCGTTGTTTTGCATATAATTTCTCTATCTGATTTGCAAGCGTTGTTTTGCATATAATTTCTCTATCTGATTTGCAAGCGTTGTTTTGCACATAATTTCCCCATAGCATTCGCACACTTCTTTAATACGCATATTTCCCATAGAATCCACACATTCCTAGTATTGAATGGTACCGAATTACATCAATTGTTTTATTTAATGCTGAATAATCTGTGCGAATAAAAAGTCTTAACGTGCAGTAACTATTGCAACAACTTTCTAATATCTTTACGTTTGCATAATCTTTTTTTTGAGGAGGAGGGGAGGAGCTATGGGAAGGTCTCTTCCCACATAGAACTTCTTCAAAGCGCTAAATAACTCTCGATCATGTTCTTATTCGTCCGGAAACAGAGTTACATGCTTCAGATCAAGAGTCAGATGCTTGAGTAACGAATGTTCAAGGAAATGAAGTTAAAAGAACACTTACCAGTTATATTTGGATTTTATGGAGGAATTTAATCGAATATAGTTTTTTGAAAGGCATCCAATTTTGGTGAGCATTGCGCTATTAAGGTGACTAACTTCTATTCATTTTGCAACCAAATAAAGTAACAATATACTAACAGTATAATTAGGACGTCCTTTAACTCATTAACTAACTCTCCCTCTAAAACAATAAATGTAATTAATAATAATTTAATCTGAAATATACTTCACTCACTCACTCCACAGAGACTCACACATGCACAATATGACTGCTCGTGTTAACATGGGTTCACACCCGGACGAACCATAACTTCGTATATCCTGTGGTGCCAGAGTTATAGATCCTGTTTTACTACGTGTGCCATTTAGTGCTGGTTGCTGGTACACAAACACTCATGAACGTCGTGACGGTTCGTCATCCGCCCCACCCCCACCCCCTCGCAACACACACGGTTTATTACCGACAATTAACAGTAACAAAGACGATACAAACATTAGAGGACGGAGTTACATGTATGATAACGTGTTTAGCAAAGACGTGTCTGAGAGAAATAACAATTATTTATACAATAAGAAGCTGGTTTCAATCAATATGCGTAACGCAGTCCAAATTAACTATAAGCACGTCCTAACCTATTTCTGGGTTATTTTGTGAATATAATTAATCAATACAGTTCATAAAATATCATTACACTTCAGAACTTTTAGTGGTTTCTACATCTAATATCTCTGAAAATCATAAGTCTACAGTCTGTTGTTCTGTAAAATCAGCGTGAGTAGTTTTTCTGACTAATAGTCTCGCGCTTCTTCATAACAAATTCATCCAATGGGGATGGACCAAATATTTCTTTGTTGAAGAAGTGCTGTATTCTAATCACTTTGAATTTGAACATAAAATGAGTCCAGTCATAAGGCGATTGCTAACTTATGAGAAGAGCAAGCCTTTTCCCTTCACTTCAGGCAACATTGATGACTGTACTCTGGTGTGAGAATCCAGCATTATCGTCAAACTTGGTCGTAAAACCTGTTACTGTATGTTGATTACTGTGAGTTCCATTTGAGAGCCAATACTGCAAACATTTGTGGCCTGAGTTTGGTCTTGAAAATTCAGAAGATTATTTTGAACATTCTCATGGTGTGCCAAGTAGCACACACGAAAATTCAAGACAATTCTCCAGGGTGTGCTTGGGAAGCAATTGAAAATTCTGGAACAGTTGTGACATGCCTAGAAGTAGCAAGTGGGACCGTTGCCTAAACAGTGACTTGTTACAAACCACATGATTGTGAACATGTGCTAGTGACAGCCGTCATCTTTCAAAAGGTTGTAAACATTGACTTTAACTATTTCTCTGAAATATATATATATGTTAGATTGACTGCTAATATCTATGCTAGGAAAAACTGAATGATTGTCCAGCATTAACTGAACATTGTTGTGATTGATCTAAATGTAAATGCTTTTTTGATTATATTCATATGTTGTATATTTGATTGTTGATTTAATAAATTTATTTTTATATTTATTGAACTTCTTACATATATTGATTATTTTGGAGAGAAGTGGGTTGATGGTAGCAATTTCTAGCATATTCTCAACTCAGGTGTTTACTTCAAATCAGACACTTTGAAAAGTATCATCACAAGGAGTGCCCAAGGTCGGGTTATTCTGACGATTTAACAATTTATACAACAATTAAATTTTAAAATAAGGATACGCAAATTTACTCCGCCACAGGTAGTAAATTTTGTTATGCTGTGTGTAGGTTTTTGCTTTTGTTTATATATATTGCTTAGATTTAGATTTTATTATACTGTGTGTAGATTGTAATTTTTGTTATATTATGTGTCGGTTGTTGTTTTCTTATTTATTGTGTGATTACAGTAGTTTTGTTTTAGGCTGTAGTTTTGTTCCATTGTGCAAACGTAATTTTGTTATATTGTAGTATAGTTTTAGTTCTAGGTCTATATTTGTTATAAGGTGAAGTATGTTATATTGTATAGGATAATGTCTTGTTCTTTTATTGTGCTGTGGATGTTGTTTTTCTTATATTGGATAAAGGCTGCAGTAGGTGATAATGTGTGTGTAGGCTGCAGTTCTTGTTATATGTGCGTGGATTGTACATTTGCTATAATGTGCGTATGTAGTTTTGTTATACTGTGTGTCGGCTTTAGGTTAGTAATATTGTGCGGTGGTTGTAGATTTTATTATATTATATGTGTAAGTTGTTGCTTTTAAGACATCATGTAATGGCTGTAATTACATTATTTGTTGGCTGTATGTCATATTACATTATGTAAAGGTTGAAATTATGTTACATTATTTGTTGGCTGTAATTATGTCACATTATTTGATGGCTGTAATTATATCACATTATTTGTTGGTTGTAATTATGTCACATTATTTGTTGGCTGTAATTTTGTCACATTATTTGTTGGCTGTAGTTTGCATTACATTATATGAAGTTTTAATTTTGTTACATTATTTACTGGCTGTATTTTATTTTATATTGTGTGTGGATTGTAGTCTTCATCGCATCATTCATGAAATAAAAACAACTAAAATCTCAGCAAAATAACACTTAACGGCCAACAGAAAATGTAAATTTATTAGTTTGGATATAAAAGTAAATTGAAAACGCGATTATTAAAAATACCTACTATATTTTCACCATTAAACGTTATCTATCTATCTATCTATCTATCTATCTATCTATCTATCTATCTATCTATCTATCTATCTATCTATCTATCTATCTATCTATCTATCTATCTATCTATCTATCTATCTATCTATCCATCCATCCATCCATCCATCCATCTATCTATCTATCTATTTATCTATCTATCTATCTATCTATCTATTAGTTTATATTATCCAATGGTTAAGATTTACGATATCGAGACCAGCTAATAAGCTAAGATAAAATAACGCTTACTTGCTGTAGAAAATTCTATTATCTAATAATTTGAATTTGGTGTGGCAAGAAGTCCAGTCTTGAAAGGCAGCCATTAGCTTAATGGTGAGTTAACTGACTAGTTGAGAGAGAATGGACTTTGAAATGCTTCATGCATTTTTCAATTGATGTGTTATACTTGCGTTTTATGTAGATATGTATTGTGTGAGTAGACTATTATTTCTACAAATGTTTGAACTAGGATGATTGTTTATATTATGCTAAACAATTGACATTGTTCCTAGTGAACTTGTTCATAACTTGAAATGCTGTATATGTGTACTTTTGCAGAAAACTTAAGTTGAGAGTTGAATGTAAGAAAGAATGGAGTTAAAAATGTATAAATTGAAAACTTAGCATTTGTTCCCTGATTATATTTTACAGGGAATAAGCAGCCTTTCTGTCCTGATGATTTGAACCTCCTGGTTTACTGGTTATAAATCGCTATGATCATGGTAGATGCAGTGTTTACAGTGTAAAGGATACACTGCACTCCATTGATGTATGGTGGCATATAAGCTGATTACATTGAGAAGTTTCTGCTACAAGGAAGTTACTGGAAATTGCTACAATTGTTGTTATGCTTGAGGGAGCTAAATATGGTGAAGCACCCAAGAGAATAGCAGAGAATCGGTGTCCTACAAACGTGGGAGAGAAACACTGACATAAAGAACTGAACATAAACTTGTCTTTGTTACACAGCATGTGAAAGACTACTGAGATAATGCCTAAATCAGATTACATAGAAACTATTATCACTTATGTCTAATAACTCAATTTCCTTTTTCTGATAAGAACTATCCTGTAATTGGTGTTGAGTTGTACTTTTTTAATATAAGTTTGTGTTGTATAAAAAATATTTGAAAGTGGTTTCGTGGATATATTGATGCCAAGTAATTTTACACATATTGATAATTGTATGTTGTAGAAAAAAGTAGGTGGATGGAGGTTCAATGCATATAGATTAAAGACGAATTTGTCTTCTCCTTTCGTAAGAAGTTTTCCAACTACGGAAATAATGTGTGATAGTAAATGTTGTCTTTAATGTTGTGGAAGAGAGAAAACATTTATAGTGCCCATATATAGGCCAAGTGAGAGAGACGAGTGGTGTCTGCTGGAGAATTATTAATAAAATAAATTAAGATTCTCACCACTTGTAATTAGTTTTTGATGATTAATTAATTAATAATAATAATAACCATTACCTAGGTGGCGTTTGGCGTCACAGATTCAATGCACAAACTTTTTTAAAGTCCAACTGCTTTTTTGTCTAGCTTTATGTTGATGGACTTCTGGCAAAGGGAATATATCTTTTGACACTAACAGATACTCAACTCGGTTACACTATCTCTTAGTCCATTTTTCCTCCCCTCCCCCCACAACTGTCTTGCGCTCACACACGCTTTCATTAACATACCCACACATAAACATCACATTCAAACACACTTGCACGTACACAAACACACTTTTTTCATTATTTCATACAGATACATGCATACGCATGGTAATATAGACTCAAAGAAGTCTAAGTAAGTTGTTCATAGGATCAAATTGATTTATTACACGTGATTTGAGCTTTTCATTTTAATTTCGACAATTTTGACATTCACAAATAAATTAGGTAAATAATAAACAGAAATGAGGAACTCGTTACTTACTCTAGTTACTATCTAGACCATCTTGACTGTCAAGATCATTTTGACACTATCAATATCATATTAACACTGTCTAGGTAATCTCGACACTCTCAATATAATATCAACATTGTCTAGAATATCTCGACAATATCAATATCATATCATTGCTTTCTAGACAATCTCGACACTCATTATAATATGAATACTCTCTAGACAACCTCGACACTATCAATAACATATCAACACTTTCTAGAAAATCTCGACACTATCAATATAATATCAATACTGTCTAGACCATCCCGACACTATCAATACCATATCAATGCTGTCTAGATAATTTCGACACTCTCAATATCATACCAATGCTGTCTAGACGTTCTTGACACTTTCAATATCATATCAGCACTGTGTAAGCCATCTCGACATTATCAATATCATATCAAAACTCTTTATACAATCTGGACACTATCACTATCATATGAACATTGTCTAGATCATCTCGAACCTATCAACATCATATGAACATTCCCTAGATCATCTGGACACTATCAATATCATATCAGTACTGTCTAGATCATATCGAAACTATCAATATCACATCGACTCTATCAAGATAATCGCGACAATGTCTGGATGATCTCGACATTATCTGGATGACCTCGACATCAAGATAATATAGACGTTACTTAAATCTTCTGGACAGTAGATAATTTAGATGTTACACCACACCATCTCAACTCTGTCTTGACCATCTTGACACTTATTACACTGTCTGGATATTGTCTAGATAATGTCAATATTATATAGATCATCTCGACACTCTTAGATATCTCAGCAGTATCCACACCATCACGACACTATCTACGTCATCTCGACGCTATTAGATCTTTACGACACAACCCCGATCAGGATGACAGTCAATAATGAAGGTAAAGTTGATTAAACCTGGAAAATAATGGATTCGTTTCAGTTCAGTGATTGTATTAGAAAAGGAATAACAATTATGCAATTTAGTGGAAAGAAAGAAATGTGAGAATGTTTAGAAAGGAAAAAAGAAAATAACAGCAACAAATTACTTCAATACAATGCTGACGTTTCAATTAGACGTGACTTGACTTAATTGACTTGTTTTTGCTAGAAGTTCTTTTCCACTTCATGTTTCTTCCAATGATTGCTGATTTCTCTTTAAGTTTCATTGTTTTCGTTTCTTAGCAACATTCAGTTCAGACAGAGCAGCTGTAAAGTACTTCGAACCTCGAGCTAATAAAGTCTTTCCATCCTCTGCGAATGTTTAGCCTGTTTAATCCTCTTAACGCGGCCGTATCAGGCAGAGACAGAAGTGAGGACAAAATTAGCAGGCGCTGCCAAGTATGTTGACAGTGGTTATTACTATCAGAGCAAGATGTTTCATCTCGGACGCGTGGAGTGAACAAGAGCGACAGACTGGTATTTAGTTTCGTTTGTTTGTGTGTGCATTTAAAGCTGTGCATATTATGCATTACATATCACAACTATAACGAAATTATTCTGTGGTCAGAAATGCTATAGATCTTACATATTACAGCCAAAGAACATTAGTAGAAGCGAGAAGACTAACTTACTGAAAAAATGATAGAGTGGCATTAAAGGCCCAGAGGAGAATTGGGGTATGTCTGCAATGTAAAGGCACCAACAAATCATATATTTATTTTCTCTGACACACTGCAAAGCTTACTTGATATCATCGCACGTACGCGCATACGAACACACTAATAAAACATTATTTATTTTAAGAGGCTCACAATTGAGAGGATTCGTCTGGTTTTGTATATACATTTTTTTTTATCCACCTATGAAATCTTTCCGCACTTTTAAAAAATAAAATAATGAATACCTACGTTATATACATAGAATCGACAAATCGACTTTGCCGTCTCCAACAGACAATCAAATTTACAGTCTCAAAATTTGAAATCATTAACAGAACAACAGAACAGTTACATTACTTTATGACGTATAAGGCTAACAGATGCCCACCCACCTGGCCATGATGTCATTGTAGAATTCGAAAATTAACGACCAGGCAAACGACTTTAACTACACAAAGAACGCGAGGACATAATTGATTCGTCTCAAGACAAAGTACAAACCATTACACATCATAAATCACACACACACACACACACACACACACACACACACACACACACACACACACACACACACACACACACACACATACATACACACGCACACACCCACCACACCATTTTGTAAACATTTAAACATTATTGAGGTTGAAAGCAAATTATAAAAGAATGTCTATCACTCATCATCAGTTCGTTTGCAGATCTGGTACACTGCTCCATAATCTGTATCATTACTTTTGTTTTTATCACTCACAGCCAGTCCTGCGCTATATTTAGTCAATAAACAGTATGTATAGAACAGTCGCTTTTATACCTTCAGCTCGCTTCCTAGTACGTACTTATTGTCGATCACTTTCTCGTGCATGCTTGTGGCTTTACCTCAACTAATGAATGCACTCGTATATTCTATCAATTTCTCGTAGAATGGCTCCAGTTCCTCCGCAACCGGCTCCATACAAAAAGCTCGCGTTTTGTGCCAAATGCCAATGGCATATTTGTGACCATCAGAGATTACGTAATTGTTTCGGTAGCCAATCACGTTTTGCATGACAAGATCAGAGATTAGGTAATTGTTTCGGTAGCCAATCACGTTTTGCATGACAAGATCAGAGGTTATGTATTTGTTTCTGCAACAAATCACATATCGCATGGTAAGGTCAGCGGTTATGTAATTCTTGCTTCAACAACAAATCACATCTAGTGTGACAAGTTCAGAATGTGTTTGATTGTGTGCTGGAAGTGTTCGATTAAGCAGTCGCATATCACCAACATATTTTTCTCACTAAAAACAAAATGTGGCCTAGCGCACATAGTGTGGGTGGCGGCTAACAAGTGTTTTCAGCAGCGAGCACTAAATACGTTGTAACATAGTCCTCAATCTTTCCCACCCCTACCCAACCTCTCTACCAAATGAGCACACATGCATAAGATGCATACACTAATGCATTCACATTCGCACAGATAATTTTCCTCACTAAGCCAACACACACACACACACACACACACAAGCATACATTAATGCATGCACTAACTATGCACGTCATTCATTCATAACGTGCACTTTATTAAACTCATTGTTGAGTGACGACTCGATCTAAAATCCTCTTCGATATGTTTCATCTGTGCGGAAACCAGACTAGTCGGGCTAGGTAGAGCTGAACTGAGACCTCCACAGTCTCACATATTTGTGGATATATGTCATTTGCATACGTCATTAGTTTAGTTTTTAATTTTCGTTGCAGTGTGCCCTCAGACTATCCAGGAATGTTGACCACTGGGACGGCATTCCTTTCAACTATGCAAGTTGTTTCTACATTGTAGTTTACAAACGACGACTTTATTGCAAGGGTTTTTGAAATGGAGACTGTTGATTTAAACTGATCCTTAGGTTGTCTGTCCTTTTTAATGTTGTACAACTGTAGGAGTTTTTAAGAGACAGTTTGTCCATTGAAAAGATCTGTCTAATTGTTTGTACGTTGTTGTTTTCTTTAGGTCCGTCTTCATCGAATTAGTCCCCGAAAACCACCTTAGTTCAAAAGTCGCTAAAGTTGGTACTGTTCCACTTGTGAACTGATCTGTAAGGTTGTTTCTAAGTTGTAGTTGGTCCAAAAGCGATCTTACAAGAGGGCGAACGTACGTTTGAATTAGCTCCAGAGCTTTTCTTGGTGATCATCAAGATTTGTCCACAAAGACAACAGTAGTCCAAAAGCCGTTTAAGTGGGATTGCCTACGTGTTCTGAAGACTAGATTGAATTTTGTTTAAGAGAATGTGACGTTTAAGAACTGCCTGAAAATGTGACGTTTAACAACTGCTCGAGAATGTGACGTTTAACAACTGCTCGAGAATGTGACGTTGAATGAGTGGTCAAGAATATAACGCTTCAGGAGTGATCGAGAATTTGAATTACTGAGGAGTCCTGGTGAAACGTGTGTGGATGGACAGTTAATATGGGGTGGACTTTTTCTTGAACTACCCGGCCAAATGCATTTGACAGCATGCAAACAAGTCGGTAGCCAGTGATTTATATATAACTCACTGACACTATAACTTAACGATTCATAAGAGGTGATGAAACAAGATCGGCTTTGTGACAGCACAAAATTTGTTGGCATTGCCTAATTAATGCTCATGTTACGTTCATAAAAGTGACATAGTTTGAGCTTGCGGAAGACTGCTAGCAACATGTCGGACTTGGTCAAAGTCTCGTTTCACATTCAGCTGACCGATTCCAGAAAGTGCTACACCAGGGATGAAGAAAGAAATGAGCATGACCTCGGACTGATATGTCATACCGCCAGTGAAGCATGTTTGAGAGCAAGTGACACTTTGCACTTAAGATCCACGACACTTTCTTACCTAGCCATCCGGCGATGTCCGATCAGCAAGGCTAGTAGCAATCTGACAGTCTATACAACACGGTTTTCACTGAATTCTAAGTACAGAAAGGTTACGCTGTGAAGTAATCGACGGCTGGCTCCCCCACTTCTTTCACTCCTTTACTTGTCATCCCTATTGTTTATTAACGGCAGCGAACGGTATTGTCAGCGAACTTGCTCGAATAAATGTGGCCGATGGTATCAAAATTCACCAAAGAGGGGGGCTCACCGTCACCACCAGCGACTTTGAGGCTGCATAAGCGGGTGGCTGTACCCGGGCAGCACATTCATATTGTTGACGTTGGGCACGTTGAGGTGGTTCATAGAGTTCATGGAACTCATGGGGCTCATGCTGTAAGAGCAGCTCATGTTCATGTTCATAGAGTTCGACAGCGTGGAGCTGATGCTATTACCCATGCCCTGGTACGAGTTCATGGGAGGCATGGATGACAAAGAGTTCACGCCGTTGAGGCCCGAGTTCATGGACATACTCATGCTGTTCATAGACTGCTGCATAGACTGCAGATGGTCTTGCGGTTTCATCAGTGAGGAGGAATTGACAGGCGTACGCTGGCAAGGGATGCCGTCTTTCACTAGCACCGGAACAGCCACCCGGCGCGGAGAAGGCAATGGATTGATGTCTGCCAGGCCTTTCTCCTGCCGGGCTCGCTTCAGTTTGTACCGGTGATTCTGGAACCAGATTTTCACCTGCACGGGTGTTAATCGAATGATGGATGCCAAGTGCTCTCTCTCCGGTGCCGACAGGTAGCGCTGTTGCCTGAAGCGTCTCTCTAGCTCGTACGTCTGGGCTTTTGAGAACAGCACGCGCCGCTTTCGTTTTTTGTTGGAATCGCCGTTTGGGGTTTGCCCAGTTTGAGAATCTGAACCGTTTTTGGATTTATCTGACTCACTTTCGTTTGGCTCTTGTTTGATAGCGTCACCACTTTTGACCGAGGATTCCAGCTCGCTCCCACTGTCGTGCTGTGAGGTCTCACTGTGATCGCCAGGGCTGCCCACAGAGTTGGCGGTGTTCAAGTGGCCGATATCTGGAGATTCGAAAAAGAGATAAGCCATTAGAACTAGGAGTGTACGCACAAATCACAGATAGAAACACTGGAGAACGAGGATACTGTTGATGATAAGATAAACGACCAAGACAGGATATTTGTAAATGACACATAAGGGGGAGATAACTGTCTGATAGAAGAATGTGATTCAGGATGGAAAAACTCTTCACATCAGCAACCCCCCCCCCTCGATAAATATTGAAAGAGAATACCACAATGATTTACGTAATTTTATTTATAAATTCGTACGTTCAGCAGAAATTCATAAGATACAACTGGAGCATATGTATAGAGCTGAGATTTTAAATAACACGAAGGGTTGACAAAAATTTCAGAAGTGAGTTATTATTATTACATCGACTGTAAAATGTCTTATATTTATTACATCGACTGTAAAATGTCAGGTATTCATTACAACGACTGTAAAATGTCTGGTATTTACTACGTCGACTATAAAATGCCTGGTATTTATTAAATGAACTATAAATTGTCTGGTATTTACTACTTCAACTGTAAAATGTCTTAAATTTACTATGTTGACTGTTAAATGTCTAGTATGGCGTCACACAATCCATCAATGTATCCATCCATTTACCCATCAGTCCATTTACATTCATCCTTCCATCAATCCTACCTATCCAATCACTCCATCCCTATCTATCTACTCAATCCACACCTGTCACTATTCATTTACATATCCACCCATCCATCCATCCAACCACCCATCAGTCTATCCATCTATCCATCCAATCTTACATGCATAAATGTAATCCTTTATTCCATTAATCCATGAAACAACATCCCGGTCAAACAATCTTTGAAATAATTACATGTATTCATTTGATGAAAAGAATCAGTTAGATCAAACATCACATCAAACAAATGCAGCAAAGACAGGTAGGTCGACTTCAGTGCAGTCAGATCATTTTCTAGGATATAATTAACAGGAGAATTTGTAGATTGTCATTTTGCAATATCAATATAATCCCGAGTTCAGGAAATGGTTCATTTATTTGCTCTAAGACTGTTTAATGGAACCGGAGGGAAAAGACTCGGTTTTAGTTGGTCACGTGACTTTGCCGCTGTAGAAGATATTGGTAGATGTATGATTAAAGCCTAAAGCTATTTTAATCTAATTTATTTTAAAAACAAACAAACACAACAATCCGTTTATCCTTTTGTCCTTTGGTGCAAATCATGTCTGAAGCGACTCTTTCGTTGCTGTTAAGTGTTTTATTTTAAGTAGGATTTACATACTTGTTCAATTGACTGATATCGTTTCAATTAAGTATTTTATTTTAAGCAGGATTTATATACTTGGTCAACTGGCTGATATAGTTTCTGTTAAGTGTTTTATTTAAGTAAAATTTACATACTTGTTCAACTTCCTGATATCGTTTCTGTTAAGTGCTTTATTTTAAGGAGGATTTATATACTTGTTCTACTGATTGTTAAACTAAGTAGGTATATTATGCAACAGGTGTGATATCAGTATTAATCTGATCAACATTCTAAGTTATCATCCAGATGGAGTTTTTTTATAATTAAATTTTAACTATTCTTTTTCACAAAAGGTGACGTGGATTTTTGTGTTATAAATAAATCAGAGTGTACAATAATTTAATAATGGAAGTTGTCGAATAATATTGTTGTATTAAATATATAAGTTACTAATAAGAAACAAGCCTACCTATAGCCTGTAGTAAACAAACCTCTACGTCTCTTGGCCCACATTTTTGTTGTTTTCGAAATTCTTAGTTCTAAAGAGCCATCTGCTGTAATACAAATCACGTCTGTCCAGTCTGCTTGTATGCTCTACGAGGCTTAACCCAACACAAATGTTCGTTTTACTTTTTTCTATGAACCCCCTCCCTTCCTTTCACCTACCTCACACTAAAGTGTCAACAATTAAGGCAGTGGTTCCAAGAAGTGTTTCCGAACCATTGATCCTATTTGCTGCGTTCACGGGATGTCCGCACCCTATCTCATTGAAAGAAGTCTCCAGCATATATCAGTATGAAAATCCCGAGCTGTTCTTTAATCAGCTTGACCAACTGTGACGATGTGTGACAAATTCTGTGTCATGACCTCGTGACCCAATTGCGCGTTTCAAAATTAAAATTTTGAACGGACCTTTGTTGAAATTCACCCGTGATACATCAGTATCGCTAGCAAGGTCGGATTGTTGCATAACTTTAGGCCAGTGTCCAGCACCTTCGAGATCAACAACATACCACGTGAACGGTCACGTGATGCGTTCAATGCAGTTTCATAAATACGATTCATAAGGCGCCAAAACACTCACTCACTTCCAGACCGGCAGACACACCAGGCAGCTTTAACATAGCTCCGTCCCGCCGCCATACCAGAGTCGTAAGAGAGTCGAAGATGAACCCGCGCTAGAGCAGTAAAATCTACTTTTAAGAGGTAACAATAACACGTCTACTTCTTACAGTATCTATTGCATTTATTGATTGTATTTTGTAATTGAATTGATGTATGTATTTTGTGCAGCTTAGCGCTATGTTAGCCAAAGCACGTGTTTCGATGTAAAGGGACAAATCTAAAAGTTATTGTATATAAATTATTGTAACCTTTTCTTATCTTTAATTTATATAAATCGTAAATTCCCTAGTGCCGCCAGTATGTCTGTGCACGTGGTGAATTCTTCTTTGTAATTCAAATTGTTCTTGCATATAATTTTTCGTGTAAAATTGTAAAGCATTCATGCTTCATTTTGAATTAATCCTTTGTGTGAATTCTAATTTTTAATGCTGTAAATATTTGAGAATTCATACGTTCGTGTAACGTTATATGTAACACACACGTGGACCACAATGTATATTTAAATATAACTATATTTGAATTGTAAACGACACGATAGTCAAAGATTCTAAATTCAGAACCTTAAACAAAGAAACATGTGCTTAGGTTTTGCGAATATAGACGCAAATAGTTACAGAGCCCAAAATCCTTTGTTTCAGCCGGGTTCTTCTTATGTTATTCCTCTCTACCTTCGTACTTCTTGAGTCGTACACCGACTCGGGCGTCTTCATGACCCATACGTAAAAGTACATCGTGTTAACTACGGTTAACGATCGTCGCAAGTACATTAGCGATGCAGTAATTGAGTGGACGATTGACTGTTATGCTATGCAGTACTGACGATGAGCCAAAGGATGTGGACCAGTTCTAACCAGTTGAACCCCACGTGCGACCAAGAGTGTAGTTAAGTATATCTACTAGGGTCCAGAATCAAGTGACTATTTGGCAACAGAAAAGCAAATTCTCGTTAGAACTTTTAACCAGGACGGTAAATGAGAGAACAACGCTGTGTAGAATTAAGACGTCGTGTCGTAATTAATCGTTGCTGTTAATTGTTAAACTTATTAAATCTATTTCATTTTGTTAAGAACCTCTTTTTGTAGTAAATTGTATGCATATAGACCAAATGGGATTGGATGGGGGCTGTCTGAGCTAAACGAATGACGTAATGAATGCATATGAATCTAAGAGAGTTTTTAACGATTTCCAATCTAGCTAATGTACGCAAATTATCAGTTTCGTAAATCTGTGATCTAGACTACAAAGATGCATTTTTAATTTAGTCGAATGATGATTTGAGCAACCAGTCTGTTTAGGTTAAACGAGAGAGAATTAATTTAAATAGTAAATTAAAGTTCTATAATTTCCTAAGCAGGGTCTTTAAATAAATACTGGAAACGTAACAAGTGGGGGCTCGTCCGGGATTGATATGTATTAAATTGTAACATTTTTATATACATAGGGCGTATCATATCTTTAGGAAACGAACATCGGAGAATTGCCAATATTCTATTGATTCAGGATTGTTGAAATATTTATCTTGCTTTTGTTGTGACATGTGCATGTATTCTTTTGCAGAGTAGCGTGCATGTTAGTTAATATATGTTTAAGCGTAGTTAAGCATTATGTTAGCTATTGATGATTTATTTAGTATTGTGTTACTGGATACTTCATTGTGAGAGGTCGACGTGTTATACCGCCAGCTAGGAGAGTTATCGGTAGTAACAGACTTCGGACTATTATATTTAGGGTGCTAAGTATAATGTGTAATGTTGTATGGTCGGAGCCGTGACATTACGAAAGCCTTGGAGACAACAGATTTGTAACCAAGCAGGTGAACGTGTAACCAACGCGTAATTTATTTCGGAAGGTGTTCTGAATAAATTCAATAATTTTTGTAAGGTCGTAGCCTAAAAGTTATTGTGGGATAAAAGCGGAGTTTTATCGCCTACGGTTAGATACACAATCACGAGAGATATTTATTGTAGCCAGGCGCGCTAAATAAATAAGATGGATCTCGAACAGTTTGTTGAACATCTGAGAGAGAAACATGAACGAGAGATGGAACGGATAGAGATAGAAGATGATCACCTTACGACTTTAATAGATCTAAGGGTCGATGAACGGATGGGGAGCTTACAGCTCATGGAGATTCTAAAACGCGAACACGGGATAGGCATATCACTAGAATATAAAGGTGAACCGCTACGTATTTTCATCTTGCTAGCACTCAATGAAAAGGAAATAGAACACAGGGAAGAAATTAGATCTTCAATAAGCTCACGAGCAAAACAGTTGTGTGATAAAGATTTCCGATTCAAAGGGGAAGGGGAGGCTGAAATGCGAGACCTAACGTTCGAAATTAGAAAGTTGAAGAAAGAAAGGCTAAGGCTTATGGAAGGGAAAGGTAGTCTAGAATTAGAATGGTTGTGGACAGAAATCAAAACAGAATCTAAAATTGCTGGGGAAAGAGACGGTACTGTTGACAAATTACGACAGGAAGGTCAGGCCGTGAACTTTGACTTGCCGAGGTCAAACACCGCGAGCGTGGAGACCGACACACAGAAATTAGTCGCGCTACCAAACACAGCAGACGAATTAGACAGTTTGATTGAAAACAAAAACAAATGTTTTGACGAAACCATTACAGTTCAACTTGCTAACCAGTTTACAGAAACAGTTAGCGCACCAAAGCTTGATCTTGAAACAGAGACAAGAAAAGACACTGTTGTTAAGGACTTAATAACACGTGTAGAATTTGGACAAACACATACACCGCCGTGTACGTGTGACACCTTGTTTGACGGACTGAATGCGCATGATAAGATAGAGACAGATTCTATCGGTTGTGTACCGTTAAGGTGTGATGAAACTTCTAGCAACACAGTGACTGATTTTTCTGACAGGACAAGTATGCATGAGAAGATAGAAACGGGTTCTATCAGTTGTGTATTGTTGAAAGGCAGTGACACATCGACTGAGTCTACTGACCGAACTGTTAGTTTAAGAGAGAATGTGCTCGCTACGAAGACTGACATCGGTAGATCTCGATCTCCGGTGATTGACGTGAGTCATGACGTAATTTTAGAACACAAGATTATTGCGTTATGCGAGGTTTCGAGTGCTAACACATTGATAGCCAGGGAAACAGAAGTATTTGATCCAGATGACAGTATAGGTAGCATTACAGACGGAGACAATGTGCCTATGATAAGTTCATTTACTTCACATGACATGACAGTTGTCAGAGCTGAGACAGAGTTCTTTTCCAAACGTGACATGGAAGAAGATATAGTCGAAAACTGTACAGGGACGGTCGACGATAATGCATGTGTACTGACGTGTATGCACGCAGTTGTCGGAGACATGGCAGAACTGTCTGCAGATAAATCACTTAACGGAATTAGTGACGTAGACAGAAGCCACGGTACATGGACTACCTTTATTGACTCACCTGTTGAGATAAAGGAAGGTCACGAGTACGTACCAAAAACTGAGACAAGTAGAAGTAAGGAGGAGGGGGTTTCATTAACTGATATGTTCCTTGATTCACTGACAATAAGTGCGGAGTGTAATCCTTGGTTGATCAAAGACACAGTACAAATGAGTGACAGAACTAGATCGATAGACAATGAAAACCGGAGTGACGGACTGATAACCAGAGTAGGTGGGGCATCAGGACTGTTACTGACATCAGATGCAGAAATTCATGATAGAGGAAACAGTGGGAGTGTAGCCTACAACACACAGAGAGTAGACATAGTGATGTTATTCAGTGTATTAGAGACAGGTAACATTCACTGCCAGTTAGTGACTGAAACTGACAGAATTTCCATCATAGATTCTGACGACCTGATGAGAGGACATATTGAATTAACTGAGTCAGTGGAGACAGGCTATGTTAGTTCAATAAACGGTATGGTCCAGGGGAGACAATCCGTAACTCTTGGGGAGTTTAAGACAGAACCCTTGTTCATACAACCACGGGAAACTGACTTGCTAGCGAGTGAGTCTGACCACACAGTGACTAGAGTCACAAAAGAGACACAGACTTATGTTGTCAAGGAGAGAGACAAATTGACAGACATAACAGTGGAACACCTAGTTGTGAATGGGTTAAAACAGAAAACAACTAGTGGGATGAGGTATTTCACTTCAGTCTATGATAAGATCAGGAGAACGGAACCTCCAGATTTAGAGGGGACGCTAATGTTGCAATTCAGGCACTTCAGAGAGACTGGTAGCCACGACAGAGCACATTTGCAAACCTATGACGTTAGACTAGATGCGAAATGGACCCATAGTAAATCTGACGCCATTCCGACAAAAGACGTTGAGTGCATGCGAACTAGAGACGTTCAATGTGTACACGATGACGTAACTACAGATGCACGAAACACCAAGAGAGCAAATTTCCATTTGCGTGAGCTCAGTGACAAGGCTAAGAGCGATAGATTTGAAATTCAGACTTCGCAGAGTCAAGGCCACAGTGACACTGACATGATACGAAACGTATCGAGAAGTTTGAAACTGTTAGACAGGGTAGAGACCAGTCATGCAGAAACTGACACTACCAGAAACATTTTAAACTTGACAAGTACTTTGGAGAGTTTTGAAAGAGATAAAACACTTCAAGGACGTACTTACCGGACGAGAAATGAAAAGTCTAAACTTGACATGCAATATATTGCACCTCACAGTGACATTCTGACGAACAGAGTAAGAAAGAAAGAATACAGTTGTCATGCCGTAGACATGTTAACACACATGGGCGACGACGTGTATTGGGATTGGAATAGAACTACGAAGATTGTGCTAGGCAGGATAGTGCAACAGTAGAAATGATGATCTGATACCTTCTTTGAATTTTCATTATTTTCTTGTTGTACCGTAGTTGGTGGTTGTTATTGTAAATATGTTGGACATTTCATAAAAACTTGGGACAAGCTATAACACTGATTGAATTGTGTTAGTGTTGTAACTCTGAATATGACAGGTGGACTGATAGATAGTTCATGAGAGTTGGTAATTCACAAACTCTGATATTTGGTTGATACAGGAAATCAATATCTGGAACTTTTCATAACCTGCATATTGATAGTGTTGTTCATTGGAAGTCAATTTTTTTGATCACACTATTGTTGGATACGTATTCAGTGGAATTGGTTGATGTTGGATTTCTATTCTGAATAATCTGATTAGATCGAACTAGGTTGTGTGTGAACTATTGATTATTGGGACAGATAGTGAGAATTTCAGAACATGTTATTCCATTGGATGGATGTCTATTCAATTAGACTGGACCTTTTCTTAAATCATTTTATTTGATTTTTTTCTTAAATCATTTTTCTTTGATTTCTGAAGTGAGAAATATTGTATGAGAGTGCCGTTAATCTAAAGTTGATTTCTCTGCCGCGTTACATTATTTCTGGTTATGTTGAAATTTTTTAATTGTAAATTTTTTCTTCATTTTGCACTTCTACATTTTATAACACATAATTTGTAGGAGGCATTTATCTTTTGGTAAGATAAACGCCTCAAAAGCAAGGGGGTGTGACGATGTGTGACAAATTCTGTGTCATGACCTCGTGACCCAATTGCGCGTTTCAAAATTAAAATTTTGAACGGACCTTTGTTGAAATTCACCCGTGATACATCAGTATCGCTAGCAAGGTCGGATTGTTGCATAACTTTAGGCCAGTGTCCAGCACCTTCGAGATCAACAACATACCACGTGAACGGTCACGTGATGCGTTCAATGCAGTTTCATAAATACGATTCATAAGGCGCCAAAACACTCACTCACTTCCAGACCGGCAGACACACCAGGCAGCTTTAACATAGCTCCGTCCCGCCGCCATACCAGAGTCGTAAGAGAGTCGAAGATGAACCCGCGCTAGAGCAGTAAAATCTACTTTTAAGAGGTAACAATAACACGTCTACTTCTTACAGTATCTATTGCATTTATTGATTGTATTTTGTAATTGAATTGATGTATGTATTTTGTGCAGCTTAGCGCTATGTTAGCCAAAGCACGTGTTTCGATGTAAAGGGACAAATCTAAAAGTTATTGTATATAAATTATTGTAACCTTTTCTTATCTTTAATTTATATAAATCGTAAATTCCCTAGTGCCGCCAGTATGTCTGTGCACGTGGTGAATTCTTCTTTGTAATTCAAATTGTTCTTGCATATAATTTTTCGTGTAAAATTGTAAAGCATTCATGCTTCATTTTGAATTAATCCTTTGTGTGAATTCTAATTTTTAATGCTGTAAATATTTGAGAATTCATACGTTCGTGTAACGTTATATGTAACACACACGTGGACCACAATGTATATTTAAATATAACTATATTTGAATTGTAAACGACACGATAGTCAAAGATTCTAAATTCAGAACCTTAAACAAAGAAACATGTGCTTAGGTTTTGCGAATATAGACGCAAATAGTTACAGAGCCCAAAATCCTTTGTTTCAGCCGGGTTCTTCTTATGTTATTCCTCTCTACCTTCGTACTTCTTGAGTCGTACACCGACTCGGGCGTCTTCATGACCCATACGTAAAAGTACATCGTGTTAACTACGGTTAACGATCGTCGCAAGTACATTAGCGATGCAGTAATTGAGTGGACGATTGACTGTTATGCTATGCAGTACTGACGATGAGCCAAAGGATGTGGACCAGTTCTAACCAGTTGAACCCCACGTGCGACCAAGAGTGTAGTTAAGTATATCTACTAGGGTCCAGAATCAAGTGACTATTTGGCAACAGAAAAGCAAATTCTCGTTAGAACTTTTAACCAGGACGGTAAATGAGAGAACAACGCTGTGTAGAATTAAGACGTCGTGTCGTAATTAATCGTTGCTGTTAATTGTTAAACTTATTAAATCTATTTCATTTTGTTAAGAACCTCTTTTTGTAGTAAATTGTATGCATATAGACCAAATGGGATTGGATGGGGGCTGTCTGAGCTAAACGAATGACGTAATGAATGCATATGAATCTAAGAGAGTTTTTAACGATTTCCAATCTAGCTAATGTACGCAAATTATCAGTTTCGTAAATCTGTGATCTAGACTACAAAGATGCATTTTTAATTTAGTCGAATGATGATTTGAGCAACCAGTCTGTTTAGGTTAAACGAGAGAGAATTAATTTAAATAGTAAATTAAAGTTCTATAATTTCCTAAGCAGGGTCTTTAAATAAATACTGGAAACGTAACACCAACTTCAGTTGTAATACTTTGACTATTTGAACTATAATAGACTGACTAATTAGATCTATCATCGGCTTGACCAACTTTAGTTGTAACACTTTGACAATAAGAGCTATAATACATTGACTAACTAGATCTATCATCAGCTTGACCTTCAGTTATAATACTGTGACTATTAGAGCTATAATAGATTGACTAATTAGAACTATAATAGGTTTTACTAACTAAACAACAAGATCTATAATCATTTAATATTTACAACTAATTTGCACGTTATGTGGAAATCAATTCACTAACAAAGCAATAATCATTATATCCATAATGAGTTGTATTTTATTTGACTAACAAGAGTTATAATCAATATGACCAAGGAAAGCGATAATAAATTTAACCAACAAATCCTGCAACCATTTTCACGAGCAAGAGATATAATCAATCTGACAAATCAGAGTTATAATCAATTCAACCAACCATAGCTGTAATCAGTTGACTAACGAGATACATTTAGCTTGATCAACAAGAGTTACGAGAGCTACAAATAGTATAATGAATTTAACTAATAAGAACGATCACCATTTTGACTAATAAGAACGACAATCAATTTGACTAATAAGAACGATAACTATTTTGATTAATAAGAACGATCACCATTTTGATTAATAAGAACGACAACCATTCTAATTAATAAGACAACCTTTCTAATTAATAAGAACGACAATCAATTAAACTAAAACGAACGATAATAAAATTGATTCGCGATCTTTGGGTCATTGTGAAGAATAACGACATCGCAAAGTCTTTGGTACAAACATACAAACGCACAAGACACAAGAAATAATAAAAATAAGAAGAAAGAAGTACGAAGTTCCGAAATTCAGAATTTAAACAATCACGCAAACGATCCCAGACCACTATCAAGACAATAATAACAAAGCCAGAAAACTGACAATGACGAAGATACAAAACCGACACACAAAATAATAACAAAGCCAGAAAACTGACAATGATGAAGATACAAAACCGACACACAAAATAATAACAAAGCCAGAAAACTGACAGTGACGAAGATACAAAACACGACACAATAAATAAAACCTAAGAAAGAATTTACCAATCGCGCTTTCAAAACAAAAAGAATTAATTTTTAAAAAACTTTTTATTGATCACTCCTGTTTTTTTATTATCTTCGAGGTTACCATGTTGTTTTTTTTTAAAAAGAGAGAGATACAGAGGGGGAGACAAAGAAAGAGAAGTGGTAGAGAGCGAGAGAGAGAAATAGCGGTGAAGAGAAAGAAAGAAAAAGAGATGAAAAATAAAGAAAGAAAGGAAAAATGGAAGAAGAAAGAATTGATTGAGCGAAGACGGAGAGAGAAAAGAAAGTGAAAGAGAGGAGAAAGAGAGAGAAAAGATATTTTTTAAAAAAAAGGTGGATAGAATAAAGAAGAGAGAGAGAGAAGAGAGAAAGGAGAGAAAAAGACAAGGAGACCAGAGTGAGAGAAAAAAATAGATACACACAAAGACAACAGATAATGAAAGGGGGTAGTGGAAATTGAGAATGAAAGATAAAGATAGAGAGAGAGAAAGAGAAAGAAAGAGATGGAGAGAGGAAACAATGACAAGGAAAGAGAAAGAAAGAAGTGACAGAATGAAGGAGAAGTAGAGAGAGAGAGAGAGACAAGAACGAAGCGCGGGGGTCGGAGTGGTGAAAAGGGTTCCATATGGCAGTGTACACCATTCCCTGATTTCAAAAGACCAGTTTGTTTTTCTTTGCTGTGTGTTGCTTCACATTCCAAAACTGGCTCTCTCGCACGTTCAGTGTTTTTCACCAGTATATTTGCTCGTTGCTTTAAAACGCGATTAAGACCCGTATGTCACCAAATAATCTCTCATTTGCTGTTATTGTGTAGATTTTATTAAGAGTGGGAAGTTTACAACTGAATTATAAGCAAAGCATTATCTTTTAAGTACATGACGATTTCGAACAAATCGATTAATTGATTTCGGTTTCCAATTCCAACGACAGCTGATTTCGCAGGCGACGTAATGGGAGTGATTGACTCTCCGCATATGTGAACTGAGGTATAACATATGTAATCTGTATTACTCAAACAAACGCATAATTCAGTAGAACAATTAGAAACTCTTTCCTTTTCTCTGTTGTTGTTGTTGTTGTTGTAGGCAACATGAGAAATGGGTGTGCAGATAACTCGAAATTTCTCTATTTATTATGTCATCTGCACGGAGTTACTCGCATTAATGACGTCACAAGAACATTAACTCGGTAACATAATTTAATTCTGATTTAATACATTTCTCACTGAGACAATGACGTCACAGAACAGTAACTAGGTAAAACCTCTTAATACTAATGTAGCAGTCCTTACTAAGACATTGACGTCATCAGAACAGTAATTAGATAATGCCATTTAATACTCATGTAACACAGTCCTCACTGAGACTGTGACGTCACGAGAAACAGTAACTGGTCAATACCATTTAATTTTGATGTATGATTTTTTTTTTTAAATCAAAGACGAGCTTTCAACCAGCCATTCAACCTCATATCAATCAACCAAACATCGAAATAAGCAAACAGCCATCCAAACACATAACTCAAACAATGCAGCAAACCTACGAAGTATACAACCATCTACCAATCCAACCAGCTAAAGAATTAGCCAACCAAACATGCAAGAAACTACCCAACGAAGAAAATAATCAGTCTACCATGTAATCAACTAGCTAACCACGTAGTTAACTAACCAATCAAATAGCAATCCTACCAGCCAACCTACCATCTTAATAACTATCCATAAAGCTATTCAATAAACTATCCAATTATTCAACAAGTTTGAAGGAAAAACTTCATACTAAGCATCCATCAAACCAAGCAAAGCAATTTAATACAATTCTTATAATACTATAATCAAATTTTAAACTTTATCTCCTTCTCCGATAAACATTGAAGTTTGATGAGATGCGAAATAACCACAAACATGCATTCCTTTTGTTTATCATACTGATATGTTGATATCAAACAGCGATTTTCCGCAAGTTGTGTGCACTGGTATTGACAGCTGATTATCCGAGGTGTATCACCATTAACAGTTACTTGTACTTACTGGCACATGTCCTTCATCGTGATTTCACAGGCGTACAGATTATGTGTGTGTCACAAGCGCACCGTTGTGTGCTCCACAGGCGTACAGATTGTGTATTTTACAAGCGTGCTGATTGTGGGCTTCACAGGGGTATAGACTGTTTCATATGCCTACTGACTGTAGGTTTCACAGGCGTACAGACTGTTTCATATGCCTACTGACTGTAGGTTTCACAGGCGTACAGAATTGTGTGTGGCTGTGTTGCTTGAAGAGTTCGATGACTCAGATGTTCTCGTCGCTCTGCGTTTGAGGTCGTAGCTGCAGTGTTGTATCGTCGCCACTTTGTACAAAAGATTTCTACCTTGCCCCATAAACTCTGACACTTGACAAGAATATCCACTTTGGAAGACGCAACTACAAGGGGAGAAGACTCGCTCGCTCGAGTCCTGCAGGCTGCCGTGATGTGTTCAGCGTGATAGATCGTATATCCCGTTGCTATTTTGCTTATTTTTAGAAATCGATGTTCCTGACAAGCAGACGTTATTGTAGATAAAAAGATAACACATTGCAACTGCAGTCCAGAGTTCGATTCTTGCTGGACACATAATTGCCAGAAGACCCTTTGTATACTGAAACATCCTGTGAAAATAAGTTTGATATGAATTTTTTTTTTTTAAATATTCACTTGTTCTGGTGTAGGATGCACAAGGATTCGTTGCCATCAAAGATTGACAAGATTGTTACCTACATCTAGAGTTCCAGGTTGTCACTGTCTTGGTTGTCACAGAGGGTCTCTAATGTTACAGTGTTTCGGTTGTCACAGACTTGATTGTCACAGTCTAATGTTACAGTGTTTCGGTTGTCGCTGTCTTGATTGTCACAGTCTCTATTGTTACAGTGTATCGGTTGTCGCAGTCTTGATTGTCACAACCTATTGTTACGCTGTTTCGATTGTCACAATCTTGATTATAACAGTTTCTGTTGTTACAGTGTCTCGATTGTCACAATCTTGATTATAACAGTCGCTGTTGTTAAAGTGTCTCGATTGTCACAGTCTTGATTGTAACAGTCTCTATTGTTATAGTGTATCGGTTGTCGCAGACTTGATTGTCACAGTCTTGATTGTAACAGTCTCTATTGTTACAGTGTCTCGATTGTCACAGTCTTGATTGTCACAGCCTATTGTTACGCTGTTTTGATTGTCACAGTCTTGATTGTAACAGTCTCTGTTGTTGCAGTGTTTCGGTTGTCACAGTCTCGATTGCACTTGGTTTGTCTCGTTTGCTTCAGTGGAGCCTCCCCTGTGACTCATTCAGATTAAAAAATCAAAAACACATGTTTTACGCAAACGTACAAATCACACAATCCGTAATCAACTGCTGATAAAAAAAAATATTTCAATTTTCAGAGCTGTTTATATGTAAGAGAGAGACAAAGAAAATCAGTTTTGACAAAGAAAATCACTCTAATTAAATAAGCATGGATAAGATACAAGATATAGCTCACTTTTATTTCCGTGACCATATTGGGTGGACTAAAGTGAACGCCGGTGACGTCATACTTCTTTAGAATAAAATATCTTAATCTTTATAAACAACAAATCAGTGAAACTTAATTCTGCAAAAGACATGGTATAGATGCACAAGTATGACAGAGAAGATATTAAAAAATATGGAACCAAATAAAAATAATAAACCCATTTAAGGTAGTAACAACTACAATAAGAACAAAACTACCTGACATGAAATTGTTTTCTTACACTATACAGTCACTCCGTTGCCGACATCACTAAATATTTGTTTAAGAAAAATATTTATGTTTGCATACGTGTGTGTTTGAGAGGTTGGAGTTGAGGAGGGGGGGGAGAGGAGAGGATGGTATCAACAAACTGAGATCTCGCGCTTCAGTAAAAATGTACCATTTGTAAAAATTTATATCAACAAGGAATGACGAGAAGTGAGAGAACTTTCATGCGTAACTACCAATTTAAAAATAACAAGTAGATATATGTTTACCTGGACTGAGTGAAAGATATTCGGAAATGGTATACTACTTACTAGACTGCAATTTTTCATCATTATTCAATAAATCATTATTATTATTTTTATTATTATTATGCCTCTTTCCACGGAGGATGTGGGCACTTCCGAGGAGCGCTGCTTTGAGTAGTGGAGCGAGTCTGTGGTTATTATTATTAAAGCCAAAATTATTTGCACAGAGATGTCGAGATAACAGATAAGTAGGAAGAGAGGGAGAAAGATGAATAAAATACATATATACACTCGCAAGAGAGCAGCGTTTGAATGAATTAACACTAAGTACCCAATACTAATTACAATATGAGCCACTAGCTACAAAATGTAAAACTGGGATAGCTTGGTTTTATGTTGTCAGTTACACCTACGTCACGTAAGGTATACATAATAATGCTTCAGACTTTTAAATTTGGAACTGTGCACTTTTGTCTTGTGAGTGAGAGATGAGGTGAGTGAGTGTGGGTGTGTTTCGTGAGTTGGCAAGAAAAGTGAAAGATTCAAATGCATTTCCGCATTTTTTATTTATGCAAACTGTAATTGGTTTAAGCTTGAAGTCATAAGTAGGCCCACTTTTCCGATTCTTTATTTTCATCTGTCTGGATGATGTATAGAGGTGAGATCCATGCAATCTGTAAAACCACAAAATTTCTTTCAGCATAATTTAATGTATTCTGATAGAATCAGAGACACTGAAATCCACGAGGACCAACTCTTGTTGGGGGATAGTCGTGGATAGTAAACATTCCTTCGACACACGGAAATCCACGCAGGACCAACTCTTGGTGGGGGATAGCCGTGGATAGCAAACATTCCTTCGACACACGGAAATCCACGCAGGACCAACTCTTGATGGGGGATAGACGTGGATAGAAGACAGTCCTTCAACGCTAAAGAGGTCGTTAAGATAAGAGTTCTCTACTCCTTGTCGTTGATCCAGTCATAGAAAGTTATGTACGGTCGCTCCCAGCTAAGTCATAAAGTTCCATCCCCTTTTCAATTTTACCTTCCAATCTCTTTGAGGTGAGTGAGAACAAAAGGCACGGCAGTTCGCGCACGTCAGAGGACGTGTGGTTTAAAGCAGCTACCCGTACGTACGGTCGAAGATGATGGCTTTGATTGTCGGTGCCTGAAAATACGAGCACTAAGCAATGGCAGCGCATGAGCTTGCAGTGCAGACACGCGCTTTTGTGATGGCCTGTAAGAAGCGGCTGCGGTCTCGCCAGACGCACGTGTCACTTACGAGGTACAGTCATGGCACCGGACACATTCACAAGAATGGCGACATGTAACACGTCCCACCAAACCAAACACATTCCAGCCAGCGACGAGTTTGTAGAGATGCTACTTTCTTCAGAGGCGAGCGAGCGAGGCATTGCAAGCCCACCGGACACACTGAAATTAACTACGAGTACGAGAGGTTTAATAACCGCGCATTGCAAGCCCACCGGACACACTGAAATTAACTACGAGTACGACAGGTTGTATAACCGCGCATCGCATATATGCCGATCACTGTAAACCGTCAGACGCATGCAAGTCATTGTAACACATCAGGCGCGTGCAAGTCATTATAACCCGTCAAAAATGCAAGTCACTGTAATACATCAGGCGTATGCAAGTCACTGCAACGCACCAGGCACATGCAAGTGACTGTAACCCGTCAAAAACGTAAGAGTCATTGTAAAAAATCAGGCATGTGCAAGTTATTGTAACCCGCCAGACGCATGCGAGTCATTGTAACAAGCTAGACACATATAAGTCAGTAATGAGAAGTCAATGCTGCACCAGGTGCGCACAGTTAAATTTTGATGTATAACTCCAGCTTATATGCGCGTCAGTTTTTAATATGTAATCTCACCAGACATGGTGAGCAACCTCACCAACGTGAATTTTAATAAGTAATTTCACCAGACGTAGTGAGCAATCCATCACACATGCACATGTCAAATTTTAATGTTCGAAAATCAGAAATAAATCAGTTAAATGTAATATGTAATCCAATCAGACATACAAATATATATTTTAAAAATATGTAATCTCATCAGACAATGAACAGTGATGATGTGTGATGTCGTTAAAAACATATACGTTAATTATAAGGATTTATTTTACGAGATCCTTTTACAATCTTCACGAATACCTGGCTTATAAACTCTCCCGTTGATTGAAGATAGTAACGAGATATAATGTACCCCACGTGTAAAACTCACCTGCCAGATTTAATCCTTCGAAGCGCTCCCAAAACTAAGTCGGTAACTAGTTTAAAAGTCTGCCATATGCTTTCAATGAATTTATAATGCAGACTGCCAGTAGACGCCGTAAAATCAATGACAAGGTTAAAAACTTGTAGGATGCTTACAGGGAATTTGTGACGCAAAATCTCAGCGGCCAGTGATGAGATGTACTAATGTAGTTTATACATCACCAGAACTGCTAGTTAAATGCATCCAAACGATATTTATATCGCAATTAAATATTTATGTCCGTATGAAGAAACAGTTTCTATTTTGACTGAAATTATTTTAATTTTTTTTAAAATAAAGAAACAACTAGCTGATAAATTAGAAACCTCACAAAAGTTGCTCTAGACTAAAGAAAGAACTACATCTTACATAGCATTAAATATAATGGCCCAAGGTGAGAGTATGTTAGTACAAAGGTGACAACGTAATGAACATTAAATGGTGAATGGTGACAACATATTGGTAGCTCAGAGGCCAAACTGACAGCACATTAAGGACATGCAATTTTACATTATACCGATATTTTAGTAACTTAGTGATCCAAGGGCTGACAACATGATCAGAATGCGTGGTGCATATGTTACCAGAAGAGTGGTACAAAGTTACAATGTTATGGATATTAAGTGGTGACAATATGCTATTATTTCAATGGTACAAGTTGACAATATTATGGATATTACGTGGTGACAGTATGTTTTTAATTCAATGGTACAAGTTGACAGTACTATGAATATTAAGTGGTGACAGTGTGTTTTTAATTCAATGGTACAAGTTGACAATACTATGAATATTAAGTGGTGACAGTATGTTTTTAATTCAATGGTACAAGTTGACAATACTATGAATATTAAGTGGTGACAGTACGTTTTTAATTCAATGGTATAAAGTGTAAAAATTTTGGACATTAAATGGTAAGCGGCCACATTAGGATGGTAACAGTTTAACAAAGTGATAAATCGACGGACTAAGTGGTAATACGACGGACTAAATGGTAATACGACAAAGTGGTAATACGACGGACTATGTGGTGATACGACGGACTAAGTGGTGATACGACGGACTAAGTGGCAATACGACGGATTAAGTGGTGATACGACGGACTAAGTGGTGATACGACGGACGAAGTGGCAATACGACGGACTAAGTGGTGATACGACGGACTAAGTGGTGATACGACGGACGAAGTGGCAATACGACGGACTAAGTGGTGATACGACGGACTAAGTGGTGATACGACGGACGAAGTGGCAATACGACGGACTACGATAGACAAAGTGGCAAAATGAAGGACAAAGTGGCAAAGAATTTGATTGTAAAGATTTGGAATCCACAACCTGGACAACTGTTCCACAGAAGAAACTAAACAAAAATAGTACATTTATTAACAGCCATTTTTGTTATACGAGCTTGAATCGACTTAAGCACTTTCTCCATTACACAAATCGATCTTCTCTCAGGCCGATATGTGCTGCATTCCTCGCCTCGGAGAGACACAACACGTTGCGTGACAATGCGCATGAAAATACAACACTAATTGTTTCTTACATAAGTGCGTCTGTGTTCAGTGAACCTTGAAACTCACGCCGTACGTGGATCTGGATGGCTGGGTGAGTATGTTGCATAATAATGTATTCAAGTTTTTGTTCTATGAAAAATATTGACTTCAAAAGTATGTGGTAACTTATCTTAACTGTCACGTTACAGGCGCATAGCAACGAGATCTGATTTGTTACATCTAAAACAGCATGTTACGTAACTACAGCAATCACATCATAACAAATTGTTACATGATCAAATCAGTGACGGCATAAACTGTTATAGTTACCTGTCGTAAGCAATCATGTCACAACACTGTGATCAGTCTCGCCATAAGCACTCAATGACATAATCAAATTAGTTTTGTACAAAGGGACACACAGTTATATATTCAAAATAGTAAAGGTCAAAAGCAAGAAGCATTAGCCATGTCACCAAAATAGTAAAGGTCAGAAACATACAGTTACGTCCATCTAAGTACAAAGGTCAGAAGCGTTCATTTGCGTCACCAAAGTAGCAACAACAAAAAAATTATTCCACATTGCAGACTTGGTAATAAGCTCCTTGTTGCTAAAGAAGTTATTCCATCTTGCTATGTGAAATACTCGTGTATTTGAAATATATTTTGCTTCTTTCCAAAATATGCTCACTTGAATTATCTCATTTCTTTTCTCTTTTCAAATTCCGCGACTTCAACTGATAATTTCATTGTCACTCCTCAAATTCCGCGACTTCAACTGATAATTTCATTGTCACTCCTCAAATTCCGCGACTTCAACTGATAATTTCATTGTCACTCCTCCTATTCCGCGACTTCAACTGACAATTTCATTGTCACTCCTCAAATTTCTAGATTTCAAATGATAATTTCATTGTTTTTCCTCTTCATATTTCGTGATTTAACTGATAATGTCATTGTCATTACCTTTCAAATTCTGTGACTTAAACTAATAATTTCGCTGTCATTCCTTTCTTATTCTGTGACATGAACAAATAATTTTCTTGTCATTCCTTTTCAAAATCCGCGACTCGAATTAATTATTTCATCGTCATCCCTTTCCTAATTCTGCGACTTTAACTAATAATTTCATTGTCATTCCTTTACTAATTCCGCGACTTTAACTAATAATTTCATTGTCAGTCCTTTACTAATTCTGCGACTTTAACTAATAATTTCATTGTCATTCCTTTACTAATTCCGCGACTTTAACTAATAATTTCATTGTCAGTCCTTTACTAATTCCGCGACTTTAACTAATAATTTCATTGTCATTCCTTTACTAATTCCGCGACTTTAACTGATAATTTCATTGTCATTCCTTTACTAATTCCACGACTTTAACTGATAATTTCATTGTCATTCCTTTTCTGATTCCGCGATTTTAGCTGATACTCATTTTTTCTTTTCAAATTTCGCGACTTGATACTTTCATTTACTTTCCCTTTCAAATTCTTTGGATTTAGTTTTGTTTTCTTACAAAGCAGTAATTACTTTAAAAAATTCAGACATATATCTGTTCGAATCCGCAATTTAATCATTTTTTTCCTTTCTGAACAATGCTTAATTTAAATACTCTCCTCATTGTTATACATCTTTGTTTAATTCAAACACGCGTCTGTATTTTACACCACTGTTTAATTTAAACACGTCATCGATGACACCACTGTTTAATTTTAAATGTGTTTATTTTTAACACTCGCCGTAGTTGTACATCACTGTTGGAACGCTCGCCTCATTGTTTTACACCACTGTTTAATTTAAACACGTCATCGATTGACACCACTGTTTAATTTAAACACGTCAGTGATTTACACCACCGTATAATTTAAACACGTCATCGATTTACACAATAAAAATGTTTAATTTAAACACGTCATCGATTTACACAATAAAAATGTTTAATTTAAACACGTCATCGATTTACACAATAAAAATGTTTAATTTAAACACTCGTCTCATTGTTTTAAATTTCGACGGTTCCATTCAAGCTCTTGCATTATATTCCAGGCCAATGGATTTTTAATTAAACATTTGCTTGATTCACTGACTGCTTAATTCAAACTCATCTTAATTAAAAATAAACTCTAACTGATCAGTTCAACTCTTGTATGCATTATTATAATTTTAGATCATCCCCCTTTGTATTTTAAATTTTATTTTAAAATTTATTCAGTTTCTCGCTTGCGATCTTTACATCACTGATTCTTTAAATATAATTCTTTCCGACAAATCTTTTGTTTGCGATCTTTACATCACTGATTCTTTAAATAGAACTCTTTCCGACAAATCTCTGTTCATTGCTGACAATTTAATTCCAAAATATTGCAATGTGTAATTACTGACAATTTCATTCCAAGTATTACAATATAGTAAACAAACAAATATGGATACAAATAATAACAATTTTATTGTTCCATGTATCCGGATTTCTACAAGCCTAAAATATGAATAATATTCATGAGCTAGAAGCAATGCAAGATATTTTGGTGTGTGTGTGTGTGTGTGTGTGTGTGTGTGTGTGTGTGTGTGTGTGTGTGTGTGTGGTTGTCTTTCATTTCTTATTCTGTTTTGAACTTCGTTTTCATAGTCTATGTTCAGTTTCTGGCGGTAATAAAATTATTTCCATGTATTATTTGAAATTCTTTTCTGCATCGTATCACATCATTATTATTTGCCCTTTCCTTCAGTCTTTTGCAACAATACAAGTTTTATTCCAACGCTTGTATAACTGGCTTACATCATTTGACACTTTAACCCCAAAGTCCTCAACGTTGAAGGGGTGCAGAGTGACAAACGGCCAGAGAAGATCGGTCTGTGGGTGAACTCATAAGACACTTCTCTGTTTTACCAGGTTATTGGCAAGACAGTTAAATGAAGCGGTCTTAGCGCGTTGTTGTTTTGTTTCCCATTTTCCTAGCCCCCTCGCATACCCCCACACCTCTTCTTGTTCCCAGTGCTTGCTGTTATATCGATGAGTTTTAACAGACCCTGGTCAGTTTCCATTTACCTACTCACAGAATAATAACGCCAAATGGGTGCACAAGGCATACAAACTAACAATAGATAGATAGATAGATAGATGGGTGGATGGATGGATGGATAGAGAGAGTAAAGGAGAAAGAAAGAGGGGAAGATAGAGAGAGAAAAGGAGTAGAGAGCAGAGGAAGAAGACTGTGTGAAAATAAAATTGAGACTTGACCATGTGGAAGAAACCAAGTTTGTGTGCATTTCTGACAAGTCGAGAGTGTAGCTTATGTACTAAATGTTTTAATGTTCTTATATAGCGACTGATAAAAATAATATAAGGCTGGTTTCTGAAGTGGGAAGTTATGTTTTGACTTCACATGATATTCCGTTGAGATTTTATTTATTCTGTATCTAGAGCATAGTAGTTTCAAGTGAGTCATGGATTAGTAGAGTGTGCTTGTTTGTTGCCCCCTCAAAAAAAACCCAAACACCCTCACCCTCACCTCACAATTTTATAAACATATTAAAGCTTTTTCTTTGTTTCCGCCGGTTTTTCTGTTTCTGTTTGTCTGTCTTTCTCTCTTCCCTTTCTTTCTGTGCCTGTTTTTCGTTCTCTCTATCTTTTTTATTGCTCGTTCTCTCTCTCTGCCTTTTTAAATCTCGACCAATATCAGTCTCTCTTTTATCACCTTTATTATTAAGAAAATGTCTGTGCTTTTCTGTCTATCTTTCTACCATTCCTTTTTATCACTCCAAAGGAAAAGCTCACTCTGTTTTTCAGTTTACAATTTTATCTCTCCTTCTCAGGCGCACTTTCTTTCTTTCTTTCTTTCTTTCTTTCTTTCTTTCTTTCTTTCAACCTTTCTTTCAACCTTTCAGACTTTCTTTCAACCTTTCTTTTTCTTTCTTTTTTCTTTCTTTCTTTAAACCATCTCTTATTACTCTTGTTAACATGCAGGATAATGGTGAAAAGAACATAAATTCATGTACAGTGTTAAGAACACGATATAGTGAAAAAAGACAACTAAATGTGTGTTTGAAAGTATGAATTGTCTAAAACAATTTCGCTGTGAAAGAAAATAATACAGGTAGTAGTATTCAAAAAACCAAGTGAATAAAATTAATTAATTAATTAAATATTTAATTAAAATAAAAGCAAAAGAGTTTTATACCATCCAGTAGTAGTGCATTGATGAGCCAGCAGACTTTCACATTAGTCTTTCGTTTGTTTATCGTTGAAAATCATATTGTAGTGTTATAGTCTTCTTGAAGACTAGAGATGAATAGGTGAATAGATGAATAGATAAATAGAGATGTACTTACACTACTAGGCAAGGGACTCTACAGTGAATGATAAATTAATATAAATGTATTGAACTATTTAAACAAACATGCTTCAGTTTTGACATATTATTCTGTAATGAACTCTATCAGCAATGATTTAATACTATTTTGTTCGCTTTTCTGCTATACAGTCAGTTAAAAGTACGTAAATGTACCTACTTGAATGCAAGCAACTTCTGAAATGAAAGTACATTCTTTTCATACCACCTGACGTGAAGCTCAAAATCAAAGGTATATTACCTGAATATTATCACGCAAGAAAAACAAAGTTTGATACCTATACTTTATGGACAAAGTGGACGTTTTCGCTCAATACGTAGGTCGAAAGTGATTCAGAAAGTGTTTGCAATGCTTGTTTGTTTGCTTGTCTGTTTACTTAATTGTATGAAGATTAAAGATGAAGAAGGTTGGGTCTACGCAAGGCCAGATTTGTGTTCGTAAGCCTGTGGTGAGCGAAATATTGCGTTTTATGAACTTCACAAACAAAAGTGTATCTGATGATTCCGGCTTCACGATGAAGTTCGTAATTCCAGTTAAAAAGAAAGAATAAAAATACTAATCAATATATGCGACTTACACTCAGAAATCTAAGGGGAATATTACATACAAAACAGAGTTTGTATGTTGACATCAGTAATCTAAGGGGAATATTACATACAAGATAGAGTTTGTATGTTGACATCAGTAATCTAAGGGGAATATTACATACAAGATAGAGTTTGTATGTTGACATCAGTAATCTAAAGGGAATATTTCATACAAAATAAAAAGTTTGTATGTTTACTTGATTGTTTCATTTTATTAAGATCACTGACGAAGAAAGTTGGATTACGAAAGATAAGATTTTCATACGTTCAGTCAGCGATGTACAAACTAAAGCGAACTTGAGGGAGGCAGAGCGGTGATGTACACACTAAATCGAACTTGAGAGAGGCAGAGCGGTGATGTACACACTAAATCGAACTTGAGAGAGGCAGAGCGGTGATGTACACACTAAATCGAACTCGAGAGAGGCAGAGCGGTGATGTACACACTAAATCGAACTTGAGGGAGGCAGAGCGGTGATGTACACACTAAATCGAACTCGAGAGAGGCAGAGCAGTGAGACTACAAGGAGAGACTACCACACAAATGGAACATCGAACGGGTTAATGTTCGACAAATTAGATAGATCTATAGATCAGTTGCGACCAATTACCTTCTTCCAGGATCAAAATTGCTTTAAACATTTGCAGAAGCGTAACGCGATGACGCGCGACGGCGGTATTTGTAACGTTTCTAAAGAATGGACTGGTAACACGTGTCAAAAGAATGTAATGGTAACACGTGTCAAAAGAATGTAATGGTAACGCGTGTCCAAAGAATAAAATGGTAACACGTGTCAAAAGAATAAAATGGTAACACGTGTCAAAAGAATGCAATGGTAATTCGTGGAGCATGACCCTCTCTTTATGAACTTACTTAATCAAAAATTTGTCATGGAAGGTCAATTATAGTTCCTGAAACCGGTTCACAAATTTTCATGTTTCAAAATGAATTTGCACTCACGTGTTAATTTTATAATAACTTCCTTTGTCATCTGAGATTATATTCTGTAAAGTGAACGGACTTAAATAATAATGTCTTAAGATATAGCTTTCTATTAAAGACATACAAATATCCTCCGATATATAACTTTCTATCCTAGACACAAAGTGTCCTCAGACATAACTCTCTATTCTAGACAATGTCCTCAGAAATAGCTTTGTATTCTAGACACGCAATGTCCCCCGATATAACTTTCATTCTAGACAAACGGTGTCCTCCTATATAACTTTCTATTCTAGACAGTGTCCTCCGATATAACTTTCTATTCTAGACAGTGTCCTCCGATATAACTTTCTATTCTAGACAAACGGTGTCCTCAGATATAACTTTCTATTCTTGACAAACGGTGTCCTCAGATATAACTTTCTATTCTAGACAGTGTCCTCCGATATAACTTTCTATTCTAGACAGACGGTGTCCTCCGATATAACTTTCTATTCTAGACAAACGGTGTCCTCCGATATAACTTTCTATTCTAGAGTTGCGATATAATTCTCTATATTAGACACGCAATGTATTGTGATATTACTTCTCCACTGTATATGCAGAGTCCTCCTACATAACTTAATCACTATGCACGCAATGTCAGGTAGTTCTCTTTTACTAGATATAAAAGTTATCCTATATATAACTTTTCTACAGACATGCAATATCAGATAATATTCTTTCTCTAGACATTAAGTTATCCTATTTATAACTTTCTATACAGACATGCAATCTCAGACTATATTCATTTTTTTTTTAGATATACAATGTTATCATATATATAACTTTTTCTACAGACATGCAACGTCAGACAATATTCTTTCACTAAACATGCAACGTCAGACAATATTCTTTCACTAAACATGCAACGTCAGACAATATTCTTTCACTAAACATGCAACGTCAGACAATATTCTTTCACTAAACATGCAACGTCAGACAATATTCCTTCACTAAACATGCAACGTCAGACAATATTCTTTCACTAAACATGCAACGTCAGACAATATTCCTTTACTAAACATGCAACGTCAGACAATATTCCTTCACTAAACATGCAACGTCAGACAATATTCCTTCACTAAACATGCAACGTCAGACAATATTCTTTCACTAAACATGTAACGTCAGACAATATTCTTTCCTAGACATGCAACGTCAGACAATATTCTTTCACTAAACATGTAACGTCAGACAATATTCTTTCCTAGACATGCTAATTCTCAGAAGAAATACATTTGCACTTGACGAACTGTACCTTCAGATAATACATTTGCACTAAATGTCTTATGTTCTCAAATAATATTTTCTACCCTACAGGCGATGATTTCGTATTACAAATCATAATTAGATATTAAGATATCCTTCAATGATTTTCTACACTAAGCATGTCCTGTTTTAGACCATACTTTCTGCAAAAGATACCAATGTCCTCAGATGACACTTTTCATACTATATACACTAGACTTTTAGACAATATTTCAGCACTAATTTCCTTTCTGAAATAATTTCTGCATTAAACACGTTCTTTCCTGAACAACTGTTCATGCCCTGAACACGTTTATTCCTGAATAACAATTTCTTCACTAAGCACATTCTTTCCCGAAACAATAATTTCACGTTTATTCTTCAACAAAAATTTCCTCATTAACACGTTCTTTCCTGAAATGATTTCTGCACTCAACACGTCTTTCCTCAAATAACAATTTCTGCACTCAAACACGTCTATCCTGAAATAACAATTTCTGCACTCAACACATTTTTCCTGAAATAACAATTTCTGCACTCAAACACGTCTTTCCTGAAATAATTTTTGCACTCAACACGTTCTTTCCATAAAAAAAAATTTCGGAATTAATCACTATCTAATTTATTATATTCGTTATTAAGCGCACTACACCACAATATTTACTTTCGGCACTATGACACTCTTTGTCCTGAGGTAATAGTACTACAGTAGACACACGGTGTCTCCAATAACACTTCGACATTAAACAAGCAATATCTTAATACAAATGCTTCTACACTCTGCAGACAATGTCATCACGTAACATCTCTACAATAAACAGTAAGTGTCAAAACAGCACTTCGACATTAAACAAGCAATATCTTAATACATATGCTTCTACACTCTGCAGACAATGTCATCACGTAACATCTCTACAATAAACACAAAGTGTCATAATAGCACTTCGACATTAAGCATGCAATATCCTTATATAATACTTCTGCATCAGTATACAATATCCTTATTTAATAATATTTCTGCATCTTATACAATATCCTTATATAATACTTCTGCATCTGCATACAATATCCTTATATAATACTTCTGCATCTGTATGTCAGATCCTTATATACTACTTTTGTATCTTTATACAAGATCCTCACTGCTTCTATCCCGGCTACAGTCTCAGGCATCACTTGTACACGAGACACAATGTATCAGAAATATTTGTGCTACATAACATTGTCCTAATATAATGCTTATATACCAGCAACGTTTAATCTTTTTCCTGTGCGCGCGGACCTTTTTCCCGTGTGCGCGGAACTGGCAGTTTGAACTTGCTACCAAAACTTGAGCGCGGAATTTTGAAACCTGCGCGCAGCCGCACACTTTGGAGGGAACATTGTATACAAGACACACGATGTTCTCATACAACACTTGTACACCAGACACACGATGTTCTCATGTAACACTTGTACACAAGACACACGATGTTCTCATACAACACTTGTACACCAGACACACGATGTTCTCATGTAACACTTGTACACCAGACACACGATGTTCTCATACAACACTTGTACACAAGACACACGATGTTCTCATACAACACTTGTACACCAGACACACGATGTTCTCTTGTAACACTTGTACACAAGACACACGATGTTCTCATACAACACTTGTACACCAGACATACAATGTGTGGTGGAGTAAATTTGCCTATCCCTATTTCTAAACTTAATTGTTGTACAAATTATTAAATGTCAAATGACCGACCTTGGGCACTACTCATGTTGATATTTTTAAGTGTTAGAGTTAGAAGTAAACAACTCGGGTGGAGAATATGCTAGAAATTTTACAGATGCAATCCAAACCAGTTCCAACTGGATGAGTAGCTTTTCTGTCTAGTCTCACACTTTTTATAACAATCTCAATCAATGCGGATGGACCGAAAGTTATTTTGTTGAAGAAATCACTTTGATTTGAATGAAACTCGAGTCCGGTCATAAAGGCGATGACTATAATTCTTTTTCTAAAACTCCATTCTCCTGTCCATGATAAATTATGCCTATGAAATCTCTACGCTAGACATATACTGTTCTCATATAATAGTTCTATAAAAACAAAATGTTCGAAGATAAGTCTTCTACAATAGACACAAACTGTTCTCATATAATAGTTCTATAAAGACAAAATGTTTGGATAAGTCTTCTGCACTAGACACAAACCGTTATTTTGTAAAATATCGCTTCTACACTAGACCCAAAATGATTTAGGTTAACGCTTCTATACTAGATTCTCAGTGTTTTAAGTTGAAGGTAACACTTTTTACACAAAGACGCAATGTTTTAAAACAACACTTTTACATAAGACACAATGTTTTAAGATAACATTTTTACACAACATAATATTTTAGGATAACACTTCTATGCAAGACCAATATTTAATGATAGCATCGAACAAGACACAGGAAAATACTTCTACTCAAGACATTTTTTAAGACAGTACTTTTACACAAGACACACTCTGTTTTGAGATAGCACTTTTACACAAGACACACAATGTTTTGAGATAGCACTTTTACACAAGACACACAATGTTTTGAGATAGCACTTTTACACAAGACACACAATGTTTTGAGATAGCACTTTTACATAAGACACAATGTTGTAAGATACTACGTCTGCACTAGACACATAGCGTCTTAGGAAAACACTTTATTAACACTTTACACTAGATACATAATGTCTTAAGATAACACATTACACCAGACACCAGACATCTTAAGATAACACATTACACCAGACATCTTAAGATAACACTTTACACTAGATACATAATGTCTTAACACATTACACCAGACACCAAACAAGATAACACTTTACACTAGATACATAATGTCTTAACACATTACACCAGACACCAAACAAGATAACACTTTACACTAGATACAGTAAAAACTTCTACACTTGATGTACAAAGTCCTCAGTTACAGTTCTATACATTCACCCAAGGGAAGTAATCGAGTTTCAGCAACGCTGGTATGTTACAGACACATAATTCTTTCAAAGTCTTAATTTCCTTAAGGAAATAATCGCAGACATTGTTTCTCAGATTGCAGTCTATTACAAATTTATCTGATTTGCAAACAGTAACCAGGACACAATACCTTAGAATGAAAACAAAGCCGAAAGTAGAACTAAGAAGGAACACACCAGAACACGAGCAGGACTGGATAAGCAGCGGGTTTTCTCTCACTGTTTAATATATTGTTTTCATTTCAGTTTGAAGAAATAGTCTGGCTTCCTGTTTTATTTAACTCTTTTCCATTTGCTTATGAAGTCTTGGCAAGAGGATTTTTTCTTTCTTTACAGTATTTGTTTAAGCGGTTTTTGTTATTTTTTTTCTTTTTACAAATAATACATGTATGCATAATGTTGGATATTTTTATCGCTTTGCATAGCGTTTAAAATTTCTTCGTTTCTTTGTTTTGATTTCAATGTTTAAAGTGCACGCTTTGTAAGTTAGTCGTGGTTTTCTGCTTCATTCTGTTATTAAATTTATGTGATATGTTCGTTTGTTTAAGATTGTGGTTCTAAATTTAATTCTCGATAATCCGCGAGGTTATATTTTAAAAAAATGAAACACAAACAATGTGAATTTTAGAGTGTGATGATTTTATTTTCCTGAAATTGATTGACACCCAGAATACATCTCATTCTGAGGTGATATCGTGCGATGTATGCAAGTTGTAGTGTTCATGCAGTAGAGTGTGAATATAATTACACAAACGCATGTGCCTATGCATAATCATGCACAAATGCTTTAAATTTGCTCTAGCATACGAATAGATACGCGCTTACAAACAAACGAGCACTTGCACTTGTCCAAAGACCTCTAAGCTTTTGTTAAAATGGAGTTCCGCTCGTCGTTGAAGAGCGGATGAAGATTGGTCGAGATAACTCCTATTGGGCCAAAGCTGGGTTTGAACCCTTGACCTGAATGCAAGACCTACGCCTTTAAATCACAATACACACACACACACACACACACACACACTCACACACACACACACAGACACACAACTGAGCATGTGCACAACGAACCAACCACCACGTCCACACATACACTCACACACACACAGAAATACTAGCTCTCCCTGCGTGTACACCACCACGTCTATACACAGACACATCCGAGTTTCTCTGCAGGTACACAACCAACTAACTAACCACACACACACACACACACACATACATACACATACACACACACACACACACACACACACACACACACACACACACACACACACACACACACACACACACACACACACTATTTCTGTTCATGTGTGTGTGTGTGTGCAAATACCGTGTGCATACATTACAAATAAACTTATAGATACAAAAAAGTGCACATGCACACAAACCAAACAATTAAACAAATCTATCTATCTATGTATCTATCTATTTATCTCTCTCTCCTCTCTCTCTCTATCTTCCTATCTCTCTCTCTCTCTCTACCTGTCTATCTATCTATCTCTCTTTCTTTCTCTTCTTTCTCTCTCTCTCTCTCTCTCTCTCTCTCTCTCTCTCTCTCTCTCTCTCTCTCTCTCTCTCTCTCTCTCTCTCTCTCTCTCTCTTCAATAACATTGCAAAGATGAACAGTTCGTTTTCACAACAATCATCCCATGCCTTAAAACATGGACGTCACTGGAACGTTGGTTACTAAATGCGCGGCCTTAATCTCGAATTAACGAGGTTCTTAAAAGCAGGATGTTATTAAATACAATATTTTCTTTCCTATCGGAACAAACAGGACCAGTTAGATATATTACACGGCTTAGTAACCATGGACCCATTATCAGCAAGGAGTTCTCTCACACTTCCGCGCCAAACCGACCGTGATCCGACTGTCGGATTCTCGTGGTATTTGCAATTTCCTTACTTCCCTATAAAGACTACAAAGTTATAAATTCTACAACATATAATATTACACACACACACACACACACACACACACACACACACACACACACACACACACACACACACACACACACAAATATAAAATGTCTCTTTGCTTCGCATCAGATCAGTGTCATAGTCGCCATAGTGTTTGTTACAAGAATAGTCGTGAATGCAGATTTGTTTTCATCAAAGTTTGCAAAGAATAATTATTCTTATAAATGATTATAATCAACGACTACTCAGAAATGAAAAGATGTCAGATGTACACGACGAATATTTTAGAAACTAGTAGTTATGAAGAGTGGCCATTTTTTAATAGCAATGTGCATTTACAACGCACACAGGCAAATTGAGTGGCAAATATGCACGCACGCACGCACGCACGCACGCACACACACATGCACGTGTGTATGTGTATATGTACAAACAGCAATAAGCCATCTTTAGAAGTGAATTGCACACAAAATGCCGTAAGAGATTATGACAGCATGAAGCAATAGCAAGTAGCTGCCACAAGTAGAGATATATATAAATCTTTCCGACTGCCAGACCAACTATGCATTATAAACAAGTGCAAGGTCCCTCTGTGATTATGCTGAGGGTGATTGATCAGTTAATTATGTTTCTATTGTTAAGAAAAATATAGTTAGCGTGTACTATCAATGCTGATATACTTTAGTTAGCGTGTACTATCAATGCTGATATAGTTAGCGTGTACTATCAATGCTGATATACTTTAGTTAGCGTGTACTATCAATGCTGATATAGTTAGCGTGTACTATCAATGCTGATATAGTTAGCGTGTACTATCAGTGCTGATATAGTTAGCGTGTACTATCAATGCTGAGCAATATGCAGTGTAGTACTTCGAGAACTAGATGCAGCCAATTACCCACAAATCCTTATAGTACTTCGAGAACTAGGTGCAGTCAATTACCAACAATTCCTTGTAGTATTTCGAGAACTAGGTGCAGTCAATTACCCACAAATCCTTGTAGTATTTCGAGAACTAGGTGCAGTCAATTACCCACAAATCCTTGTAGAACTTCGAGAACTAGGTGCAGTCAATTACCCACAAATCCTTGTAGAACTTCATGAAATCAGTGTAGCCAACTACCCACGTATCCGTGTAAAAGTGTTCGGTGAACTGGTTGCAGTCAATTGTTCACGATTCCGTGTAAATGTACTTGGTGAACTGGTTGCAGCCAATTACCCACGTATTCATGTGGAACTTCGCAAACTGATGGAAGCAAATTACCCACAAATGCATGCGCCGAGTGTGAAATAGCAAGTGATTTGCGAAATGATGTCCACTTATGGCACAATTCGACAAACCTATTATGCGATCTCGTGGAAGAAAACTGTCACAAGTGTTGATACAAATTCCACGAGATGATGGCAGCAAAACTTGTACTGATAACTGTCCACACGGCATTTTCCTCGCGCAGTGCTTGCAAACAGATTACTTGCAAATGCACGTATTGACAAACAGATTGGCGTAACACGATCAAAGGACGATTTCGATATCTTTCTTTTCCGTAATGGAGACTTTCGTTAGAGTTATCATACGACTTTCGTTTGTTTCAGAACTACTGCTGTTATAGTTATCATACGACTTTCGTTTGTTTCAGAGCTATTGCTGTTATAGTTATCATGCAATTTTCGTTTATTTCAGAGCTACTGCTGTTAATAGTTATCGTGCGATTTGTGTTCTGGTTATTGTGCTACTTCTGTTATAGTTATCGTGCGACTTTCGTTTATTTCAGAGCTACTGCTGTTATAGTTATTGAGCGAGTTCTGCTATAGTTATTGTGCAAAGTCTATAATAGTTATCGCGCGATTTCTGTTATAGTTATCAGATGAGTTATATTGTAGTTATTAGTTTCGTTATATTTATAGTACAAGTTTTGTTATAGTTTTCAGGTGAGTTCTGTAATATTTATCGCATGAGTTCTGTTATAATTATCATGCGAATTTCGTTTAAGTTATCAGATGAAGTCTGTTGTAGTTATTAGTTTTGTTATAGGTATACTGCGAGTCACTATAGTTATCGTGTGAGTTCTGTTGTATTTGTAGTTATCGTGCGAGATTTGTTACAGTTATCATGAAAATTCTGTTATAGTTACCATGCGAATTATGTTACTATTATAGTGCGAATTCTATTATAGGTACCATGTGAGTTCTGTTATAGTTATCATCCAAGTTCTGTTGTAGTTATCGTGCGAGTTCTGTTATAGTTATCGTATAAGTTCTCTTATAATTATCTTGCGAGTTCTATTATAGTTATCATTCGAGTTCTCTTGTAGTTATCGTGCGAGTTCTCTTGTAGTTATCATGCGAATTCTGTTATGATGTGAGTTTTGTTATAGTTATCACGAGAGTTCTGTTATTGTTAGCATGCGAGTTCTGTTATAATTATCAAGCGATTTCTGTAAACGTTATCATGCGAGTTCGGTTATAGTTAACATATAGTTCTGTTACAGATATTATGTGAGTTCTGTTATAGTTATCATGTGAGTTCTATAGATATCATGCGAGTTCTGTTATTGTTATCATACGAGTTCTGTTATAGTTATCATGTGAGTTCTGTTATAGTTATCATGTGAGTTCTTTTATAGTTATCATGCGAGTTCTGTTACAGTTATCATGCGAGTTCTGATATAGGTATCATGTGAGTTCTGTTGTAGTTATCATGTGAGTTCTTTTATAATTACAATGCGTGTTCTGTTATAGTTATCATGATGCGAATTTTCTTAAAGTTATCATGTGAGTTGTTTTTTTACAGCTATCATGAGAGTTTTCGTATAGTTATCATGTGAGTTTTCGTATAGTTATCATGTGAGTTCTATTATAGTTTCTATGTGAATGCCGTTTGGTGTAACTTTTAGTGGAAGCTAAATTGCTTGTTTTAGTTCTTAAAGTACAGATGCACATTTGCTAATGGTCAACATTTCATTATTGTTCGAATTTCTCAAATTTCATCACAAATCAATTTCACAAACTTTATCTTGCAGTTCTAATTCCTAGAATGATACTATGCATGTGATTACACGTCTTCAGTGATCTCATTTCACTAAAACATGTTACTGACAATAAATATATACCGAAAAACTGTTTTCTTTTCTTCTTAATACTAAAGTGCAAATACCAATCGAAATAGGTAAAACAATTTAACTTGCACTAATTTTAAAATGTCACTATCTAATAATTATGACCACACTTTTCCAAATATCTAATTCTTAATTTCCAAACACGAGTTTAAATCAGGGAATTTTAATCTGGAGTCCACCAAGAGTTCCATGAATAGGTTGCAGGGACTCTGTGAACACGAATGGGAAAAAAATCGTATTTTAATTTTAATTAACCTCTATCAGAAATGTGGCATTTCTTTCAATTATAAATGTATGCAACAAACCAAGCTGGCATTAGTACTGTATTAATAATGAAGCGCTTTTATTACTACGTCACAAATGTGTTTGGCATAAAAATGTTTTGGTAACTGCATTTCCATTTAATTAGTTTCCTTTGCAATCAATCCCATGTATTTTGTTTTATGCATTTAAAAACAATATTCTGAGAAGGGGCCTGTAGGCTTCAATAAACTGCCAAAAAGGTCCATGGCACAGAATATTTCTTTTGTTGTTAAGAACTTCTGGTTTAAATGCTTCTTTAATATTGATCTTTGTTTAAATTAAACATAACAAATGGAGCAAAATACATGTAATTTATTTCTTCATTCCAATACTGACGTTTGGTTGATAGCCAAACAAACATTTTCAAATTGCGTAACTATCATAGCCAAACAAAATGTTTTGTGTTATTTATTTTTTGAGCTCCCTTAAGTTTATATTTAATAAACATTCTGAACGTGGTTGCATCTCCTTGTATTCCGGCATTGATTTAAAAAAAAAATCATAATCATAACCCGGTGCAACAAAAATGTATTCAGATACAACCTCCACCTCATCAACAGCAACAACAACAAAGAATACAGTTCTTTGTTAACGGGCTGAAAATTGTTGTCTATGGCTATGTTCAAAGATCAATGACATCCGCGTGATATTCTTGTACAGAGAGATAAGGCAAAAGGAGGGACAATAAAAAATATTATGTAAGCAATGACACTTTTAGCAAATGTCATTTCTTCATATTTAGTTGATAATTAGTTAGCTAAAATTAATAATTAGCACAGGACATTAAAAGACGCTTAAAATATATCATGCGAGTTATATTATATATTATATTAACGAACAATTTTTATATTTGAACTTAAAGTGACATGTACTGGACAAGCGCCTATATTGACTAGAAGAATCTATAGAAAGAGAAGTTGATAAAAATAAAACATATTTCACTACTATGTCATTGTTGAAAATGAACAATTAGCTTTTAAATAGAGATGTTATTTGTTTCCTTTGTATCGTATATTACGTTGAAAAATGACAGTAGATGGAAAAATAACAGTAGATGAAAGAGAAAATTAGAAGACCACGAAAAGAACAAATACTAAACTCACAATTGCATACATGTAAGCTGTATGTAATGTATTTTAATATGTAACTCTTGTTATACAAATACTTTTGTAATAAACTTATATTTTTTTATTACAACAAGTCATGTGATGGTCAGTAACCATGCATTTGTTGGCTCTGTGATGCCGAGCGAATGTATGTTTGGGTGTATGTTAAGAACGCAGGGGAAATAAGAAAGAAAAAATAATAAAATGGAAATTGTGAATAAATGCGCCAAAGAAACTGCATATATATATATATGTAGGTGCATGTGTGTTCAAGAATATATACAAGCACACGTTTTTTATGTTCACTTAGTGAATTTGAATCCCATTTCTTACAGGATATAAAGATAAACTTAAAACCAAAAACAGCATTAAATTTGTATCGAATTCTTATTAATTTACATTATTTAATTAATTACGTATTAGAGAGAGAGAGAGAGAGAGAGAGAGAGAGATGTAAGAAGATTGACTGGTAGATACAGGCCGGCCGGAGTATGCAAGTATATATGTATGTGTACGTAAGCATTTCTAGACAGACAGACAGACAGACAGACAGACAGACAGATAGATAGATAGATAGATAGATAGATAGATAGATAGATAGATAGATAGATAGATAGATAGATAGATAGATAGATAGATAGATAGATAGATAATGTGCAGTTATATCAGAAGAGAGAGACAGAGACAGATAATAGAAAAGTATATAGGTAACTAGATAAATAGACAGATAGAAATGAAATACACAGACCAAAAGATAAACAGACAGACCCACGCACAAATAACATGCACGAATACTACTTAAAGCACACAAGCAGACAAGTTAGCACAATGTACCTGCTATCGTTAGAGTTTTCTTGCATGGTTAAATAGGAGAATGTTAATGTGCGCACCTATATAATATGTAGAAAGACTGACAGACACGAAAAAATCTTTTTTATGACTGTTTGTCATATAAATATAAATGGTATAACTCCATACATGCTTTAGTACTTAGAGTACTTAGTAAATATCTTGATGTACATTATTTATCATGTTAATGAGATAAGTGGATTTCATATGAGATAAGTGGACTGCCTATATTTAGTTGATGTCGACCTACATTCATTATTTGAATTGATGATGAGATAAGTGGATATGTCTGCTTGTTTAGTTTTGGCGAGCACTTTGATGCCCTGCCCGAGACTTGTGGCCTCGAGTCAGACAAGTACCTCGTCATTATTTAGAGGCTGCATTTACTTTAAATAATTATTAATGAATTTTGTTTGTGTGTACAATATATTTTTATATTTTGCAATTGCATTTGCATATATATTCATGGTTTATTAATATTTTTATATTTAGAACTATAAATTAGTTTTCATTTCACACTTTATTTTTACAGCTATCAGTGTTTGATTAAATTTCATTTAAATTCGCAGATACTCAAAATTATGGACCATACGAGACATGTTCATTTTGTTTATATCTGAAGCAGTTTGAACAGACGTAATCCTTTAGATTAAGGTAACGGTAACTATCGTTATTACCCCCAACACCACCCCAATCCCCCCCACCACCACCACCAAGCAACAAAACCAAGAAAAGGGAATATTTTTGTAAGAAAATGAATTGTTACTGAAATATGTTGAAAAGAAAGATAGAAAAAATGGGGGGTGGAAAGTAAAAATTACTAACACAATTTTTACTGTTCATAAAGAAATGATAAATATCAGCAAGTCAAACAAGCCCCGCAGAAATTCTAGAAATACAAATTAAACCTATAATAGGAATATTGAAACTAGATGTCAGAATTCCATTATATATATCATATTCTTTAAAATACAATTTGATGAGAGTCACAAGAAATACATTTTAATACTAAATATATAGTATTAAGACAATTCTATCTCTAATTTATCAAAATAATTTTCCTTGAACTTTACTACTTTGTTTGGACTAGGGTCTTCATTTGCTGCTTTTGTTTTGTTTAACACTTATTATAAAGGTAAAATCTATTATGAATGCCTTAAAGATAATTTGGTAACTATTTAAAATGCGTGTTGCATTAAAATAAACTACTTTACTTCAAGTATTTAACAAATCAAAGGCTTCAAAGAGCATAGATTTTTCAATGACTTTAGACTTCAAAGACCATAGATTTCAATGACTTGAGACTTCAAAGACCAACAATGAAAAGATAGTCTAGTCGCTTTCAAAAATTAAGTAAAATCCACCGAATTCAACAAACATATACTGAAATAGAATCCACATACTTGATAAAGGTATTTTATATGGTGAATACACTTTCAACTAAATGGTGGGTTATTGTGATCGAGTACCTAAGTAATAGCATTTCTTTTGCAATCAAGAAATTAATTTTATTTAAAAACTTTCTTAATTTTATATTAACTGAGACCAGAGACACCAGAATGCAAAGAGTTACTCTTGTGTTGCACTACATGTTCTTCAGTTACCACCTTCACCACTTTTCCTTTCATTGGCAAACAACGTGCACTCATACATATTTTTATGCTCCAAACATGTTTTATACTTGTACGCCTGCATACCAAGCAACACCCATCCAGTCTATGACTGACACCCACGCAAAATAAATATTTGGTAAATAATTGTAATATCATTCAGCGCAAGCAATATAATCTACACATTTGGAATATCAGTGAAAGATCGCCTATACTGTATGTGGTCGAGTAATCTATAAGTGTAACATTGAAATGCGCGTGTACTGCATGAACCGAAAACAAAATCTATTGGTACAGTAACATACTGACACCCATACTGCATGGATCAAATGGAACATCTGTGAATCCTCAAGTGTAATTAAGTCCCTACTGCATGGGTCGAAAGAAAACGCACGGATATACAAGTGTAATTACGTCACCACCACCACCACCCCGTCAAAACAAAGTATATGGATACATATATGTATTTATGTCCCCACTGCATGAATCAAAACAAAACATAAGGATACGTGTATGTAATTATGTCCCACTGCATGAATCGAAACAAAACCATTTTACTTACGTCCATACTGCATGTGGTCATTAGTCTGCAGCCAACGCGTATAAGGATTATCACTGGTGTCGTAAAAGTGGCTGACCGCAGAAATGTCCGCCGCCCTGGGTATACGGGTAGCCGACAAATCAATGGAGCCATCCCCACCAGGCGGCGAGGTACACGGCACCACTCCTGCCTTGGGTTCGGGTAAGTCCAAGAGATCTTTCACCGAGAAACTGTTCCCTTTCACAATACTCATTTCTAGGGTTGCAGCCATCTGAGTCGGAACAAGGAAATATGTGCCGTGTTAAATGTCTCCTAAGCACGTGACTACAGAAAAAGTCAAAGGTAAGAAGATGTGAGATGGACAGTGATAAGACGGGGAGGAGTTATCGATTTTAAATCACCAGGGAACGAGAGAATAAAGGATTGAGTTAAACAACACAACAACAAAATAAAAAGAACAGCACACAAACGAAACAAAAATTCGCGTGCTTAGATCTCCAGCGATTTGTTAGCTGCCGTTAAATCATAAACAAAAACACAATCCCACAGGATTTAAAGACTCGCAGACAACTCGAATCTGTGAATTCACACGTTAAACCTTGCCTTCGTTTTCCTGTTCTCTCCGCGTACACGGCACAAAACCAGCGATTTCTAACACGCACGCACAACAGGAAGATCTAGAGGTGTCATAAAAGACACCACAAGAAGTCGATGGGTCAGAGGATTGGGAGAGCTTGCGAACGCCAGCGGTGGGCTGGGTAGCGGAATCGCAGAACAAATCAGAAGGCACTCTGCTTGCGGACGCCGAATGTCAGAACACACAGTCCAACAGCGAATCCTTTCACAGCGAGAAGACCAAAACAAACTTACACTTTGCTCCTTAAGAGCGAGGCGCTCACCTCTCCAGTGACGAACGATCTTTCACTCGGTATGAAAGGTGACGAAGTGTGTCATTCGGGTTTTGTTCCCTTATCAGAACACTTTTCAATGGTTTTCTCGCCAGCACGGCAAAGGCGATAGCAGTTCTTGATCGCACTCTTTAGGTACCCGAGTCTCGGCTTCGACTTTTAATCGCTTAACTTTCAATTTGGCTTATTGATCGCGAGTTCCTGGTTGGCTCAGACGCATCTGTGCCACGCCTAGCTGCTTTATTGACAGCAGACGGGGCGTGTCTTAAGGAATTAAACTTTGCAGGCTGGCGACTGAGAGTAGGTATTTGTTTGCTTTTGCTTAGTATTTTGTTTTGTTATTAAATTAGAGACAAACAAAAGTTCTAGCTTTTTAAATGGCATTTTGGGGGAAATCGTATATATAAATTGCTTAATAATTCGTTTCTTTATGAGATACTTTCAGATGTCACTGTAACGCTAAGACCGCCAGTAACACGGTTCTTTGGTGCTGTGAGTAGGGGGACAATCATTCTTTCACAAATCATAGATCAGTGCATATTTCTTTACAATCATATACACTGGAGTTAAATTAGAGTTATCATTTAAGACATTTTTCTTAAAGTAAAAATTATTATTTAATTGTTAATTTATTAGTCAATCACAGATACTGAGCATGCGATAGTAGAGGTTTGTGAGTTGACCGCTCATCAGATTCAAGGTCATAAGCCAGGTCTGCATTTGCTAATTGCAATGTTTTCAAAGTTTGCAATAAACCCATTCAGAGGGTTTCGAGCTCTGTACAAGGGTTCTGAGTTTTGCATTGAGGGTTCTGAGTTTATATCAAGAGTTCTAAGCTTTGTAACTTGGGTTCTGAGTTTTATACCAATGGAATAGGATTTTTATCTAGGGTTCTGAGTCCTATATGAAGGGTTCTAATGTTTGCCTCTAGGATTCTGAGTTTTGTATAATATAACGTTTGTATAAAATCTAAAATTTTCAAGGATTCTATATTAAGGGCTCAGGATTCTGAACTTTTATGAAAATACCATGATTTATTATCAAGTTTTACAATCGAATTTCTTTTATGCCTGGCGCTTGAGATTCATCGTGTCATAGTAAGTTCGTGGGATGTCTGGTTCACGTAAGGCAGGGGTTCACAAACCGCGGCCCGAGACGGGGCTCTATGCGGCCCCCGGAGCACTTTTGGATGTTACCATTATTACGAATGTGAAGCTCATTATTTGTGTTCTTTTTTCTACTGAGCCATCCATGTGGCGGCCCTCCGCGCACTATCAATTGGAAATTTGTCCCTCTGATCTAAAAAGTTTGTGCACCCCTGACGTACGGAATTTTTTTAGTTTTTCACCAGTAGGTTAATGACCAATATAAACTAAACTGGCATGACTGCTGATTAATCTAAACTAAACTGGCACGACTACTGATTAATCTAAACTGGCACGACTACTGATTAAACAGAACTGGCACGACTACTGATTAATCTAAACTGGCACGACTACTGATTAAACTGAACTGGCACGACTATTGATTAATCTAAACTGGCACGACTACTGATTAAACTAAACTGGCACGACTACTGATTAGTCTAAACTGGCACGACTACTGATTAAACTAAATTGGCACGACTACTGATTAATCTAAACTGGCACGACTACTGATTAAACTGAACTGGCACGACTACTGATTAATCTAAACTAAACTGGCACGACTACTGATTAATCTGAACTGGCACGACTACTGATTAATCTAAACTGGCACGACTACTGATTAATCTAAACTAAACTGGCACGGCTACCAACGTTCCCTCTAATATTTTTTCTTGAGTGCGCGGAACTGGCAGTTGTTTGAGCTTGCTACCAAAAATTGTGCACGGAATTTTCAAAGTGTTGCACGGAAATTTTTAATGAACTGCGCGGACGCGCACCTTAGGAGGAACATTGACGACTACTGACTAACCTAAACTGGCACGATTGCCGATTAATCTAAAGTGGCACGACTACTGATCAGTCTAAACTGGGACAACTAGTGATCAGTCTAAACTGGGACAACTAGTGATCAGTCTAAACTGGGACAACTAGTGATCAGTCTAAACTGGGACAACTAGTGATCAGTCTAAACTGGGACAACTAGTGATCAGTTTAAAATACGGTAGGCACTGAGTAGTCTAACCTGGGAAGGCTAGCTTTGTTGACCTTAGCCTGTTGAGAAGTGCAAGTGCAACCGAATGTCTTGCACAGTTTTCTCCACTGAAAAATGTTGTAAATTCTTACACAGCAAGTCTTCACATTTAGCAAAAAGGATGCTCTGAAAGTTTAATGCTCAACTTAATGAATTCAATTGCGGGTTGTGATAGTTTATAATTTAAAATAAAACAATTAGCTTTCACGAATTAACAATCTGTCTCTGAGGTCTTTGCAATAAGTTTCGAACCCAAATGCCTTCATCGAGAGCTAAGTCAAGCAGAGGTAATACGATCAAGTTTGTCATGGCAACCACCGCATCCGCGGCCACTAAACCTTCTTCATCTGAGAGCTCTCCTGTGTCAACTATCTTGAGGACAAGAGAGTTGTTGGCCGTGGATCGTCAGAAAGTTAAAGCATACCGTTTCTTGTGTTCGGTCGCTTGCTCTTCGCCTGTTTAAGCCAGGAGTCACGCGATCAATTGAAGACTATCGAGAAAATCTTTGTACAGGATAAAGACCCACTCTGAAAAGCCAAAGCGCCGAGATCGCGCGGGAGAGGGTCTATATTGCCATTGCGGACTCAGTACAAGTGTGCGTTAAGTGTTGGGCTCGAAGAGGGCTCTGAACTGACTGTACTTCTTGTGTGAACAATGAACTTAATCGATAGTAGTTTGTTAAGCTGAACACTTACTCATGCGTTCAGTGGAACCTTTACTTTAACTGTCTTAAAATGTGAGCCGAATTCATATTCGTGGGCTATTTTTTTTTTAAATGAGTCGCGCTGACCTTACTGTAGATTGTGCTTTTGGTTATGGGTGTGGTCAGCAAAAAATGGAGCAAGTTTGTCTATTTTGACAATTTTAATGCGGCGTGCTTAAGGTGGAGTTAGTCTTGTCTTTTTTCTATTTTACTACGTGCGTTTAAACATGGGGGTTCTTTTTTTCTGTCCTAACTTGGTGGGAAAGATATTAGGTCTGCTTTAGTTTGTTTTATGTCCATTCTGGCTTGGCGCAAAGGCTAGCATTGTATGTCAACTTCAACTTAGCATAAATATTTGTGAGTTTGACTTTTTAAAGCTTGGCATAAGGGTTTGTGATTTTTGTATTTTCTTATCTTGACGTAAGCATTTAATTTTATATGTTTGTGTTTTAGGTCTATTCTAGCTTTGGGTAAGAGTTTGTGTTTTAGGTCTATTATAGCTTAGAGTAAGTTTGGCGTAAGGGTTTGTATTGCATGTCTATTCTAGATCAGCCAAGGGCTTGTATTTTATGTCCATTCTAGCTTGGCAAAGGGTTTGTGTTGAATTGTTTATTTTAGCCTGGCGTATGGGTTTGTATTGTGTTTAGTCTAGCGTGACATAAGGTTTACTGCTACTGTCACATGTTCTCCAATCCTAATGTCTACTACTGCTAATGTTACATGTTCTCCAATCCTAATGTCTACTACTGCTAATGTTACATGTTCTCCAATCCTAATGTCTCCTACTGCTAATGTTACACGTTCTCCAATCCTAATGTCTACTACTGCTAATGTTACATATTCTCCAATCCTAATCCTCTCCTACTGCTAATGTTACATGTTCTCCAATTATAATGTCTTGTACTGCTAATGTTACATGTTCTCCAATTATAATGTCTAGTACTGCTAATGTTACATGTTCTCCAATTATAATGTCTAGTACTGCTAATGTTACATGTTCTCCAATTATAATGTCTAGTACTGTTAAATGTTACATGTTCTCCAATCCTAATGTCTACTACTGCTAATCTGCTAATGTTACATGTTCTCCAATTATAATGTCTAGTACTGCTAATGTTACATGTTCTCAAATTATAACGTCTACTACTGCTAATGTTACATGTTCTCCAATCCTAATGTCTACTACTGCTAATGTTACATGTTCTCCAATCCTAACGTCTCCTACTGCTAACGTTACATTTTCTCCAATCCTAACGTCAACTACTGCTGATGTTACATGTTCTCCAATTATAATGTCTATTACTGCTAATGTTACATGTTCTCCAATCCTAACGTCAACTACTGCTGATGTTACATGTTCTCCAATTATAATGTCTAGTATTGCTAATGTTACATTTTCTCCAATCCTAACGTCTACTACTGCTGATGTTACATGTTCTCCAATCCTAAAGTCAACTACTCCTGATGTTACACTTTTCAATCCTAATTCTATTTATTTTATGTCAATTTCTGCTAATGTTTCTTTTCTTCAAATTTTAATTCTATATATATTATTATTAATGCTAATACCTTTTTTCTTACTTCTGCTTCTTCTTCTTTGACGGCCATTACTATAGTTATTTTTAGAAATATATTTGTTCTTCCTCTCCACTGCTTGTTTTTCATTACTCCTACTACAATGAGTACTTCTGTTACCATAGTTACTATAACTACTTTCTCTTTATTTTTCATTACTCCTACTACAATGAGTACTTCTGTTACCATAGTTACTATAACTACTTTCTCTTTATTTTTCATTACTCCTACTACAATGAGTACTTCTGTTACCATAGTTACTATAACTACTTTCTCTTTATTTTTCATTACTCCTACTACAATGAGTACTTCTGTTACCATAGTTACTATAACTACTTTCTCTTTATTTTTCATTACTCCTACTACAATGAGTACTTCTGTTACCATAGTTACTATAACTACTTTCTCTTTATTTTTCTTACTTTTTCATAACGCCGTGAATGACGATGCTGCTGAGGAAAAGTAATTCGTAAATATAAACAACGCCAAGTAGGCCACAGTGAGGAAAAGTAATTCGTAAATATAAACAACACCAAGTAGGCCACAATGAGGAAAAGTAATTCGTAAATATAAACAACGCCAAGTAGGCCACAGTGAGGAAAAGTAATTCGTAAATATAAACAACGCCAAGTAGGCCACAGTGAGGAAAAGTAATTCGTAAATATAAACAACGCCAAGTAGGCCACAGTGAGGACAAGTAATTCGTAAATATAAACAACGCCACGTAGGCCACAGTGAGGAAAAATAATTCGTAAATATAAACAACGCCAAGTAGGCCACAGTGAGGAAAAGTAATTCGTAAATATAAATAACGCCAAGTAGGCCACAGTGAGGAAAAGTAATTCGTAAATATAAACAACGCCAAGTAGGCCACAGTGAGGAAAAGTAATTCGTAAATATAAACAACACCAAGTAGGCCACAGTGAGGCAAATAATAGATTACTTTCCAGACAGTGTCATTAAAGAAATAATGTGTGGGGGTGGGTAATGGGGTTGGGGGGGGGTTGGGTGTGTGAATGATTACGAACATTTAGTTGGCTTAGAAATTTTTTTATCATCATCGTAATAAATAGAGTAAAACTAACAACTGGAAACCACTGTCTTTATCGTTGATTTAAATTTTATAAGATATATACACTTCTTTCAAATCAAAAGCTATTGTATGACATTTTGTACATTTACTAATCGGAAAGATATTTCCTTTTGACTACGCACAGTAGCATGTTTGTTTCTGACACAGTAACAATTTATTATGTCTGCATCCCAAATTTGAAAGTCAAAACAAAAAACAATAAAGAGATAGGAAATAAACCACCAAACAAAATAAAACAGATTGCTAAATATATCGTGAAAATAAATTAATTTTAATAAAGTAGAAGCCTCTCCAAAATTAAATAAAATAAATAATACAGAAACAGGTAATTGACTTGAACAAATCAGCTCTACTCTACCTAAACGAAACCAAACTACAGAGAGGTAAAATGGATCAAGCCAAACTCAACAAATCAGCTCTACTCTACCTAAACGAAACCAAACTACAGAGAGGTAAAATGGATCAAGCCAAACTCAACAAATCAGCTCTACTCTACCTAAACGAAACCAAACTACAGAGAGGTAAAATGGATCAAGCCAAACTCAACAAATCAGCTCTACTCTACCTAAACGAAACCAAACTACAGAGAGGTAAAATGGATCAAGCCAAACTCAACACGAAACCAAATCATACCGAGCTAAAGGGGACCTAACGAAACTAAATCAAGCCAAACCAAACCTAACAGAAATTGAAAATGAAGTAACAAAAACATTTTATAACTAACGAAAGAAAATGAATAAAAATATAAATAAAATCAAAATAAACAAAACACAAGAACAAAAACTAAACCTAGAAACTAAAATTATTTCAAATAAAATAAAACGACACGAACGTTGCAACAAAAACTTTTTACAATGAATGAAAGGAAAATGAATACAAATGTAAATAAAATCGATATAAACAAAACAGAAATCAACAACAAAAGACATGAAGCAAAGAAAATAAAATAATTACAAATAAAATAAAACGACACGAACATAGCAACGAAAAAATAACAAAAGTAACAAAGCAAAGCAGAAAAACTGAATATCAAATTAATCTGGAGAAACAAAAAATTAAAGCATTTAAACAAAAAATAAAAATAAAACCCTTTTGACTCGAAACAAAAAACCACTCAGGTATACACTAATTAGTTAGAATTAGGGCAATGAGGACAAATGTTCTCAACACAAGACATGATAATTTTAAAATTCTCACTTTGGCACACAGTACTGAAGTCTGCGCCCCATGCTCTCAAGACAAAACATGATTAATTTAGAAATCCTGCCCACACTGCGCCCCATGCTCTCAAGACAAAACATGATTAATTTAGAAATCCTGCCCACACTGCGCCCCATGCTCTCAACACACCCTACGTGCCTCCCCGTCTTATAGCGGCGCCCGACTTTGTCAAAACGCATAAACCCTTTTAATTGTTGCTAATCCCTTTATACAGTCTTCCCAGTCACCTGTCAAACAAGCCCGAACCTCACAGAACTACTAATCACAGAGGAAGAAGTCTTGGGAACAGGCAGCAATTACTCCTTTCCACTGAACCTCTTCAGCAATATTGGATGTCTCCACACATGCCAGACCACAAAATACTGGGTCCTATGTGCGCCCTCGTCCAATGGCAGTCACCAATCAGGCAGTCTCTTCGAAAGCCAAAGGGATAAGGAAGCAGTGCGATATATTTGAACAGCAGTAAGGCTGATCTATATTATTAAATAAAAGGCGCCTTCCAATGATAATGGAGGATGGGATTCTAGTCGCATGTTTCTATCGCAAAACTCCCAGTTTCCTTCGCTCGAAAGATCTCCAGCAAGTCCGGGAGTTCCCAAGATAAAATGACACAAAATTCTGCACACCGGAGAAGCTCCAGTTAGACTGAAGGATATTCGGGGGCACAATATAATTTTTCATGCCTGTTGTGCACAACACAGGAGAAACATTATTTGGACTAAAGGAGATTTTCTAGAACGCAAAAGGAACTATTGTTTAATAATTTCTAAAGCATTCCGAATTGGCGGCGATTGAAATGTGATATATAATACTTAGATGTCTATGACTATAAACATTTGTGCAGGACGGTACTGGAGTATAAATGGTATTCCTAAAGGGATGCACATAACAAAAATGACAGTGAGATAACTCTTTTCAAACGCACTTCTAAACTAGCCTTTTAGGAAAAAGACAATGAGATAACTCTTTTCAAACGCACTTCAAAATTAGCCTTTTAGGAAAAAGACAATGAGATAACTCTTTTCAAACGCACTTCTAAACTAGCCTTTTAGGAAAAAGACAATGAGATAACTCTTTTCAAACGCACTTCTACGAAAAAGACAATGCACAATTACTGTGTAAAGCTAAACCATTCGGGAAAAGGGGAACGGAGCGATCAAACGCTAACAGATACCTTTAAGCCTGATTACCGTTTCAACTGAGAAGTAATACATGTTTTGCACGAAGAACATTTTGATTATTTTATATGTCTAGGCTTTCTCTCTCTCTCTCTTTCCTCCTTCCCTACACCTGAAGTCCCCGGCAGGGGTTCGAGACGCTATTGACAGCAATGAATGAAGTGGCACTTTAGTAAAGTCAACGGTCATGGACCGAAAAGCCAGGCCTCCATTAGCAGAAGACCGTACGCGCAGAGGGCGCTGACAGTCGCGAGGCACATTTTTATGGAGATGCACACGCTCTTGTCTCGAATCTCTTCGTAAACCAGTCAAACACAATCGGACCCGTCTGGATGGCCAGGGAAAAGTCACTCTTACCAGCTGCCTTACAAAGCTGCTGCTATTTGTTTCCCCTTTTTATCGTTCGGTTCTTATTCCCTTTCCGATTTTTCCATTCTTCGTTTCTGTTTGATTTGGTTTTCTCCGCAAGCGTGTCTCGCTGTGGTGTATAAAGTTTCGCCGCCAACGTAATTATGTGCCGTGTTCAGGGAAATTCAGGAATGAAAAGTGTAAAAACATGGCGGCTAAGGAATTGTCAATGAAATGAAATCTGACTGTTGTCGTACATGTTGATGCACCTTGTAGGCCTACCGCACAACATAAACAACTCTTTGCAACGCACATGTTTGGTTTTCTTTTTCTCATCAATGTATCCGAGAGTAAACAGACTAGGTTTATTGTTCTCATCAATGTATCCGGGAGTAAACAGACTAGGTTTATTGTCCTCATCAAGGTATCCGGGAGAAAACAGACTAAGTTTATTGTCCTCATCAAGGCATCCGGGAGAAAACAGACTAATTTCTTCACTATGCTTCTCCTGATCATAGAAAGGCTTTTTCCATATTCGTTCTATTCCAAAGAGTAAGCTTGTTTTCCCGATTAGACTATACACAACTGTAATAACTATTATAGTGACCCATTAGTCTATGAAGAAATTAAAGAAGACTTGTTTTCCGGCCTATCATGGAATTAGAGCATGTGCTTTTCTTCATTAGTTTTTATAGGACTAACTAGAGTAGATTCTTATCCTTAGTCTGTCCATGGATTGAAGTAGGGTTTGTTTCCTAGTTTGACTCCGAAAAATGCATTCATTGTTATTGCAATTGTCCATTAATATTAGGCTTTCTTGAAATCAGCCATTTTTGTTGTAGTTTACTTTTCTCATTAATACATTAAGTAATAAACTATTATTATTGTAGGTTTAGAATTTTTTTAATTATTCTATCCGGTATTAGCCTATATTTCTATTGGTTTGTTTGTCTCATTAACTATTCAGGAACTAGCTTTTAGTATTGCTGGTTTATTTGTCTCATTAACTATCCAGGAACTAGCTTTGAGCATTGTTGGTATATTTGTCTCGTTGTTTCAAGAAGTCAGACATTGTTACTGTAGGTTTCTTTTCTGTCCAAGAATCAACCTCTGTCAAAGATCACTGTTCGTTAAGATATTAAATTTGAATAATAGGGACTTACAGTTTATTTCGTAAAATGTGAAATAAAATTGACTCGCTCTGTGAGTCGTCTAAGAGTCAAGATCTGTAACGATTTGAAAGATGAATTCTTGTTCTCGATAAGACGTTTCAGAGTCAAGATCTGTAACGATTTGACAGATGAATTCTTGTTCTCGATAAGACGTTTTAAAGTCAAGATCTGTAACGATTTGACAGATGAATTCTTGTTCTTGATAAGACGTTTCAGAGTCAAGATCTGTAACGATTTGACAGATGAATTCTTGTTCTTGATAAGACGTTTCAGAGTCAAGATCTGTAACGATTTGACAGATGAATTCTTGTTCTCGATATGTCGATTCATGATGAAATGTACTTTCTTGATGCTATTACCAGAGTAGGTGGAACAGTTTCAGTGAGAAACAGATAAATTCACTAGTGGCATTCTTGCATTGAGTTTTTACATCAAACCTGGAGTATGTTTCCTCCAGTCATCATGGTGCGTGACTTACGGCAGTTAAGATCTAGGTTTGTATGGGTCAGAGGTGTTCTGGTAGTGACTTTACGTAAATTTTGCTTCTTCCTCCAGTCAAGGTGCGTCAGCATACAACCGTAGGATTTCATCTACGTTTTTGCAGCATCTGGTTAGAATGATTTTTGTTTGCAGTGACGTGTACAGAATGATTTTTGTTTGCAGTGACGTGTACAGAATGATTTTTGTTTGCAGTGATGTGTACAGAATGATTTTTGTTTGCAGTCACCTGCACAGAATGATTTTTGTTTGCAGTGACGTGCACATAATATCTAGCTACTGTTTGGTTTAGTTGTGTATTCATTATCATATCAGTAACAAATTTACTAACATTATGTTTCCAGATCAACAGTGGAAATTTACAAACCCATTTTGTTGATCCGTCAATTGTATAAACTGACCTCTATGGTAAGAGTGGTTGTAATATAATAATTAATTGATTTCATTAGTCTGTGAGCAAAGTGCTATAAAGGTTTGTCTTCCAATTACCAGCCAATTAAAAGACAAACTATGGTAGAATCCACTGTCATTGAATTTGTACTGTCGACTTCGTACAGCACAAGTAAACTGTCTTCAGAGGTCAGGCTTACGAACACTTTTATAATCTCTTGGTCTCTTTCTCTCTCCCCTATGTCTCACAGCGTGTGTATGTGTGTGTGTGTGTGTGTGTGTGTGTTGTTATCAAACTCAACTAACTTGTACTGGTTATTTGTACTCTTGTCGATAAAATGCACCAAACAAAATCATACCCCTAGAAATCTTGACAGCACTAAGACGGTTTAGCAACAGAACGCACAAACCATATTGACTCCTGGCTCCTGAGTGTTTACCGCATAAGAACATCTTTCTTGCAATTGCATGCAATTCAATGGCACCGCTTCATCTGGCGCCTGACATCGCCCGGGTAATATCTGAACGCTCCCAAGTTCTCGTGCGCCCACCGTTCTGCGAACAATCAATCAGCGCTCCCTGGCGGTCATGACAGCCCATCACACGGCAATAGATGCTCCATGATGGTCGTGACAAATTCAGACGACGGACGCCTAATGGTGGCCATGGCTTGTTCTAGAACGATAGACGCTCACCTTAGGTCAAGAGAGGGTGGATTGTGGTTGTAGTGGTGACAGTATGCAGGTGAGAGCTCTTTGGGGTCGCTCTCTGGGTGCAGTCGGATGCTGATGTTAAAAGAAATTAAAGTCATTAATGACGCTGTGGTTCTTCGGGTTTTGGCATTATGCCATAACACAGATTACATTGTCAATGTGATGATGGACGATATATAAGCGTACTACTAAATCTTGATTCATGAACGACTCTGGACCATCAAATAATTATCGCTAGTTGAGAGCTACCCTAAATACACAGAAATAATTATCGCTAGTTGAGATGCTACCCTAAATACACAGAAATAATTATCGCTAGTTGAGATGCTACCCTAAATACACAGAAATAATTATCGCTAGTTGAGATGCTACCCTAAATACACAGAAATAATTATCGCTAGTTGAGATGCTACCCTAAATACACAGAAATAATTATCGCTAGTTGAGATGCTACCCTAAATACACAGAAATAATTATCGCTAGTTGAGATGCTACCCTAAATACACAGAAATAATTATCGCTAGTTGAGATGCTACCCTAAATACACAGAAATAATTATCGCTAGTTGAGAGTTACCCTAAATACACAGAAATAATTATCGCTAGTTGAGAGTTACCCTAAATACACAGAAATAATTATAATTATCGGTAGTTGAGAGTTACCCTAAATGCACAAAAATAATTATCGCTAGTTGAGATGCTACCCTAAATACACAGAAATAATTATCGGTAGTTGAGAGTTACCCTACACACACAGAAATAATTATCGCTAATTGAGAGTTACCCTAAATACACAGAAATAATTATAGCTAATTGAGATGCTACCCTAAATACACAGAAATAAATCGCACGCATATGGGTGTCATAATATGCTCTGCAGAAGTGCACTAATTTTCGAATGACATCATCAACGCAGAAATAGGATGAAGCTGCTTACAGCATTGCCAGCAATTCGTATGGCAACCTAAGGGCAGATAGAGATTGAATCTGTTCATAGCACTGCCAACAATGTCGGCCGAGGTTAAAAGAAAAAAACAATCCTCGATAAAGGAATTTTCTTACGGAATTGGCTGATTATTAAAAAGCAAGGGAAAATGAACATGTCTCGAGTATAAATACTGAATCAATAACAAATCAACAGAGTGAAAATATTAAATTGACATTGTAATATACGTAAAAATCTTAAATGTATTTGCAGTAGGCAGATAGTTGCATGCAACTTACCGACATTGAAAAGAAGCAAATTAATACCCCGAGTTCAGTTGTTCTACAATCTACAATGACACACGCACGCACACACGCACACACACATACACAACGCTCGCACACAACACACCAACTTATGCATTCTCGTGAGAGATGCGTACGTGTGTACTATTCTGTAACCTAAATGAAGCGCACTATCATTAAGAATAAACTAAATATTAAATCTTTTAAAAATATACTCTCTATTAAGAGTGATGGGGAGGGAGGGGGGATTTTGCAATTCAGTGTCCTGCTTAAAGTTTATAATTAAAAGAAAAGCATTGTAAGACTTATCCAGATATAACAATATATCACTGTCCAAGACTGTTTTTACTAGAAAAATATAAAATTTCTTAGAGCTGTGATATCGTTTTCCAAGACTGTTTCTACTAGAAAAATATAAACTTTCTTAGAGCTGTGATATCGCTTTCCAAGACTGTTTCTACTAGAAAAATATAAACTTTCTTAGAGCTGTGATATCGTTTTCCAAGACTGTTTCTACTAGAAAAATATAAACTTTCTTAGAGCTGTGATATCGCTTTCCAAGACTGTTTCTACTAGAATAGAATTTCCTAGAGATGTCATATGTATTTCCAAGATTGTTTCTACTAGAAAAAAATTCAAAGATCTGTGATATCCATTTCCATGACTGTTTCTACTAGAAACAAATTCACAGAGCTGTGATATCTATTTCCTCTATATTTCTACTAGAAAAAAAAATTCATAAAGCTGTTTAGCGTGGAGGCAAACTGTGACCCAATCTGTACGGAAAAGTTCGAGCTGCATTTGGAAAATACTATTCTGAATCACAAATGGTTATTTTTCCCGCAGTTAACAACTTCATTAAATTACAAATATTTATATAAGAGAGTACGGATGTACGCTGAAGGTATAAGATAATACTGTTATTTCGATGCCTCGAAGGAGAACCAGTGTGCCTTTATAAACGTCCTTCGAGATCTCTGCTCAAGCTGCATGCTATGATAGACACTCCATATATTTGCGTGCTTGATGAGAGCACTCACACGATAGACACTTCGTTAAGTGGTAATGTTAAGGGCACTTCACACGCATTCCTAAACTGCTGGTGACATAAGCTGTCACTAGACAGAGACTCAATACAAAGGTAGCAAAGACGAGATTTCACTTCACAGATAATTGAAGTGCATTGCATGTACTTCCCTTACATCTCTTACCTTTGTAGCGGATTTTGCATTTGCTAAACAACTTTTTCCCTCTGTAGGACGTAATGACTTCACTTGAGAGATACTTCACATACGAATATAAACACAGCATTACGTTCGTACTGTATGTATGCGGCTGCAGAACAACTTCTTCCCTTTGTATGACGTAATGACATCACTTGAGAGGTACTTCAGATATGCGTAGCATTACGGTTCGTACTTTAAGTATGCGTCTGCTAAACAACTTTCCTCATACGCTTTCCGTAAAGAGCGGTATGTTAAACGCTCAATCCATTTCGTGTAACATGCGTCACCAAGAAGCGACATTGAAGTTAAGCCAGCGATATCTACTCGTGTGTGACAACTGCCACAGCACTGTGTCAGTGGTTTTAAACACCATAAACACCAGACTTGATTTCAGGAAGACTTGCTATCTCGAAGACAGAAAGGGTATTTTTTTTTTTTTAATTCAAACATGGAATATCTTGTGTTGACTGTGGAAGAGCTTGTGACAAGACGCTATGATATCTAAGCTTGTGTAAGATGCTGTCATATCTAAGCTTGTAGCAAGATGCTGTCAGATCTAAGCTTGTAGCAAGATGCTGTCAGATCTAAGTTTGTGGCAAGACGCTATCAGATCTAAGCTTGTGTAAGATACTGTCAGATCTAAGTTTGTGGCAAGACGCTATCAGATCTAAGCTTGTGTAAGATACTGTCAGATCTAAGTTTGTGGCAAGACGCTATCAGATCTAAGCTTGTGTAAGATACTGTCAGATCTAAGTTTGTGGCAAGACGCTATCAGATCTAAGCTTGTGTAAGATACTGTCAGATCTAAGTTTGTGGCAAGACGCTGTCAGATGTAAGCTTGTGGCACGATGCCGTCAAATCTGAACTTGTGGCAAGACGCTGTGAGATCTTACTGCAGGTCTGAACGCGAAAGAGTCTGTTTATTTACTGAAGTGTCAAATTTAATGTGTGACGTAATAGTGAAGAAAAAACATTTATTACATACTCATGAGATGAATAGTACTGTTTGAGAACAGTGTTAAGATGTTGAGATTAGCCCAGTTTGAGAGCAGTGTTAAGATGTTGAGAATAGCACAATTTGAGAACAGTGTTAAGAAGTCGAGAATAGCACACAGTTTGAGAAAAGTGTTATGATGCTGAGTATATCGGACAATTTGAGAACAGTGACATGATGTTAAGTATAGCGGTCAGTTTGAGAACAATGCTATGATGTTGAGTATAGCGGTCAGTTTGAGAACAGTGTCATGATGTTGAGTTTAGCGGTCAGTTTGAGAACAGTGTCATGATGTTGAGTTTAACTTTATAGGTTGAGTGCAGCGATAAGAGGTCGAGTAGAGTTTTAAAAGATTGAGTATAATGTCAAGATCTTGAGGATAGAGTTAAGACAATGAAGATAATGTCAAGAGGTTGAAGATAGTGCTAAGAAATGAAGATAATGTCAAGCGTTTGAAGATAGTGTTAAGAAATGAAGATAATGTTAAGAGGTTGAGTACAATGTTAAGAAGTTCAAGATAGCGTTAAGAGTTTGAAGATAGCGCTAAGAGGTGGAGTACAATGTTAAGGCTGAGGATAGCCTTAAGAGGTTGAGGATAGCGTTTAGAGATTGAATACAATGTTAGGAGGTTGAGGACAGCGTGAAGAGGTTGAGGATAGCGTTAATAGGTTGAATACAATGTTAAGAGGTTGAATTATTAACTCCATTGTTGCTAGTTTTTCAAAAGCGTTCAGTGTAATTGGTCTATATTAGTTTAAAGCCCATGAGAAAAAGACTAGCTGTGCAATGCATATATAGTCTTAAAAATAAACTGAATTCCTTTTAGAAAAGGCACAGATAAAAATCACTCTTTTTAATTTCTCCGATACAGTTTCCCGTTTTGTAATGCGGTTGAACCTTAAGAGGAGAAAAAAACAACAGCACTGACATATTTGTCAATTGCACAGCATTTTAAGTTTTCCTTTCGAAAAAAGATTAATTTTCTGTGTATACAATAATTCATATCTTGAGCGCTAGCAAGACAAGGGGATTGAGATAAAAAAAATAATAAAATCACCCGAGACCATTTGCAATCCGCAGTTAACACTGGCGACACAACTCAATGCGGTTAAGCCCCTTTATTTCTTGCCACACCCGGTAAGCTAGAATGCATACTACTCGTCGGTCTCTAGGGCTTTCGTATGGACGGACACCAACATAGAGGTCCGGCTTTACGATTTTTATCCAAACTGGTCGAACAATAATATCTTCTAAAGTAATTTTAATACATAGCAATCATTTACATAATAACAGCCACCGTCCCACCCCCCCAAAAAAAAAATAAATAAAAAAAATTCAGCAAAAAGTTTGAAGTAAATATAATAAAACATGGTAATTTATGAAACAGATTTTTGGTTTAGTTCGACTGTTAGATTTTAGATTAAAATAAACATAGACATAAAATATTATTGTGTCTAAGGAATCGTCACATTTTTTGCAATTCGAATATCTGTCCCAGATATTTTGTGTCTCAGGACTCTTTCAGTCTTGTTATGTCTAACATCTTCCCCATATTTTGTGTCTTAGGTCTATCTCAGTCTTGTTATTTTTAACATCTGTCCTATATTTGTGTGTCACATGACCCGTACAATTTTGTAATGTCTAACATCTGCACTACATTTTTTGTCTCAGGACTTTATTTCAGTCTTGATATGTCTAACATATGTCTCCTCATATTTTTGTTTCTTATGACTATTTCAGTCTTGTCTTGTTATGTCTGACATAAGCCCTACATTTTTGTGTCTCAGGACTCCTTCAGTCACGTTTTGTCTATCAGCAGTCAAAGACTTTGAATGTCTAGTCTGATATTACCTCTGATTTTACCTCTATCTTTGTATGTCTAAATAATGCCCTAACCTGATCATTATATCTAAAAATAAACATATGTCTTTTTATGTCTTTATGTCTAAAATATACATCTGTCTTTTTCTATCTAAATAATGCCATACATCATTATATCTAAGAATTTACATCTATCTTTCTATGTCTAGATATGACCTAAATCAGTACGTCGAGGAAATTATATTTATTTTATGTCTGAAGAATGGCATAAATCTTTGTATGTTTTTGTTACTGAGACCTTGGTATATTAAGGTATTGATCTCAGGCTCTAATCTCAGTCTTGGCATGTAGAAGAATACTTTCATGTCATGATATGACTAAAGATATAGACTGCCTTAGTATATCTTAAAAATACCTTTATCTTTGGCATGATAAACGAATGACACAAAATGTTGCTTTTAATGACTGTTATCTTTGTACATCGAAAGAAACTACTTAGATTCTTTGTATACCTTATGGCTGAACAGTGTTTCTGTAAATTTGTCTTCCTTTTGTCTTAGAATGTTTGGTGACTTTTCTGTCCATCTGATTTGTCTAGACATTGACCTCGATATTTTGAAGAAAAACTCGATTTTATATGTCAAAGGTTTAACCTCTATATTTGTTTTCTAATTTATTTTTCAATGCGTAATGTCTGACTCTGGCATTGGGGTAAATCTACTGACTGACCTTGATCCTTGTGCCTATAGCTTGTACTTCATATTTATATATTTAAGGTCTGACCTCGAGATGTATAAGTCTAATGACTGACCTTGATCCTCATAGGTCAAATGTAGGATCGTTTTGTATATCTGGTACAATCTTAATGTTGTAGGCTTAAATAATGACCTTGGTGTATGTATGTCTAAGGTCTTGCCTCTGTCTTTGTATACCTAAGGTCTGACTTTGGTCACTCTATACCGAACGATTGACTTACTATAATTTTAATGAAAGGATCACTTAAGAGTTTGAACTTTGCATGTCTAACGTCTAAGCTTGATCGTGTCCAAGTGCTTACCATATAATGGTATTTCTAACAACTGACTTCAATCTTTTGAAATCTAATGATTGACTGTACTTAAAATGTCTAATGATCTGGACCGATGTCCGCATATGCAGACCGAATTATGTGGATCTTTTTTCTATTTATAAATTAGCTCAGCTCTATGCATGCGTTAAAGAGCATTGCACTACGCATGCGTTAAAGAGCATTGCACTACGCATGACTAAGGAGGAACTATGCTCGACATTTACATGGCTTGAGTAGTACAGCAATTGTTGAATATCATATTCATTGTCGGACAAAGAAACAACACAGACAATACATGACTGAGGAATAAGACAGCAAATTTATAGCTTCAAAAGAAACTCAACACGTGTATAACTTCAAAATAGAATATGCATAACTTAAGACCTTCACTGTTCTGAATAATCAGATAACGTATGATTGAAGAAAAGCAAAATGATATACGATGAGGGAATATCATAGCTAATGTACAATTTAAGTAAAGCACCAGTACTGTGTCACTAAGCAATTGCAGTGCTGTTTGAATGACTATGGATTTTCATTGATCATTGTATAACTAAGATTACATTGCGTGCGAGAACTGACGCCTATCTTGGCATCTGTGGATTAGAAACCTTAGCCTGTCTTAAGACCAAACAGAGATCCGTGTGCCAAGAGATTTAAATAACTTTGCTCATGCTTAAGTCTGATTAATTTTGTCTGATTAATGTATCTTTTGTATCTTAATAGCTCTCTATATATCCACGTTATACTAAATTATCAGTTCATGTTGAAGGATTGACAGTGTTTGGTGCCTGCATAAGTCGTCAAAGAGTTTTGTTTGTTCGAGGATTAAAACTCTTAATAACATAAAAATAGCATAGCATTCTTCATAAAAACTCTTAATAACATAAAAATAGCATAGCATTCTTCATAAAAACTCTTAATAACATAAAAATAGCATAGCATTCTTCATAAAAACTCTTAATAACATAAAAATAGCATAGCATTCTTCATACATATGAACACTCTTTTGTGTAAAGAATCATAACACTTTTAAGTGAGACTAAGTCATTAAGAACAATGAAAGGCTACATCACAAACGAAATTGCAACCAGCTAAATCAATAGAACAATAAGAAAAATGCAGAAGTCCTCCTAAGAGTAGGATACCAAGCTGAGTATTGAAGTAAACTGAAACTAATAGGATCATTAATGCACTCAAAGAGGCGGAAAACATAGGTGAATGTTTAAGTGGCTGAAACAGAAGACATTTAATGAATATCAATAAACAGAATAACGTCTTCTTCACCTAACACTTGGATATTTGAAAGTATTAGATTCACGATTATATAAGCAAACAAATCAAATATGCAGTTTCATTTTACTTCGTTTGTAAAAGCAAATTGACTCTACAGATGACAGATTTTCCTAATCTAACACTCCACTAAGAGGGTGTAGACAATTAAAACCAGTACAAAGACAATCGTTAAGTAAAACAAATATGATAATTTCATCATCATTATCACCATTTGCAACAGTACCACTATCACCACCACCTCATCATTATCGATGTCAAGGATATCAACAGCAGCCTCATCATTACCATCCCTATCGTAATACAGTCATATCATCTTCACCACCACCACCACCACCACCGCCATCATACCATCATCATCGTTATCCACCACGTTCACAATATCATCAACATTATCACCACATCACCATTGCCATAACATCACCATCTTTATCATCAATAAACCATAACACCACCACTGATTATCATCATCATCACTATCATTTAACTCATCCTTTTCATGTATAGTGCATTTTAAATAAGATTAATATGAGGTAATGATTTCTGGTATAAAGTATTAGCAGATTTTGGACCGTTGCTCGGAGACAGAAATTACGTCATGAGAGCATGTCCACACACCGACATGTAGAACACGCTCACACCTAGTACCATAATCCATACATTTGTTAAATACACACGAACGTGCTCATAAACATACTTTGCAAGTAAATGCGTACACACGCACTTAAATACACACACACACACACACACACACACACACACACACACACACACACACACAAAACGTACACACAATTCGTGTACGTATACAGACGCAAACAAATACAAATACATACATCCACACGAGTGCATAATTTTCTAAATTATTTTGGTTATAAGGAGCAGTTCATATAACTGCACCGGAGAAAAAGACTGAAAGCTGCTTTATAGACACATCTCATGTATATCCTTTGACTTTTGAATTTCTAGTAAAACGAAAAATTTCATGCGTTTTTCTCCCCACCCCCAAAGCTGTTTACAGATATAATGCACAAAATATGGCTTATGACATAAACTTGATTCGTATGTTGTAAGTTTTAATATATACACATATATGCATATATTCAAGCATGCATACGCACTTACACACATTCAGCCATGGCGGTTAGCGTTGTCTAGTGCAGAGCTCAGTATCCACTATAATTGCCATGCTACATCACTATCACTTCACCCTAATCAATCAAATCCAAGCACCGTAGTTTTAAGCTCAGCTGCTAATATCCGGGGTAACTGATATGATACCCTGCCCTGCTACCAGCATCACCATCACACCTCGCATCCCTGCCATTTATTCCCGATAGCCTATATGGCCGCCAGGATTGTGAACTTCCGGTTAAATCTATGTACCCGTGAGTTATCTTTATGTGCCATGTTTGCTGCCAACGTCAGATAATCGACGTCAACGTGACACAGAGTACGAGAAGCCATTGTTCGAACGTGAGCTTGTTCCAATCGAAATAGCATGATAGCCATCAATTAGCAAACTCACCTGGAATAATTTTGTTTTGTTCTTCAAAGTGGGTTTTGTTTTCATACAATTCCGATCCCGACGGGTGGTAGCAGATAAGAACGAAACCATAATCAAGTCTATCCACAAGCACGCACACGCACTTATAGGCACACATGCTCTCTCTCGCCATCTATACGTTCATCCAAATGTCCAATTATCCCTCCATCTCCCTCCCTCCCCCCTCTATCTATCTATCTATCTATCTGTGCCTATGCCATCTTAGTTATTCTTTACAATTATTCTTATTATTTAATCATCTATAACTAATTACAAGTGATGAGAATCTTAACCAATATTATTAATAATTCTCTAGAAGACACCACTCGTCTCTCTCACTTGGCAGATATTCACGCATTGTAAACATTTACCTTATTCCACAACATTAAACACAAACACTTACTGTCACACAATATTTCAAAGAGCGTTGACATTTACATCACTTCACAAAAATGTTCAATTAATGCTAGACAGTCATTCAGTTTATCCTAGCATATACATTAGCAGTCAATTTAACACACACACACACACACACACACACACACACACACACACACACACACACACACACACACACACACACACACACACATATATATATATAGGCAGTTTGCAACAAGTCAATGTCTCTCTTATTTAGACAATTGTCTAATGTACCTCTTACATGCACATTACACAACTGTCCCAAAATCTTCAATGTGTTCACAACACCTTAGGAGAATTGTCCCAAACTTTTGCATGCACTATCTAAAGCACATCACATGGGGTGTTTTGGAATCTTCATGAGCATTCACTTGACACTCCACAAGGAATGTTCAAAATAATTTTTGTGATTCTGGAGACCAAACTAAAGCCTCAATTTCTGCCATATTGGCTCTCTAATGGAACTCACAGGTATCAACTTACAGCAAATGTTTACTGTTAATTTTCGATGATAACACTGGATACTCGCACCAACATAATCAGGTGGAGTACAGTATTTACTGTTGCCTAAAGTAAAAGGAAATAAAGGCCTGCTTCTCTGCACAAGTCAAATTAAGGCAGCACTAAATTTCAGGCATATTTCCTCTCTAAAACTCCTTTCTACCTTACAAATCCTGCAAATATTTTGTTAGCCTGACACACACATTGCATAAGAAATATTGCATCGATTAAAATTCACAAGTGTAATGTACAACATAATCAAATTAGTGAACATAGAAAGAGTGGTTCATTTACATAAGCATTCTCTAATTCAATCATAGATCAATTGCAAACGTGCAAAATATTCTAATTCCATTCTTTCTTTAACAATCAGTTAACTTACCATAAGATAATGATCGCTTTTTTGACTGGACTCGAGTTATGTTCAAATCAAAGTGGTTAGAATATAGACTTTCTTCAACAGAAATTTTCGGTCCATCCCAATTGGATGAATTTGTTATGAACAAGTGTGAGACTATTAGTCCGAAAATCTATTCTTCCTGTTGGAAATCATTTGGATTGTATCAGCAATTCCTAGCATATTCTCCAACTGAGTTGTTTACTTCCAACTTTGATACAAAAAAAATACCTTCATAAAGAGTGCTCAAGGTATTGTCACTTTGACAATTTAACAATTTATATTAGAATTGTTTAGAAATAAGGATAGGCACATTTTCTCCTCCAGTCTATCTATCTATCTATCTATCTATCTATCTATCTATCTATCTATCTATCTATCTATCTATCTATCTATCTATCTATCTATCTATCGACCATCTACACAAAATACAATACAGAATATAACCTCACCCCCTTTTTGCCTTCTTTTCACAAAATACAGTACACTACATATGTCATAATATCACATTGTGTTTGCATTTTCTTTACTAAATACAGTACAGTACAAAATATCATGCCCTGCCTGCCTTCTGTTCACAAAATACAGAAACTACAAGAGGAAAACTTATAGTCGAAAAAATACATTAAGGCTCAATAGCTTTTAGTTAAAATGGGATCCAATTTTGCCTGTCAAGTTTCATACCTACACCAGTCATTGATTCAACACCACCATTTGCCGCAAAATCAACAACAGTTGTTATCTATTCAGTGTGTTCTTTCTGAAATTAAAAAAAAAAAATCACCGTCGCATAAGCTGTAACCGCGACGAAGTGTAAATATACTTATAAATTGAAATGCTATGCATGTGTCAAGACAATCTGCCGATGTCTTGAACAGAAAAGCACAATACCTGGCCCTAGAAAATAAAAAAAAATCCAGTTAATACGTCCGCTATGTTGTCAAGATTATTAGAATAATAGCACCAAAAATTACAGCTAATTGTTATTTTTTCATGTACTTTTACATCAGCGCAAGACATCGAAGTCCTGTGCAGTGTGAAATTGAACTAAACTTCTAAAGTTGAAATTGGATTCATGCATTTATACAATATTGCGCTGTCGGCAAAAAGCAACTACGGTATCAACCAGGACGTAAAATGAAAATACAATCATTTTGACCCGACCAGCACAATCTACGACGACATTTTCTCTTCGTAAGATATCCTTCGATATGAGCAATGAATTTTACACACACACACACACACACACACACACACACACACACACACACACACACACACACACACACACACACACACACACACACACACACACACACAATCTTTCATACCATTACCAACCTACAGCCATTTCACCTGTAGGCCTACTAAGTACGTATTGAAGCAGTCGTTTCTCTTGCGTTCTAGGCGGCAGATCTGTAACAGTCACAAGGCCCATCACTCGTTACTCTTGGTCGGGCTAAAGACTGAAGTCTTCAAGCGTAAACCTCTTTACTCTTGGAGTAGCGACAACTCGTACAGCGCAGATTTCTTACTCTAGTGACGTAACAATGCAATCGTAGACATCGTCACAAGTTTCCTGGAAGACATTTTTCTATTTTAGTAAGTCAGTCTCCTTTGGTGTAAATATTTAATGAGCAAGTCACCTTCGTTTTAAATAAGTAATGAGTAGTTTCCTTCTGTTTAAATATTTAATAAGTCTCCTTCGGTTTAAACATTTAATAAGTAAGTCTTCTTCGGTTTAAACATTATTTTAATAAGCAAGTCTCCTTCGGTTTAAACATTTAATAAGTAAGTCTCCTTAGGTTTAAACATTTAATAAGTAAGTCTGTCGGTTTAAATTTAAAAGTTAGTATCATTTGGTGTAAATCCATTTGAGTTATATGGAACTAAATTATAAAATGATGTAATAATTAAATATAAACAATTGGTTATGGGATGTAAATTATTGAGAACTATGCGATAAATTATGAATATACATTTTTGAACTCTTGTAGTCATGTTTATTAAATGATCTTTAATAATGTTAATTCTGTTGAATTGTACGATAGCAAGTTGCAAACGTTTTGGATTGTGTAGTAAATTGTAAGAGACAGCCACTGCTGTTGTCATGATTACCTTAATGTTAATATGGCAACTATTGCCAGCTACAAAGGGAATATTATTATTGTGCTGCTGGAACCTTTTTTGGTTTCTCCTTTTTGTTCCTGTGATTTACTTCTCCTACTGCTGGTTTTCCCAGACCCCATGTAATCCATAGGGAGAGCCACGCTACCAACAAAGGAGCTTCCTGTGAACAATATAGACAGTGGAACTGTTTATTTATGTTTGAGGATCAAGTTAAGTTTATCCTCAAGACCACTCACCATCAATAATCTGTTGAACTCTGAAAATTGGGACAGTATGGATAGGAAGCTTGAAGCTTGTTGTATTTGAAATAATTTTTATTTCTTTATTGTTTTTATATTTCATTTTTCATTATTTTTATCCAACATTTCAATTAATTTTTGGAATGACTGTTAATCAGAATTGGCTGGGTGGAGGAAATGCCATAGAAGAACAAATGTTATTGATTAATTATAAGGGAAAGATAACCTCACCAATTCCAGGAGGCATATCAAGTAATTTATTTGTTGCTCTACTGAATATTTAACTGTCCCATAACCTAAGCAGTGTATGCTGGTGGATTGTTACATGTCCAGTTTTTATTTATAGACCCTGTTTCAGAATTTAGAATTTATGTTAATTAAAATTCGTTCTCCTATTCTGAAAACAGACTGGCTGCTCAAATTCACCCTTCAGTCTGATCAATTTAACGCTTGTAGTTTAAGCCAACAAATTTATAGACAGGCAAACTTGTATACAAAGCACGGACTGGGAAACGTTAAGCAATTATAGTTAATTATGCATTCAATCTCCTTTTTCTCAACTCATTCGCCCCCACCCAATCCTATCAGTCTATTTGCATAAATAACCAACTACAATAATTGATTAACAAGGTAAAAATGAATTTAATAAAATTTAACAAATAACAAAAGATATTCAAGATTCAGACGATGTTAAGTCTCCTAATACTGTTATTTGTCTAACACACAAAGTGTTCGAATAGATTGCAGATAGAGTTTATTTAGTTCAAGTACACCAGTCCTTGCACTTAGCTGGGTATCCAAATAGCGACAATAAATGAAGCACGTGGTCCCCAACGAAATTCTTGTTGGATTACTGGACTCAATGGCCTAGTTATCACCAACTTGGTCGACAGTCTTTCATTAATTACACCCCTCTTCTGAATCGCATCAGGAGTTCAGACTCAGCCAATTGCTAGACACCAATCAAAGCAATATACAGTCCAGTTCATTGGGTGGTGAATTTTACGACGATGAAAAAAGACCAAGACGTCAGACGGAATACGTCAGACAAAGACCAAGATCTAGAGAACAAGAAAAAACCCACTCTGGAAATAAATGAATTCCTATGAGCGATAGTTCTCACGGTTTTGCAATCCAATACATGTGGTTGACAATAGCATAACTTATTCCTCGACCATTTTAGTGTCTTTACATTAATATTTAAATATATAATAAAAGATACAATGTGGTCATGCATGTGCGTTTTTTACAATAATGTACGCATGAAACATTGCATTTTACAAATGAAATTCAATCAGAGGAAAATCAAAAATACAATTTAAAAATCACGCATATGCGCTTTACAATTACAACAATATAATACACGCAAAATGAATTTAAATTGTTAACAAGAAATTCTACAAAACGTGCACAGACGTTCTGTGATACAATTCAGTTATTTTTAGTTTATAAAATTATTGTTCCTCAATTTAACAATTAGTTTAAAGGATGTAACATTTCAACTTAGCCACACTTTTATCAAGCCACGTGTTTTGGAGAAAATTGCAATAATACAACTCCTGCAACAATAAAATGCATAAATTGGCACAATGATAACTTAAATGGAAATACAAACAATATTTTAAGAAATTGATGTGTTACCTTGTTCAATACAACAGTATGATAAGCAGCGGGCCCTCACGTGAGTCATGGAATTTCAGATGACTTAGACGTTCGCATTGGTCTGTCCTTTTCCTTGTGAATGTGGGTCTATAGTGCGATCAGAGTATTTAAAGGAATATACGAATTTATGGCGCAAATTATTAGTCACGTGATAATGCTTGGTTTGACCTACAATCGGCCATTGTCTTAAATGTTACATAACTGGAGTGAGTTCTCTCTCTCCCTATGAATAAGGCGTGGGTATCAGAGCATGACGATTACGTCACTCTTACAA
>CM054177.1:88457662-88510162 GCA_028829895.1 Sinotaia quadrata
TGGAAGAGAGGAAAAGAACTTTATTGTATGCTTAGCAATATGGAAGAGAGGAAAAGAACTTTATTGTATGCTTAGCAATATGGAAGAGAGGAAAAGAACTGTATTGTATGCTTAGCAATATGGAAGAGAGGAAAAGAACTTTATTGTATGCTTAGCAATATGGAAGAGAAGAAAAGAACTATACTGTGTTTAACAAAAAAGAAATGAAAAGAACTTTACTGTTTGCTTAGCAATGCGGAAAAAGGGAAAAGAGCTACATTAAACTCTCAGGAGTTTGGAGGTAAAAATTATTGTATTTGTGTGAGTACAAAACATTACTGATATATACATATATACATTTTATTAGCGTGTCATAACATTGTTGATGTGTGCATATCAAAGATTAGTTGCTGTTTATGCCACAGTATTATCTATATATAAAATTATGTTATAGTGTTGTTGTATATTATAGCAATGAAATATATGTGTGCCATATAAAATTAGGCGTCACAGCTTTGTTGTATATATTGTTGATTCGTGCATCTTAAAATTCTTGACGTGTCTGTCATAGCATTGTAGATGTGTGTGTATCAAGCATTATAGATGTGTATGTGTGTTTGTCATAATATTGTAGATGTGTCTATCATAGCATTGTAGATGTGTGTGTGATAGCATTATATATGTTTGTGTGTGTGTGTGTGTGTGTGTGTGTGTGTGTGTAATAGCATTATAGATGTGTCTATCATAGCATTATAGATGTGTGTAGGTGTGTGAGTGTGAGTGTGTGTGTGTGTGTGTGTGTGTGTGTGTGTGTGTAATAGCATTATAGATGTGTGTGTGGCATAGCATTGTAGATGTGTCTATCATAGCATTATAGATGTGGGTGTGGCATAGCATTGTAGATGTATGTGTGTCATAGCATTATAGATGTGTGTATGTGTGTGTGTGTGTGTGTGTGTGTGTGTGTGTGTGTGTGTGTGTGTGTAATAGCATTATAGATGTGGGTGTGGCATAGCATTGTAGATGTATGTGTGTGTCATAGCATTATAGATGTGTGTGTGTCATAGCATTGTAGATGTATGTGTGTCATAGCATTGTAGATGTATGTGTGTGTCATAGCATTGTAGATGTAAGTGTGTGTCATAGCATTATAGATGTGTGTGTGGCATAGCATTGTAGATGTGTGTGTGGCATAGCATTGTAGATGTATGTATGTGGAATAGCACACGATGCGCATGTATTAGTTTTGATGATAAATGTTGCCGTGGAGTTGTTAATGTCTGTGTCATAGCTCTTTGGAAACGTGTAGCAGTGATGAGGTGTGTATTATAGCATGTGAAGACAGTGTTTCGCAATGCTGTTGATGTATGTGTCATATCATTGTTCATGAATGTTTGTAGCATTGTTGAGACAAGTGTCTTACCTTTGCTGATGTATGTGTAATGAGCGCAGGACCACTATGGTTTGTTTCACTCAGATTTTAACTTTGCTTTTAATGCAAGAAATAATGAGTAAGAGACAGACAGAAATGTTTGGAATAGTTAAAACACGTTTTACTAGAACGGTGCATGGATATTATACTCCAAATTCCAACACTGGCCTGAAATAATTTACAAAAACTACATAAACCTCTTAGTGTTTTGAAAGAAAGAATTAATTAAGATACCAGACGGCAGCGATATACTTAATCCGTTTAAGCCACGATCACACTGCAAGCAAAGTATAATAAACGACATTTTAAAAATGCTTTGGAAAATCCGGAAAAACCTAACGAAGTTAATGCCAGGTCGGAGTAACTAAAGAATCCGGCATGTAACAATTGCAAAATGCCACAACCGATGTCTATAGAACCAGATATAATAAAGGATGAGGGTATATGAGCATATGACTGTGAAGAGAGAGAGCGAGAGAAGGAGAAAGAGCACTGGCTATACTATATCACTAGTTCTGTGAATGTCTCATTGATACTATATCACTGATTCTGTGAATGTCTCACTGATACTATATCATTATTTTTGTAAATGCGTCGTTGATAATTATTATATTATAATATATCACTAGTTCTGTGAATGTCTCATTGAAACTATTCATAGTTTTGTAAATGTGTCATTAATAATATATCACTAGTTCTGTAAATGTCTCATTGATACTATATCACTATTTCAGTGAATCTCAATCATAATATATGAATAGTTCCATGAATGTCTAATTCACACTAAATCACTAATTCTGTGAATGTCTCAGTCACACTATATCATAGTTATGCCTCATGGATACTATATCACTAGCTCTGTGAATTTCTCTGTCACACTATATCACTAGTTCTGTGAATGTCTCTATCACACTATAGCACTAGTTCTGTGAATGTCTCTATCACACTATAGCACTAGTTCTGTGAATGTCTCTATCACACTATAGCACTAGTTCTGTGAATGTCCCGTTCACACCGTACCAATAGTTATGTGAATTTCACTAACGAAGTAACTCTGACATAGTGTAGACTGTGCTTAGTAATCAGTGATTACCGTTGAGAACCTAATAAAAATCACTGTACCAAGATCATTAAAGCCAATACCTGTTAAAATCTATGACATCTGGAAATGACAAACTTCGTACTAATGGGGACACTGATGCAGTAACATGAATTCTGATGAACGCACAAACTTCGCATAACCTGAAGTCCTTAGGCCGTAAACTCTTCACTAGTTATGGCCCTTGTCCAGTTATACCCGAAAGCAAACGTATCTTGGGGTTTAATGTTTGACCAGGGAAATGCGGCACGAAGTTACGTGACAGCCCGAGAGAGGGTCGAGAGAGGGATGATTTGTTGCAAGGGTTTTATTACCTCACGATAAAACCAGGAAGGGCGAATACGCGGGGAGAGAGAGAGAGAGAGAGAGAGAGAGAGAGAGAGAGAGAGAGAGAGAGAGAGAGAGAGAGAGAGAGAGAGAGAGAGAGAGAGAGAGAGACAGACAGACAGACAGACAGACAGACAGACAGACAGACAGAGACAAATGGACAAACAAAGAGAGACAGTGGAAGCGCTGAAAAAAAGAAATGTGGCGTTAGGGAATTTGTAAAATTCGAGGAATACTTGCGTGAAAAGTAGGTATTCTCACGAAATAAAAAGATAGGAAACAATGAACGAGAGTTGTAGACTTACTTACACACGCGTTGAAAACGTGTGTCGTGATAAATTTTAACCATTGAATGAAAATCAATATTATTGTTAATTTTGGAGAAATGAATCAAGTTAATTGGTAGAACAATTGTTTGCCGGCAACATACATTTTGGGGGTATTTCTTTCGTCATCCCTGGATGTTACCCCTTTGCTTCTTCATTGAAATGATTTTAAAGGGATACGAGTTAGTACATTACAAATTTGTAACAAACAAGTATCGTCAAAAGACAAACAAACAAGCATAGTAATGCTACTATTTATTAATATAATACAAGGATTAATTGTTTTTAACACCAAATCTTCATTATTAAATCCTTTTAAGACTACACACACACACACACACACACACACACACACACACACACACACACACACAAATAAAATTTGGCACACTAACACATAAGATTTCCAAGACACATAGATTTTTTTTTTAAAAAAAAACACGTTTCCATCTAAATTTGAAACTTGGAAATCAAACTCAGACTCAAAGCTTGAAACCCAAAGTCATAAGGCCACTTGTTCATTGCAAAATACAATCAAATAGGAAAGCTACGTTTCCTGTTTATCACACAATATAACTCCATTTTTTCTCACATCTCATTGTCAACTTACAATCTCCTGCAACAATATTCATTAGCCCGATACATACACATGGTAAAATAAACACAGCATATCAAACACTGTCAAATGTTAGCACACTGCATGTGTCCAGTTTAGTTCAAACATTTGTAGAAATGCAAGTTAACTCACATAGTAATCTCTACATAAACACAATTATAACATATCAATATCATTAATGCATGAAATATTCCTAAGTCTTTTTCAATCTTCCCTTACAATAAAAATTGGCAGACTAACATGCAATATTTCCATGACACTTAAAAAGAACATTCCAATCTATATTTACAATAAAATTGGCAGACTAACGCATAAGATTTCCATGGCACTCAGATTTGAAACTACGTTTAAATATTCCTTTACGATAAAATTGGAACACTAACTCATAAATTTTCCATGACATTTAAATTTATAAACATTTTTACCAATCTCCATTTACAATAAAAATTGGCACACTAACACTTAAGATTTCCATGACAGATTCAAAAACTCAATTTTCAATCTACCTTTAGATAAAAATTGGCTTACTAACTCAGAGGGATTCCAATACACTTATTTTTAAAAACAAACTTTCAGTCTTCATTTACAATAAAATTATCACACTAATATGCAAGATTTCCATGACAACTAGATTTTTAAAAAAATCTACATTACAGACTACTTTTGCAATTAAATTGGTATACTAAAGAAGATTTCCATAGCAATTAGATTTAAAAACCACTTTCCAGACTACATTTGCAATTAAATTGACACAATAACATGTAAGATTTCCTTGACACTTAGATTTAAAAACCACTTTTCAATCTATAATAAAAAGTGGCACACTAACATGTAAGATTTCCATGACATATATATAAAAACTAATTTCCAGACTAACTTTGCAATTAAAGTGGCACAATAAAACGTAAGATTTCCATGACACTTAGACTTATAAAACACATTTCAGATTAACTTTATAACAAAAATTGGCACACCAAGACGTAAGATTTCCAGTTCATTTAGATTTAAAATCCCAATTTTCAGTCTACCTTAACAATAAAAATTGGCATACTAACAAGTAAGATTTCCATGACAATTAGATTTAAAAATCCAATTTTCAACATTAGCAAAAAAATTGGCATACTAATTCTTAAGATTTAAATGACACTTAGATTTAAAAACCACGTTTCAATCTACCTTTACAGTAAAAACTGGCATACTAACACGAGATTACAATGACACTCAGATTTAAAAGCCACGTTTCAATCTACCTTTATAATACAAACTAGAATACAAACACATCAGATTTCTATGACACTTAGATTTACAAACAACGTTCCAATCTATCTTTACAATAACAATTGGCATATCAGCATGTAAAGATTTCCATTACACTTGGATTTGAAACCCATTTAAATCTTCCTTTACAATAAAATGGCACATTAACTCGTAAATTTTCCATGACACTTAAATTTATAAACCGCACTTAAATATGCCTTTACAATAAAATTGGCTAACTAATACGTAAGATTTCCATGACAGATTTAAAACCCCAATTTTCAATCTACTTTTAGAATAAAAATTGACTTACTAACTCAGAAGAATTTCATGATACTTAGATTTTAAAAAATACTTTCAGTCTTCATTTACAATTAATATTGTCACACTAACATGTAAGATTTCTATGACAACTAGATTTTAAAAAAAATACATTCCAGACTATGTTTGCAATGAAACTGCATATTAACACTTAAGATTTCCATGACATTTAGATTTAAAAACCACGTTCCAGATTGAATTTGCAATTAAATTGACATGTGCACACGCAAGATTTTCACATTCCAGTTTACAATAAAAATTGGCACACTAACATGAAAAATTCTACAGCACTTGGATTTTAAAACCACGTTTCAATCTTACTTTACAACAAAATTGGCACACTAACACGTAAGATCGTAAGATTTCCATGACACTTAGATTTAAAAACCACATTTTTTCGACATGTTGTGTTTTTATAGTTCTTACCTGACGATAAAATTAATTTTATTTTAAGCAATGTATTCTGAGAACCAACATTTACACAAACGATGCAGACAAATCTCTCTCTCTCTCTCTCTCTCTCTCGCTCTCTCTCTCTCTGTCTGTCTGTGATCACGGCTTCTAAAAAAAAAAATGACTAAGGTTACACTGTAATGACTTTCAAAGTTTCTAACCGAGATGGGCTACGGTACCTTTAATAGTTTGAAGTGCCCACTTCTTTCTAGCCGAAACTCCCACGCTTGTACGGACACAAGTAAACTTACTCTTGTTTCCCTTCGATTATGACCGATAACTCTGTAAGCATGTCACCCTTTACTTCACCTCAGATTAACATGTACTCAACACTCATCACAGAAGTCATCAAGAGTAATTGTTCTTGACGGAAATGAGCATTCGTAAAAATGCTACATGGTTTTTTTGTGATAGTTTTGTTGCAGCCAGTTGTGGACAAGGTCTGGTTGTATATTTACTTCCTTTGCAGTCTAGGCATTTTTTCTTGTTACTTTCATTTCAATGCCAGATTTATGTGTAGAAAGTTTTTCTTTTCATCCACGATAATTTTATGCTATGTATTGTGTATATTACTGACACTGTACGTACTCGTTTTTCTTGTTTGCTAGTGATATCTGTCAGCTAAGATATTCGGTTATCACTCATATTTGTTGACTAGGTTTGCTACTGATATCTGTCTGCTAAGATATTCGGTTATCACTCATATTTGTTGACTAGGTTTGCTACTGATATCTGTCTGCTAAGATATTCGGTTATCACTCATATTTGTTGGCTAGGTTTGCTACTGAAATCTGTCTGCTAAGATATTCGGTTATCACTCATATTTGTTGACTAGGTTTGCTACTGATATCTGTTTGCTAAGATATTCGGTTATTACTCACATTTGTTGATTAGGTTTTCTTAGCAGTTTCTGACATGTGATTACTATTTTTTGTGGTTATTACTGACAGTTTTGGAGACGGATTCTTTGTTTGTTAATTCGCAGACTAGATTTTGTTGGTCATTACTGATATATGGACACGGGGGTTTTAGGTTAATACAAATACGTGGGTAATACATTATATTGGCAATTACTGAGAACGGATGATTAGTTAATGTTCGTTCTTCTGAAATTTGAAAACTCAGTTTATTACTGACATTTGTGTACTCAGCTTTGTTTCTTACTGAAATTTGTACACCAAGTTATTTATTGTTGATATTAGTATATTAAGTTTTTGGTGTTTATTACTGAAATTTGTACACACATTTTTGTTGTTTATTACTATTTGTATACTCTGTTTAGTTGTTTGTTAGTGACATTTGTACATGCAATTTTGTTGTTTATTACTGATATTTGTACTGTATGGTTTGCTGTGTATTACTGACATTTAAACTGTATGGTTTGCTCTTTCTTACTGACAGTTGTACAGTATGGTTTGCTGTTTATTAAGGGCATTTGCATTTTCAATATTGCTGGCTATTTTTGTGTGCATAGCCGTTTAATTCTTTGTTACTGATAAATGAATTTTTGTTCTAGACGCTTGTACCCTCGACGTTCTTGATTAACCTGTCAATATTTCATGTTGTGTATTTCTGGCATTGATTTGTGTATTTCTGGCATTGATTTGCTGTTTATTTGTGTATTTCTGGCATTGATTTGCTGTTTATTTGTGTATTACTGGCAATGAATTTCTGTTTCGCTTTTTATTGTTGGCATTGAAGTACTCACTTTTTTGTTTATCACTGACATTGACCTCTGGTATTGGTCCCTGTTTTTGACATATATTTGTTTTATTGCCGATATACATGTACTGGTATTAATCCCTGTTTTTGACATCTATTTGTTTTATTGCCGATATACATGTACTGGTATTGGTCCCTGTTTTTGACATATATTTTTTTTTATTGCCGATATACATGTACTGGTTTTGCTTGCATTTTACTGACAATTTTATACTAATGTCTGTTATTTTTATTATAGATGTGTACAAGCTAGATTTTGCATTATTATTATTATTATTATTATTTCAGTTCTCTTATATCCACTGGACTACGAAAGTGTTTCCTAATTTTTGTTTGGCATATCAGCCCACGGTATTATAAGAGGATGCTTTTAATACAATCTCACTATCCATTATTTTTAACGTATCTTATTATGAGTCGATTTAAACATTCTTATCTCGTGCGTTAATAAGAAACTTATCATATTGCCTTAAGTATTATTAGTTCACAAAAAGTTTATAATTTTCGTCGCATGCATGCTATTATTATCGCATTGCATATTATTATTATCGCCTTGAATGTTATTATTATCGCCTTGCATGCTATTATTATCAGGAATTGCATATTATTATTATCGCCTTGCATGCTATTATTATCGCCATGCATGCTATTATTATCGCCTTGCATGCTATTATTATCGCATTGCATGCTATTTTTATCGCCTTGCATGCTATTATTATCGCATTGCATATTATTATTATCGCCTTGAATGTTATTATTATCGCCTTGCATGCTATTATTATCAGGAATTGCATATTATTATTATCGCCTTGCATGCTATTATTATCGCCATGCATGCTATTATTATCGCCTTGCATGCTATTATTATCGCATTGCATGCTATTTTTATCGCCTTGCATGCTATTATTATCGCATTGCATATTATTATTATCGCCTTGAATGTTATTATTATCGCCTTGCATGCTATTATTATCAGGAATTGCATATTATTATTATCGCCTTGCATGCTATTATTATCGCCATGCATGCTATTATTATCGCCTTGCATGCTATTATTATCGCATTGCATGCTATTTTTATCGCCTTGCATGCTATTATTATCGCATTGCATATTATTATTATCGCCTTGCATGCTATTATTATCGCATTGCATATTGTTATTATCGCCTTGAATGTTATTATTATCGCCTTGCATGCTATTATTATCGCATTGCATATTATTATTATCGCCTTGAATATTATTATTATCGCCTTGCATGCTATTATTATCGCATTGCATATTATTATTATCGCATTGCATGTTATTTTATGCTATAATCATTTCTGGGTAAAACTACTCTGCATTAGAATACAAACAAATATGTATTACCCCATTACGTTGAACTCTATAATGAATTAGATTACTAAATATATTTATCATACAGGCCAAACCTCACTGTGCAGTTGAATTACTAAATTTTACACCACACTTTGAACCTCACTGTGCAGTTGAATTACTAAAGTTTACACCACACTTTGAACCTCACTGTGTAGTTGAATTACTAAATTTTACACCACACTTTGAACCTCACTGTGTAGTTGGATTAATAAATTTCATATCATTATATCATATCCCACCTTTCTCCGATACAACCTATGAAAGACTACGCTCATAAAAACCACATTCTGTCACCCTCAAAATAATTATAAACTACAAACATGCAAGAAACACGCATACATAAACTCATATACACATAAACATACAGACATATAAACACACACACACACACACACACACACACACACACACACACACACACACACACATAGAAGGAGTTTCCTTTTACGCAGTAACTCGTTACTGCAGTTGAAACTATGAACATCCTGCCACCCGCAGCAACACTACCCTCTTCAAAGCGGTGTTCGTGTGGCCGCAGCACGACCCTTAGGATGGACCACGCCCATGTTTTGTCGCGTGCCCTTAATTAGACACAGAGGTATGGTTGCAGTGGGCGACTGATGACTGTTATACTGGTGTTCTGTGTGCACAATGGAACAGTTGAAAAAAATGGAGGCAATTTTGTTGCGATAACAAAAAATCGGTCCTCTTCACGCAACTTAGAGTGCAAAATTATAAACATGAAATAAAATATCTTTTACTTTTACTGTTTTGTTAATATTTTTTATATGTTTTGTTTTGTTTTGTTTTTCGGTCAAACGATTTTATTTGTGTAATGTTTGAGTGCAAGTGCAAATTAAAACGTACGTTTTGACTAAATTGTTCATGTTAAAATAAACTTTCGGTACCATTTCCAAACTTTCAAGTACCATTATTCAATCATAATTTCAGGTATCATCTTGCCAGTCACAATTTCACTCACCATCTTTCCTCTCACATTTTCACTCACCATCTTTCCTCTCACAATTTCACTCACCATCTTTTCTGTCACAATTTCAGATATCATCTTCCCAGTCACAATTTCAAGCACCATATTTCCAGTCACAATTCCAGGTACCATTTTTTCAGTCACAGTTGCCGATCAAAGCATGTAATCACAATTTCGATTTTGGATTTCAGCATTATAACAGTAATAAAAAAAAACATAATAAACAAAGAGCTTAAATATAGATCCCAAACTTAACAAACAGCTCTTAAATATAGATCCCAAACGTAACAAACAGCTTAAATATAGATCCCAAACTTAACAGCATAACTATACATTCTAAACTAAAAAACAGCTTAAATATAGATCCTAAACTTAACAAACAGCATAAATATAGATCCCAACTTAACAGCTTAAATATAGATCCCAAATTTAACAAACATCATAAATATTGATCCCAAACTTAACAAGTAGCATAAATATACATCCCAGATTTAATAAACAGCATAAATATAGATCTCATATTAAAAAACAACATAAATATTGATCCCAAACTTAACAAATAGCATAAATATACATCCCATATTTAATAAACAGCATAAATATTGATCCCAAACTTAACAAATAGCATAAATATAGATCCCAGACTTAATAAACTTCTTAAATATAGATATCAAACTTAACAAACAGCATAAATATAGATCCCAGACTTAATAAAAAGCTTAAATATAGATCTCAAACTTAACAAACAGCATAAATATAGATCCCAGACTTAATAAAAAGCTTAAATATAGATCTCAAACTTAACAAACAGCATAAATTTAGATCTCAAATTTAACAAATAGCATAAATATAGATCCCAAACATAATACTGTGAATACCTCACCAAAGATCGACTACTCACAGTAGCCACAGTTTACAAACTATACAAAAAAACTATAGATAAAACAAAACAGATGAATTCATTTGATATGACAACTTGAAATAAATAGATTTACTTACAGCAAGAAGCAAGTATGTAAAAAGGAAAAGTGGGAGAGTTATTTGTACAGATTTAAATGTGGTGACATAAATCCCAATGTTCTCCCTTTCGGTATTATCATTCATGTAAAATCTCCTGACGTTCTCAGCTTGATGCGTCCTCCTCTTCCTCCTCCTCATCCATCCCCCCCCCCATCATCATAGTCAAATCCATTCTCATTATCATCACTTTGTCATCCTCAAAGTGGTTGTCGTAGTACTTGTCAAAGTCGTATTTATCACCAGTTCCATCGAAATCAATATTGTCGTCATTAACGTCATCACCGTCGAAGACACGGCAGTAGTAGTAGATGTAGTAGATAATAGTAGTGGTAGAATTTGCTATTGCCGTTCTTACTTTTCCATTCTCCCGGTTGCGGCGATTTGCTTGCTGATAAAGGAGTATATTCTCATCACCTGCGCTGTGAAAACTGACTAGACACCACATTCTTTCAGTTAATGCCATGCGACCACCGAATCCCTAGGGAACTAGCGCTGAGAAAAATCAGCCAGCAAGGGAATAAAGAGAAGAAAAAAAAACGCCAGCTAAAACAGCGGGATAGCGACCGCGAACAGTTTTCGTACTGTTTGGACAATTTAAGGACAATTGTATACAGTTTGGACAATTTGAAGACAACGCTGTTCCAAACCTGTCAACCTCGAGACGCCCGCGTTTTGTTTCTAACCATTCCGTGACTCCATGGTCATATCAGTGTACCAAAATTGAGAACGCCCACACCGCAGGCTTGCTTGGTTGATTGGTTATGCAACGCTTTCTTGAAAATGAACCCACAGCATCATAGTATGTTCAAATACAATGTATTCTGTTTTGCAATTTTGCAAATTGTATCCCTTTACGTTACACCTTATGTTATTTTACTATAAACATTGTATCGGAAATTTGACCCCCTTTCGGTCACTGGTCAGTGAAAATCATACTAACTGGACAACAGTCACACTCTTAGTTGTATTGTTGAAGAATGCACACATGACCCGATCATTCCAGTGCCAGCCGTAACCTTGCGTCGTTCGAGATCAAGAATATTTGCAGATGTAACGCAGTCAGATCAACAGACGGCAGAGAAGATGGTAATTTAATTTTCATTAAAAATGGCGAGAGTACCTTACTGCTCAGTAATGTTAGAGGTTAGAATGCAATAATTAATTATGGCAGAGAAGAGAGAGAGCCTTGCCTCTCCGTATGCTGAGGTTGGAAAGTTACACTCTAATTATGACAATCTCTCTGCTTATTTAGGTTAGAGGCTGGAAAGTTACACTCATTATGACAATCTCTCTGCTTATTTAGGTTAGAGGCTGTAAAGTTACACTCAAATTATGACAGACAATCTCACTGCTTATTTAGGTTAGAGGCTGGAAAGTTACACTCAAATTATGACAGACAATCTCACTGCTTATTTAGGTTAGAGAAGTTACAGTTCAGTTGTGGCGATTATGGAGACTTGCGGTTTAGATATGGCAGTAATCGAAAAGCTAACCTTTCAATTAATTTTAATTTTGCCAGAGACAGGAATGATCAGTGATTAATTTTAAATATATTTTGACAATCGAACATCAACCAATAATTAATTAATTAGCTATTACTAGTAATGCATATACAATCACATACGTAACCCCCCCCCACACACACACACGTCATTTATATAAACATCCGGATACATGATGCATTATGCAGTCAGGATAACAGCCACTGTAATTTTTATAGTTCGACATTTGCGGAAATAGTAATAAATCAATTCACCTGGGCAAAAAAATTGGAATGGTCATATTGCGAGGTCAATAAATAAATAAATAAAATTTGATTAGCATGCAAGGAAGCCAATACAGATATTATTAATTAGTCCTGAATTAGACCGCAATATATTTAGACATATTCATCCTCGGGAGTCGGCAGCGAGTACCTGATTTACCAATGCTTCAACATTTCAGACGCCATTTTATTTTCTCATGAGTTTATTTCATTTAACGAAATTGTTTAAGTGGTTGTGGGATTAACGTGATTGAAGAGAGATAAAGAGCTAACAAGATTACAAACAATAAAAAGGGTTAACAAGTTTGAGTATTAAACAATGGGGTCGACGAGTCTGCAAGGATTACAAGAATTTATTGGCTTGCTCTTGCTTTTGCAAGCACAGAGAATGAAGTTAAAAATACATTCAGTAAATGTACTTATTTATCTATTGCTTGGGCGTTCAATATTTTGGGACATATGGTTAATGAATTAGTGGCATGCACCTAGTGAGCGTTATTACATTACTATGTTTTGTGTTTGATCATAAAGAGCTAAATATAACTACTTTGTAAAGCATTTAATATAAACTTTTTAATTTAATATAAACAACGAGTAACTACTATACACTGAACTCTGTGTGTGTGTGTGTGTGTGTGTGTGTGTGTGTGTGTGTGTGTGTGTGTGTCTGTGTGTGTATTTGTGTGAGCAATTAGAAGTTTCGTCGATATCAATTTCAGTTAGATGTTTTCTATAGCTAGAGAACAGAGGTGTAGAACCATGTCTTGTCACAGTACGCCTCAGTTTATAGCATTCATGCTCTTGTTATCCTAACGTCTCCTCGCCATTCGTTGTAGAACCTTTGCCGTGTCACGATTAGAAACAAACCAGAAATATAAAATGTTTGTTTGAGAATAAAATGCATATCAAATAAATGTGAAACAGTCCAAGATTGTGAATGAAAAGTTTGAAAAGATAAACCCGTATATAATTTGGCAAAGAATGCGAATAAATTGTTGGAAATAAAGTAAATGTATCTGCTTTTGTTTGGTGTAAGAAAACAAAATCGTCTATAAGAATGATGGTATTATTTTCAAGATAATCGCCATTTCATTTTGTGGATTCAAGATTAGGTACATATGAAATGTTCTTGAAAAAATTAATGCGAATATAACCGACTGGATTTAAGGTATAATGTACTTAGGTGTTAACATTTCAAGTTTATTATTTGTTGTTTTTCTCGATCAGAATGCATTAAAGTAGAAAACGTTACGCCAACATCTACGAGATCTCTGGTGAGCCAAACCTTTAGGGGTATGAGATATCTGGCGAGCCAAGTTTTAAGGGGTATGAGATATCTGGCGAGCCAAGCCTTAAGGGGTATGAGATATCTGGCGAGCCAAGCCTCAGGAGCTACGGGATCTCTGGCGAGCCAAGCCTTGGAAGCTACGAGATATCCGTGAGCCAAGCTTAGCAGTTGAAAATGAGTAGGACTAAGGCAATTTTTTATGTACTTTGAAATTTCATCGGACCTTTGCGAGCCTTGGGAGTATTCCGAATTTACTAATTTGAATCTTAATGTTGAGGCATAATACAAATATGGTGAGACTTATCCATGTTGAGACATAATACAATTATGACGAGACTTATCCATGCTGAGACATAATACAAATATGGTGAGATTTATCAATGTTCAGACATTATACAAATATGGCGAGACATCCATATTTGAGACACTGCAAATATGTCCAGACTTATCCATGTTGAGACAATACCACTAAGAGGAGACATTCATGTTGAGATATAATACGAATGGTACTTATAGGACTTCTCGAATATCGATGTGTTGGGCTCTAATAATGCTATGGTAAGGTCTGCTATAATGGGCCTTAGAATAAAAACATTACCTTCGTTTAACAAAGCCTTAGCAGAGTCATCGTGCACTTTCGAACAACAATCATAATTCTTAGAAGAGCAAAAAGTTTGAGCAGAACATTCTAAATCTTAGAAGAGTGATCGTAAGTCTTAGAGAAAAAGGGGGCTTTCTTAAAACAATCATAAGCTTTAGCAGAACAATCAATTACTTTATCAGTAATTATAAGCTTTAGCAGAATAATCCAATACCTTTAGCTAGTTTAGCAGAACAATCAATTACTATATCAGAACAATTATAAGCTTTAGCAGAACAATCCCATAGCTTTATCAGGGCAAATGGTGGCAGAGTAAATTTGTCTATCCCTATTTCTATACTTAGTAATTATATCTTTGTTATCTGTGTTAATGTGACCTGACATTTGGCACTGCTTATGATGATATATTTGGAGTAAACAACTCAGTTGGAGAATGTGCTAGAACTTGCTGATGTAATTTAAACTGGTGATGTGTGGATGAGAAGTTTTTATTATCCAATGGAATAAGATTTACAAGGAACGAGACCAGCCAATGGGCTGAGATTAAAGTCTACTTGTTGAAATAATTCTATTTTCTAGTCACTTTGAATTTGGTGTGGCTGAAAGTCTGGTTATGAAAGACAGCAATTAACTTAATTTGAGTGAACTGATTGATTTGGGAGAGAAGGGACTTAGAAATATTTCGTGCATTTTACTATTGATATACTTAAATTTTATGTAGAGATGTGTTATGTGAGTGAACTATTACGTCTACAATTGTGAATTAGGATGCTTGTGTGTTATATGTTACACACATGACATTGTTTCTAGTGAACATATTCATAAACTATTATGTAGTATTTATTATTCAGTATGCATGAATCTGGCTAATAAATACTGTTGTAGAAAATGTAAGTTGATACTCGAATGTTAGAAAGAATGGAGTTATACATGAATAAACTGAAAAATTAGAGTTTGTTCCCTGATTATATTTTACAAGGAAGAAGCAGCCTTTTTTCTAGAAACTCTTGAATTTTAAAATTTCCCAGCTTATTGATTTATACACCACTACGATCATGGTCGATTTGGGAAGTCTCTACCCCAAGTGTTTAAGATTTAGGATACACTGCAATATTTTAATGTATGACGGCAATGAATGCTCGACTACATCATAGAATTTCTGGTCTAAGGAAGTTACTGGATATTGATAAATTGTTGTTCTTGTTGCGGGAACTAATATGGTGAAGGAGCATACAGATTAGTCTCGAGAGAACAGTAGCTCATGGAACATTCTCAGTATGCTAGGGGAACACACGAAGGATTGACAATCCTATTGTGAATAATAAACGTGATATTGTTATGAAAGCAGGCAAAACACTTTTGTTTCATTGTGTTTGTTTTTAATGTTGTGGAAGAGAGAAAACGTTTACAGCGCCCTCATATCCGCCAAGTGAGAGAGAGATGAGTGGTGTCTTCTGGAGAATTATTAATAACATAAATTAAGATTCTCATCAATTGTAATTATGGATAATTAATCACCATAATCATCATCACCACTCACTCGGGTAGTTTTAGGAAAACAATCACAAGCTTTAGCGAAACAATCAACAATGCTGCATTGAGAGTCCTACTAAAGAAAATTAAATTCCCAAACGCCTCATTGAAATGGGAATGTGCAACGGGAATGAGGAACATTCTCTGGCGCAGTAAAGGGATAAAAAGTAGAATAGCATTCCTTTGAATGTGTTGTAGTGTATGAAAGGATTATATCTATATATGCCGAAATAACGTTTAAATAATGTTAATATTCACCCACTCATTCACAGATCAGTAACTCTCAAATGCACTCACTCACCAACTCCATAATTCATTCATCAACTCACCCGTTCACTCATTCAATCACCAACTCTCAAACATACTCACTACTCATCTACTCAAACATATTTTTTACACACGTACACACACACAGACACATGCACACAATATAGGTTTGAATTCAAGTTAGAAAGTATGGTTTGGGGATCCATTTGATCAAGCTGTGCATTCACATTGAAGTTAATTTACTGAATAAATTCTAACAGCATTAAGAAGCTAAAACATAACAGTACATATATTGAAAGAATTAGCAGTTTAGTAAATTAATATGAGGCAATATGTCTATCATTTGTCAAAACCGATTTTGATCAGCAGAAACATATTTTGTTGCAATTATTCCTTTGCTAATCTCAATTTTCACAACAGGTGAATTAACTTCAACCCGCCCACCTACGCAAACAAGCACGCACGCACACAGGCAAACAATTATGAGGAAAAATGTCAAGGCCTGAAGTAAAACTTGTGACCTAATGATAATGTAGGACATTTTCCTGTTATCATGATTGTTGCATTATATTTTTCCTGGCTTTGATCGCTCAGAGAACACAGTTTAAAAATACGTTAATTTTCAGAAACGAAAGTATTTTCCCTAGGAAATAATATGCGTAATCTTTATCTATTGCACCTTTGCACTTGATTAACTATTAATGAAATCCAAGTGGTAGCTTTGAAAGAAGATAAATTTGTAATTTTTAATTAAATATATTTTGTTTAAAATGACGTTATACTAATAAACGTAGAGCGATGTTACTAAAAACATTATTATCGTTTCATAACTAATCTTTCCTCGTGACCCACTTAGAATTCCTGCTGTTTACTATTGTAATGGCAAATTAAAATAACATGATATTTCATGATCAGTTGTTAATGGTATTAATTATTAAGCCCATGTCATTATTTCGATCACTTACAGTAGCAATTTGACTTTTAGAATAGTTCTATAAAGACCTGTACACATTTATTGACTTTTAGAATATTCTATAAAGACCTGTACACATTTATAGAAAAGTGTTATTAACACCTGTACAAATTTATTGACAGTTAGAATAGTTCTACAAATACATATACAAATGTATAGATACTTTGAAAACTACAAATGCCTGTACAAATTTATAGACATTTAGAATAGTGCTATAAATAACTTTATACATTTATAAACATTTAGTATAGCACTACAAATACCTTACATATCCATAGATATTTACAATAGTTCTACAAATACCTTACATATCCATAGACATTTACAATAGTTCTACAAATACCTTAAATATCCATAGATATTTACAATAGTTCTACAAATACCTTACAAATCCATAGACATTTACAATAGTTCTACAAATACCTTACAAATCCATAGACATTTTAGAATAGTTCTACAAATACCTTACAAATCCATAGACATTTACAATAGTTCTACAAATACCTTACAAATCCATAGACATTTACAATAGTTCTACAAATACCTTACGAATCCATAGACATTTACAATAGTTCTACAATACGCAAACAAATCTCTAGGTATTTAGAATACTACCACAAACACCAGAACAATTTAATAGATATTTAGAATAGTACTATAAATACCCGTGCAAAGCAATAGATATTTCGAATAGTACTACAAACACCCAAACAAATCTTTAGACAGAACAGTACTACAAACACCTAAACAAATCTTTAGACGGAACAGTACTACAAACACCCAAACAAATCTTTAGACGGAACAGTACTACAAACACCCAAACAAATCTTTAGACAGAACAGTACCACAAATGCATGTACAAATCTGTAGACATTTAGCACATGTACAATTCTTTAGTTATTTAATATAGTACTACTAACACCCATACAAAACTAAGATATTTAAAATAACACTACAGCATCCATACAAATCTATAGATATTTCGAATAGTACTACAAACACCCAAAGAAATCTTTAGACAGAACAGTACTACAAACACCTGTACAAATCTCAGACATTTAGAATAATACTACAAATTTTTGCACAAATTTATGGACATTTAGAATAGTATTTCAAAAATCTACAGAAATCTATAGATTTAGAATAATACTTCAAATACCTGTACAAATCTATAATCAGAATAGTATTACAAATATCTGTTGTCAAGGGGATGGCTAGACAAACCATCAAATTAAATCGGTTTTGTTGTTATTTTCCCTTATTGGTTACTGGTGCAATGTTTATTTTATTTTTTGTTGTTGGTGTTGGAGCAAATGTCGTTGTTATACATGCCTGGTCAGAGCGTTTGCATGCTTGTATGTTTGTTATGCATATATAGTATTGCAAAGATCTAAGATGCTCTCCCACTTCTCCAGTTTCCCATTATGCACACACTCGGTTCTTGTTATAAAACTGCTAAAGTAGAAATTATTGCTAAATTATGTTAATAAGTTAGGTCTACTGGCATTTCGTTATACGCTGTGCAAAAATATCTTGATTTGTTAGAATTAAACAAATATTGTTAATAATAGTTTGAAATTTAAAACCTGCTCACATTAAAACTGCTTTCATTTAGCAAAATTATTAATTAACTCCCCAGCATCCATTTCCTTCGCCTCTTTAGCTTCTACACTTAATAAAAGATTTCTTAATCGAACCTGGCAGATGGTGTTTCTAGGATAGCTCTTGATTATAAAAAATATTGTTCTGTAATTGCCACTGTAAAAGGCAATATTAGAAAGAGAAGAGATGTAACTACCCGAGATACCACAAATAATCTTCCAGCCATTAGGATTTACAAACCTCTGCCGATGTTCTGGGTATTTAGGACCGTGGTGGAGGCGAGATTATCTCCCTTTAAACACTAGAAAACACTGTACTAACATCTATAGTGATCAACATGAAAGAATGATAACGTGCATCCTGTTTTTATTGTGAAAAATCCACCAAAGACCTGAATTACCCCCACCCCCACCCCATCAATCCATACCCACACAATTTTGGATTACAAACTGGAGCCAAGTGGCAGCTGGTTCTATTTCGTTCTTTTAAGTTATTGCTTAACAACACTTGAATACTTAAACACACACGCGCGCGCAAGTACGCACACCTATTACTCTCTCTTTTTCTCTCTATCTCTGCTTTCTTTTGTCCTTGCTTCACAGAGTCAGCTTCGAGTCTTGCCTTGAACCTAAAGTAGACTTTTCATATTTCAAGTGATATATTTTTAAGGAACAAATCTTGAGCCTATTCTTTTGAAAGGGTCCCAGGTAGTGCACTAGGTGCAGAAGGCAGTAATTACACAATCATCTCTACTCTTAGCAAAGACAACTGCTTACTCACTTATCACACAAACCTTGTCACATGAAATATCTTTTGTTAATTGTAGTTATTTATCCCCTAGGATATAGAATGGATGTTAAGCCTAATTTACAAACTAGTTCGTTAATTCTTGCCCAAGGTCAGATATATAGATCTCCCAGTATCTTGGTAAGATTCGAAATCATGGTTTACAACAGACAGTCAAATAGAAGCCGTGGAAAGAGGCATCATCATCATCACCACCACCATCATCATCACCATAATAATAATAATAATAATAATAATTTTTCAAATACTTTCGTTGACTGTCGATTGTGAACCTAGATCTCGGAATCTTACCAAGATTTTGGGAGATCCAAGGTTTTACTGAGGATCTGGGCACTTCCAAAGAGCTTTGCTTTTAGTAGTGGAACGAGTCTGTGATTTCCAGGTAGTTTATTCAGGTAGCCTTCCAACTCAGACATTATGTTCCAAAGGCTCGTATCACTAGCTAAGTATGGGTTTCAACATACGTTATTACTTAGACAATGTGCTTCTGTCAATTGATCCGAGACACACAAGCAAATGGATAGATAGATAGATAGATAGATAGATAGATAGATAGATAGATAGATAGATAGATAGATAGACGGATAGATGGATAGATAGATAGATAGATAGATAGATAGATAGATAGATAGATAGATAGATAGATAGATAGATAGATAGATAGATAGATAGATAGATAGATAGATAGATAGATAGATAGATAGATAGATAGATAGATAGATAGTAATCAACCTCAAAACGCCAAACAAAGAACCACACATAATTCAAAAGCTTTTCCAACACCTGTATAAGTGGTAAAGCCAAAGTTAGCAGTTTATGGAGGGACTTATGAACATCGAAAGGCATGGTCGGAGATTGTAAATTTACACAAACTAGCCTCTCAAGAGTTACCTAAGTGTTCTTATTTCCGTCGTCGTTAAGGCGTAGATGGCAACAAATCACACGAGATTGATTTCGAGCTGTTCTTGCAGTTTTCAAATAAGGTTTATGACGTAAGCTATACATCTCAAGTACCTACGGTTCACTAAAATAACGATACAATTATTCATTCGTGTTTCCTTTCTTCTTTATTGAATGAAGAATGTAGAACTAACAGAAAACTATCAATAATTTATAATTGATTCGTTTCCTTTCTTCTTTATCGAATGAAGAATATCTAACAGAAAACTAACAATTATTGATTCGTTTCCTTTCTTCTTTATCGAATGAAGAATGTCGAACTAACAAAAATCTATAATGGCATGCATAGGAGTGTTGTTTGATATGTACGTATAAATGTAATGACATAAATGAGTTACGTCCATGAGATCTAGTAAATAAGACATATCCGTGCGATCGGTTAAATAATGCACATCCTTGTAATCGGGTAAAGAATGCACATCCATGTGATCGGGTAAATAAATCGTTTGTTTGATCGGGCAAAATGCATATTTGTGATCGAGCAAATAATACACCGATATCGGGTAAATAATGCACGTCTGATAATGAACGACAACGTTTATTATAATTCAGTCTTTCACGCTAGAAATCATTTAAAGGGAGAAAGAAATAGAACAATTAGTAAGGCTAACGTTATAGAGTTAACGTTGCGTTGGAGATTAACTGTTGTGGTGGAAGTGATGATGGAGGTTAGTATTGCAACAGAGGTGATGGTGTAGATTAGCATTGTGGTGTAGGTTAATGTTGTAGTGAAGGATAGCGTTGTGGTGAAGGTGAACGTTGTAGTGAAGGATAGCGTTGTGGTGAAGGTGAACATTGTAGTGCAGGATAGCGTTGTGGTGAAGGTGAACGTTGTAGTGAAGGATAGCGTTGTGGTGAAGGTGAACGTTGTAGTGAAGGATAGCGTTGTGGTGAAGGTGAACGTTGTAGTGAAGGATAGCGTTGTGGTGAAGGTGAACGTTGAAGTGTAGGTTAGCGTTGTGGTGTGTCCTAGCGTTATCGTGGAAGTGAACGTTGAAGTGTAGGATATCTTTGTAGTGAAGGCTAACGTTGTGGTGTATGTTAGCATTGTGGTGTGTTAGATTGTAATGGAGGTGAACGTTGTGGTATAGTTTAGCGTTGTGTTATGATTTGTCATTGTAGTGGAGATGAACGTTACAGTGTAGGTTTGATTTGATGTGGATGTTTCTGTTGTGGTGTCGGTTAGCTTGGTAGTGGAGGTTAACCTTGTGGCGTAGGTTAGATTTATAATGGAGGTAATCGCGCTGAGATGTATGTTAGCGGTGTAGTGGAGGTTAACGTTGTGGTGTATGTTAGCGTTATGATGGAGGCGAACATTTAGTGGAATTGAGCGTTGTGCTAGAAATGAACGTTTTGCAGGAGTTCGTTGCTTAGGTAATGGTGGAGGTTATCCTTGTGGTGGAGGAGAAAATTCTTTTGAATGTAAAGATTGCTGACACTTGACTCAATCAAGGAGAAATCTGAACTGCAATTAAATAATTACATCAACATCTTTAATTCCGATGTTTCAACATAGTTGCAGTTTTTTAATGTAGTACACTGTTACAGATTTATGTATAACTTGCATTGTCCTTGGTATAATTTGTATATTTTTGTGTTTCAATATATCTGATATGTACAATTTCCCTCTCTCACGTAGATATTCATTTAATCCCCACTTAATACATTATTCGAGGTATATTTTCCCTCTCTTCCTTAGATATTTATTCAATCCATACACAGAAACAATTAATCCTAGCCATTGGCAAGCATGAACACACGTAAACACACGCACAAGCAATAACGAATATCCGGGTATTTCGATGGTACGTTCTACCCTAAATGCTCGTACACTCACAAATATGCGCGCATGGTGTGAGTACAGACACTCACGCAAACTTCAACATGCATGCACACACATATTCAGAGTTGCGCGTGCAAAACACACACAAACACACAAACACACAAACAAACGCATATACATTAATAAATATTCCGGGAAGTTGCAGATGCTTCCTTTGGATTTAATAAGACTGCAAACATCCTTCGTTTAAGGAATTACCATTATTTGAAGAGAGAACGACGCAAAATATTATGCATGTGCAATGGTTAAGATACTGAAGAATATTATATCAGAAAAGACTGTAAGAAAATGGCGCTAGGTAATGCATTGTAGAGATTTTAAATTTACTGTTAGAGTACCCACCAAGAATTTGGGGTTTAAATGCCTGCACACAAAACACTAATCTTCACTAAGTATTTCGTGGTCATTTGGGTTTTCTTAATGCCGGCACACAAAACACTAATCTTCACTAAGAATTTAGCGGTGTTGCATGCCAAGCAATAAGTCTGATCTGAAACAAATCGATGGCTGAAAATCAATCTACAGAGATAGCATCGCAAGTTGGCGGATAACGACTTGTGCACACACTGTCACAACCGAAAGCTTGCCTAAAACAAACAAAAGTGTTCCTGAGTTTGCAAGCGTGTCTAGATTCAAAACATGCAGATATCGCTTGACTCGCGAACGATGTCAAGAAAATTAGGGGTGGATTTCGCGTTCAAGCTTTGCTCAGGATGTCGGCAAGGTAAACACAACGATTTTACACAAATAATAATGTCCTTTAATCGAAGCCACATTGCTCGCTGGTAATGCCCGACCTAAGAAAAGTACGATTACACAGGACAGGCGATAAGTAATATTGCGACCATTTGACGAGGGCTTTACAGTTGTCAAAATAATTTCGTGTCACGTTTTAATAATTGTTTCAAGATAATGTTGAAATTTGTTTCAGAAAAGCCCAAGACAAACCGATGCCTATCACTTACAAGAGGACAAATTCACAGAGGAACTCTGGTACACTGGTTGCTGACTTTATGACGCGAACGACTTGCTGTATACGAAACTGAAGTTCTCTTTCCCGTTTCAAGATTTTAATTACAAACAATTAACAAAAATAATTACACACTGTGGGAATAATAATCATACCTATCACTTCTTTCGAAATTTCATTCAATAATTATGCTTCATTCCTTATGATAGTTATTCTGTTTATTTTTAATGAAAATTATTTGCGTATTATTGTGTACATGTTGTAACTAGGTAACATTTTTCTGCTCAGTACAGTTAAAGCAATGTTTGTTGCTTGATGTACTGTCCTCTGAATATTGTGTAATCAGCCATTAATTGGTGTTTGTGGCCTCGGCTGGGAAGGGGCATACTGATTGACCTCCCCTGTCTGGAACGACTTACTGTCCAGGTCAAGCATCGCTGGGTATGCTTAGTCCTTAACCGGGGATCACTGTTCGCCTGTGCATGGAAGTTGTTTTATGATCAAAGTAAGGAAAACCCAGAGCGATAGATGTATGGTCGGGTCAGCGGAAGTCAACAGAAAACCCGGAGCGAGAGATGTATGGTCGGGTCAGCGGAAGTCAACAGAAAACCCGGAGCGAGAGATGTATGGTCGGGTCAGCGGAAGTCAACATCTGAACAGATCCAAGAAATGCTTGCTTAGAAGTTTCAACGATCAAGGGGAGAGAATCCTAGGCAGTTGATACGTACTATCTTACTGGAAACAAGTAGCATCTATATATTTTCATGAGGACCAAGCACACAAGAGGCTCTCCCTCTTTCACTCTTACCAGAGCCACCAGCAAGGACAACAACAACAGCAGAGACACCAGCAACTGAACAACCACAAGGAAGGAAAGAAAACAAGGAAGAGGAATAGGCTGACCCTAGTATTCGGCGAGATGAAGAAAAAAACACCTTACGATGCCAGTCAGCGGTGCCAAGTGGACACAGACGACGAAAGGAAAAAACCCAACCACCACCACTACCATCGCCACCAACGTCAATGATAATGATAGTAATGAGGAGAGCAGTATCTGCAGTAGGGATGTTTTAAGCACCTCAAAGCGGACACGATGCAACTTCTGCTTGACCGCTACTGGCCACTAGCAACTGTCTATGCTCATCCCAATGGACACTGGGGGAGAGTGTCAATGATAACAGCATCGGTGAGATGGACAGGGGATTGAACATCCCGAGCGACTTGATGTACTACCCCTCTCTCCCCTACAACATCGGGGACTATGCCTATGGCAAAAACATTCACCATTACATTAGCCCATGGACTACCGGCTAAAGTATACCTTTACCGGCCAAACATGAGCACTACAAACCACCCCACTACAACGCTACTTCTGCTTTATCCCAAATTCTACAACATGACTTCAGAAAGTTACTACATCAACATTGACTTAGCCACTAGCCCACCCCCCACCCCCAATAACCCACACACACACACACACTCACTACCTTTATCCAGTGCAAAATCAACCTAGGTTGGAAACTTTCCCCGTAATTTGGCAACAATGATGACAATGACCGGTTGTCTCTGCAGTTTTACCTTTGGAGTGTCATTGGGCTCTGTAGTTCTAGCTTTGGAGCGTCATTGTTTGGTGACCTTTAAAGAAGGCTCTTGTAATAGGAAGACAGGTATCCTGGAAACAAATAAGATGCAACTTTCGTGTATAGATATAGTAATTAGTAAACTTAACGTCACACATAGAAGAAAACAGATATAATCAATTGGATCATTATACCACAAAAGTATCAATCAATTGTTTCAAACATCTCTCTCTCTCTCTCTCTCTCTCTCTCTCTCTCTCTCTCTCTCTCTCTCTCTCTCTCTCTCTCTCTCTCTCTCTCTCTCTCTCTCTGTATCTATCTATTTGATTGTATTTTTTCTAACTATTGTTATTTAACTATTTTCCTGTAAACGCTCGTTTGTTCGTTCGTTTGCTTGCACCCACACATGCTTAGAGAAAAGAATAAATTCTTTTAAGTCTGGTTCGAGCAAATTGCGATGAACATGAATTTAATAATGGAGAATGGTTTGAAGGAAGGAATTTTGTGTAATTTCCAAACTTTTCAAAGAACAAGTCGACACTTGCAGGCGTTCGAACCAGTACTAAGACCGTGAGCAATGCACGTGTTGACGCACTTTTCTGTGTCTGAAAACAAAATAACGTCTGTATTAAAGATATAACAAAGAATAAATATTTTAAAAAAATAATAAGCAAAGTTAAATATTACTCCTAAACCAATTGCGTGTGGATTTGCAGCCAATCTTTCCTCCTTTTTAAGCAGCTTAAAAGCCTTTTGTCAATACACCTAATCTTTCAACATGCACTTTGACTGAAATACACAGATATCACAAACGTGGATTTGATTTTTTTAAAAAAAACTTTGGGTTCCACTTTTCGCCTAAAAATTGATCTAGTGCACACGACCGCAAAACTTCGAATTGCCACTAAAGGATTTTCCAGATTTTTACCCTCGGGACATACAGGGGGCGGAAAGGGGTGGGGAGGTAAGGGAGTATTTTAAAAAAGTGATTTAATGCTTTATTCAATCTAGCCGTCGATTCTCTTTGTAGGCTTTAACCCAGGAGTCGGCCGATCATCTGGTACTGTTTGCTTGTACTTCCATTACGTTGCGTTCGCACAGACGCCTTGTGCGCAAAGTATGCCGGGAATAGAGCATTAATTGTTTGGATTTAAACTTCACCTACGCGAGTCAGACGTAGGCCTATTTATTATTTTTATTTTGCTATCGTGCGCCTTTATGATAGATCTGAACACGTGGCTCTGAACTAAATTTCAGACATCACAATTCAAAGCAAATATTTAGTTTCTAAATGGTCCTGTCATTGTTTGATTATACAACTGCCGTAGAATTTCAAACGTCAACTGGAAAAGTGTTCTATATTTTTTTAAAAGCAAGTAGTTCTGTGAAGCACGTCACATCCGAAGCTGTCCGGGGGGAATCCTATTACGGACACCTTATATCAGTGGTTTATTCCCTCAGGCAGATGACGTCCCTTTGTAGAAGATAATATACAGAGCTCTCATTGGGGATTTCGCTTAATCGTCACGGACACAGAAATCATTAGTGTTAACCAAAGAGGCGTTATTGTGAAAATGGCTCAAGGCGGTTTTAAAACAAATCGTTTTATATAAATGACTGTGACATCTACGATCATTTTTTTTCTCTTGCGCTTAAATACCGAGACCAAGTTGAAATGAAACCAGTAAAGATAGGTCTTTGAAAATTGTTTAAAAGGTTGATATTTTAAAATACATTATCTTAGTGATATCAGCTTTGGGAAATACTTTGTAAGTGTATTAGTTGGTTATTTCAAAGGTTTTAGACCAAAATACGAACTCCTCAATTTTCAAAGTGTAATTTTATCTATGGCCTAGGGGACTACACTAACATAGCTCCTAACCCTTTCATATCACAATAATAATAATAATAATAATAAATAAATGAATGAATGAAAGAAAGTGCTAAATAAATATAGAAACATTGGACGTGTGAAGCCAACGACACTTAGCTAATGATTATTATTATTATTAATTAATTAACCATTCATAACTAATTACAAATGATGAGAATGTTAATTTATGTTATTAATAATTTTCTAGCAGACACCAGCGTATCTGTCACTTGAGCTAGAGGTAAACTGGTGACAGTGGGTGAGTATATGGTAGAAAAAGTGAGTTAGAGGTAAGCTGGTGATAGTGGCTAAGTATACGGTAGTAGTGAGCTAGAGGTAAGCTGGTGATAGTGGCTAAGTATACGGTAGTAGTGAGCTAGAGGTAAGCTGGTGACACTTGGTGAGTATATGGTAGAAGTGAACTAGAGGTAAGCTGGTGATAGTGACTAAGTATACGGTAGTAGTGAGCTAGAGGTAAGCTTGAGAAAATGGGTGAGTATACGATACTAGTGAGCTAGATGTGAGCTGGTGACAGTGGATGAGTATACTGTAGTAATAAAGTAGAGGTGAGTTGGTCAATGTGGGTGAGTGTACGGTAGAAATGAGCTATACGTGAGCTGGTAAGAGTGAGTGAGTATACGATAGTAGTGAGCTAGAGATAAGCTGGTGACAGTGGGTGAGTGTACGATAGTAGTGAGCTAGAGATAAGCTGGTGACAATGGGTGAGTGTGTGCGATGTAGTTAGCTAAAAGTATGCTGGCGACATTATGTGAGTATACGGTAAGAGTGAGATAAAGGTGAGCTGGTGAGTCGGTAAGTATATGGTAGAAGTGAGCTAGAGGTAAGCTGGTGACAGTGAGTGAGTACAGTAGTAGTGAGTTGGTGACAGTGTGTGAATATATGTAGTGGTGAGCTAGAAATAATCTGATGCAATCAAGGAGCAGTCAAGTTGTTGCAGCTGGTTGTTATACCCTCCACCCCCATTAAATGAAAACCGCACGAACCCTCCCCCCTCCCCCCTCCCCGATATATATGTATATAGGGCGTGTTGCCCATATTAGTAGCTGTAGAATGTAGATCAACGAAAACCAAGTCTAACTCAGTGCAGTCCAGATAGCTTCGAAAATACGGATCATTAGTTTGTGACGTCATCATTTCTGACTCGGTAAGATTACAGTGCAAATGAAAACGTAATCAATAAAGATTTGTAAAATCATAAAATTTATGATTCTGTGACACCCAAAGTAGATATATAAATAATATTGTGCAAATAATAGCAAAAAGTATATTATTTTTAAACTTAGTATTTTTCTTTCTTATCGATAGTGTAACTTCTAGTTGAAATAAATAATGGAATGAACATTTTTCATTGCAAAGGTATATTGCTTAATTTCAAACTTGTAACTTTTAAATAAGTCTGTTCTATGTACAAATGTCAGTCAGATGGCAACCTGTAAATTTGATGTATTAGAACAAGATTGGCATAGAAAAACATAGAAGTAAACAAATTCCTTATTTTAAAAAAAGTATTAATTTGTGTCCATATGAACACTATTCCAGTACTGTATTTTTTAACACATTCTTTAAAAATAAAAAAAAGAATAAAGAATCTTTATTCAGAAATGCGTAAAAACAGTGTATTTCTCTTTTGTAGAAATGGATTTTTGAGAAGTAGTTTATTAAGTCCGTGAAGAAATTAAATGTGAACATGAGTAGTAATTTCGTCTTTTCATTGGACTCAAGTTGTGGTTTTCCACTGCGGTACCCCCAACAGTCTTAACATTTGTTTTGTTAGTAAAGAAAGATTTTACAAAGTGGGTTTTATTAATATTCACGTGTATATTGTTGTTTCGGCAACCATCATCAATTTCATCCTGTATGGGTATAATATATATATATATAGAAAGAGAAAAGAGAGCAGCAGCAGTACGTTTAATCTTGAAGTATTATGGAAAAAGTTAGCAGCTAGACTACACAGATAACTTTAGTGTTTCAGTTATTATTCCATTAATTATAGCGCACTTCAAGGAGGTCGTACCTACCCCATTTTAATACAGTCCTTGTGTGCAGTATGGCACGGTGCTTCTATTTGCAGACTGCTTCCAAGATGTCTGCAGCCAGACTGGTCAGACATACTTTACTTGCTTTGCACATGACTCGCACGTGATTTTGGCGATCTGCTTTAAAAAAATTATTGATATAATTTTTTGGCTCAGCGTTATCTCATGGTCTTTTCGTTTGATTCCCTCTTTTGCTGATTTCGAAGACGAGCGCAAGCTGCGAAAGAGAAAGATTTCTATTTTATGATGGGACGTGCAATGAGTCGTGAGTGTGAAGGTCTGTTAAAGCGTTTGATGGAATTTCAAGCTGCATTCTAACACTGGTCAGTGGCTTATTCTTCCACAGATTTTAACTGCTTATTGCCTTAAAATAATGTTTTGCAATCGCAACCGGTAGTCGTTAGGGGCACGATATATTATGATCCCTTGTTGTCCCAATTGTAATCCTGGACTTATCCCTTTGTTAATATTGCTAACCTCCCCTTGACACCTTGTTAATATTACTAACCTCCCCTCGTCCCTTTGTTAATATTACTTACCTCACCTTGTCACTTTGTTAATATTGCTACTGACACAGTTCTCGCCTTGATATCCCAAAGGACTGTGCATTTCCCCCTGTCCCTTTGTTAATATTACTAACCTCCACTTGTCTCTTTGTTAATATTACTAACCTCCCCTTGTCTCTTTTTAATATTGCTACTGTCACTGGTCTCGCCCTGATATCTTAGAGAACAGGACAATAAATGGCTGTCCAGCTTTAGAATTAAAATATGTGTGACTTCTTCTGTCCAGTGTTGTGTATTATAATGTTATTTAAATAGCGCGTGTGTATGTGTTACACACAACATATCTATTACACACAATTACATTTAACTCTATTGGAAACGTTTTTTGAAAAAATAATAGATGCTAAACCAAGTATATAATATAACTGTCATTACCACAGTTTTTTCCTTTTCACTAAAATAAAATGTAGAATAATACAATAAAAACAATAATACAAAAGCAAACAATTCTTGAAGAGGAGGCCTGAGGTGTTCATATACCTAGCAGTTACTTCTGGCGCACTGCGGCACTTAAACTGGCTGTGACACGACACCATACTGTGAAGTGAAGGGCACACGTCACGCCTACTGTCAACTCCTCCTATTCAAGAAAGGCAATCAGGGCCGGTAACTCACACGAGTTAAAGAGTTAGGGGTGCTTACTTTTTTTTACCTGATTAATGAATACAGCTTTGTGGCGAATTTTGAGGCACACAGTAAACAGTGCACGCCAGTTTGGACTCAAAAGTACTGAAGACTACTGTCACTCAATTACTGCCCTCTGTGCAGGAAGCTCAAGATCTACTTCTCGATCTGTGTACTGTGAGCGAGTGCAATAAAATTCTGGTTTGTCAGTCTGAGTGCCGAGTCAATGATTGTTGGAAGCAGACAACAAACCTTAACCTAGCCATCCTGCTCTATTAGGTTTTAGCGAGCTCTTACACCACCGACTGAAGTGACTGCTAACATACTACATTAAGTACCAAATTCTTACACACACATACACACACACACACACACACACACACACACACACACACACACACACACACACACACACACACACACAGAGTTGCACGCACACGTACACCACACACTCTATAGATAGATAAAATAAAGGGGACTATTGACTAGGTATAGAGTGACTAAATTGGATGAAGGGGCGGATAATTAAATGACAAGAAGAACAGACAAAAAGAATGCATCGGCGGCGTACAGTGAGTAAAAATTACATAAATTGGGTACATCTCAAGAGCCCGAACAGAGAGAAGAAAAATAAATTAAAATAAATATTTTAGACTTTCGTCCCTTTATGCTCTCCACATCGTGGATTTGTTTATTTGCTTGCCTGCACCGTACGACCCTCGACTTTCTCCGCCTCGATCAGGTAAAATTTTTTTTTACAAATCTTTGAAATAATTTTTATCATTCGATGTGTGCCCAATTCGCGCTATTGAAAAGTACAACACAATATTAAACAATCCCACTTAAAGCGAGGGCTGCCAACGAATTTTACGCTACCGCCAACACCTGTTGAGTGTCTTTCAATGAAATCGACGGAAATTCAAAACAGTATTTCATCTCAATATTGCAATTGCAACATTTTATATTACATAGTCAATGTAAATCTTTCTCCTCTCCACTCAACCACCCCTGTTCACCCAATCCAACCTGACCTCCACACATACTTTTTTTTTTCCATTTTTTACTTTCCATTCTGTCTTCTTTGTTTCTTTCTTCTTTTCTTTTCTATTTTGTTGCTGAGTATTTGCCTTTTTTCGTAAATAATGCAACACGCGCTTGACAAAGTTTAGAACTGAATAGATCGGTTGTTAGTCTACAGCTTCTAATGATTGTGGTGAAAAGTTTCTTTCCACCTCACATGCGCGTGTATTTCATTCAGAACTATGCAATTGAACATAATGCGGCCAAGATGTCCCCAATTATTTCTCAAAAACTTTATTTATTTTTTTTTTTGTTCCTGAGCAGAAGCTCTTATGCCCGATTAAGCGGCGTTGAAAATGTGAACAGAAGCTATCGTCGGCTAAGTTTTCTTTAAGATTCGAACTCTCGACAGTAGGAGGAGATAAGTGCATTTAGACCAAAGGGCGGACAAAGTTCTGAACGCGGCAAAGAGGGTCTTGCTCGCTTTGAGGTGGCGTGCATTTCCATTGTACTGGAACGAGTTGAGTGAAGATTTGAGTTTGGGTGTTGAGTGTTGGTACTGAGTTCGCAGTTCACTGAAGCGAGAAGAGGGAAAAGCATACTTGATTTGAGTTTGGTATTGAGTGTAAGTACTGAGTTCACAGTTGACTGAAGCGAGAAGAGGGCAAAGCATACTTGTTAAAGAAGTTTGTTTGGGAGTGTAGTTAAACGACCACGACTTTACACGTGTGGAGCCACATATTGATTTTTGCAGCTTCTGTAACAATTAGTGGTTGGGGTAGGGTGGGGGAGAAGAAGAGGTATTTTTGTTTTTAAAAATGGCGAATTTAATCCTTTGCCATAATTATACGATCGTTTCTGCAGTGGATAGAAGGTACATTAATACTCCCAAACTAATGCCATACTAATGCTGGCCTAAAGCTTATAAATTATAAATAAAACTTTTTCAAGATCATTTCTGCTTTGAGTATGTTTATCATGATACTTTTTTAATTATTGAATTTGCTGTTATGTTTTGAACAAGAGTACATTTTCCGCCCTTTAATAAAGTTTCCGATAACGCGTTTTAAGCAAGCATTATCGACCTTGCTCACTCGAGTGTTTTAACTCATGCGACGTTTGAAACTGGTATGCTACTGAGTTAGCTATTGCATTTTTGAAACTGACTTATTACTGAGGTAGATAGCGCGACTTTTGAAACTGACTTATTATTGAGGTAGATAGCGCGACCTTTGAAACTGACTTAGTGAGGTAGATAGCGCGACTTTTGAAACTGACTTATTATTGAGGTAGATAGCGCGACTTTTGAAACTGACTTAGTGAGGTAGATAGCGCGACTTTTGAAACTGACTTATTATTGAGGTAGATAGCGCATTGAAACCACTCCTCTTGATAGATATTAGACACATTGCCCTTTATAGAACACTCCTCTTGATGGATATTAGACACAATGCCCTTTATGACAGTAGAACCACTCCTTTACACTGTGTAGAACAACATATTATACAACATATTATAAAGAAACACGGCATAGAGCAATATATTGCAGAGAAAACACTCCATGTTGTCAAAGCGATTACAATCGATTCGTCCAGCAAAAGTAAATCATAGTACTTCTGACGTCATAAATTGTATTAGTTTGTTCAGTTGAACATACACACATGGATATGTCATGAAACCTTAGTATATTTAATTAATCATATCTACACAGCATGGAAACTGTCACAAAATATTAGTACATTTAATTTATCATATTATATGTACACAACATAATATTAAAAATGCTCCCAGATATATTACTTTCAATTTATCATAAACATAAAACTTGGAAAAAATTCATGAATATTTGGTTCATTCAATATAAAATAAACAAGCAAATAAAAGTTAACAAAATATTTGCAGATTCAGTAAACATAAGCACGAAACAAGGAAAATGTTGAAAGGAATTATTAGAAGGCTTTAAAATACAAATTTGTTTCGTGAACTGTGAGTAGTACTTAATGTAAAGGATTCCGCAACCACAAAGAATCCCCCCCACCAACGGAGGGCGGCTGAGGGTGTGCGCCAAACTGGTGCTGCCTGTTTCACCCCTTCCGCCAGCCCTCCCGCCCTCCACCTCAGACGCACAGCGAGGCTGTGGGAGATCCCCCCAGAAGCAGACCAAGACTGAGAACATCGAGAAGATGAAAAGTCTCTTGCGGCTTCTGGGGTGAATGATAGCGGAACAACAACAACAACAACAACGCAACCACAAAGAGTAAACCAAACTTGGAAGACATTAATTATGTCGTTCTAGATCAAATTCACACCCATTCAAAGAATTTCAATAATTATTTCGAAATATTTCTTCCCTAGCCTCTAAACTTCTAAAGTCTATAGGAAAAGGCTGTCTCAGTCACCTTGTCTACTTGTTGTCGGTCCGCGTCTGCATCAAATGTCAAACATGCATTCATTCAAGGATCCTGGTGAAGTCACTGATGCTGTCTTCAAGCTGACTGACTGATTGACTGACTGACTGACTGACTGATTCTCTTCTGGTCCAGATCAGCTGAAACACCAGAAACTCTTCCAAGACATTGCTTTACGAAACATTAGCATTCTTAAATCTGTGCAGGAACAGTGATGACTTTTCAAAGACTCGTTTTGTTTTAATTCTTAGACACTGATCCACCGGTTTTCTATTTTCTTTTCTTTATTAAATTCTTTTAAATTTATAATATTGACTTTCCCTATATCGTCCCGTTGTCATACATGTGTTAGCTATTGGGACTGCATCCACTGTGGGGGTTTAGGGGCTTAGATCTAGATATTAATTATTACATGTTTACCCTAGGACTAGTCGGTTTGTGACCTGTCATCTTACGTCTGTTTATTATTTGTGCACACGTGTGTCAGAGAAACGGGGTTAGTTTCCAGAAGCGGGCAAGGAGGGTAATTAATCAACACTTTATTTTTCTCGTCTTTCTCTCCTCCTACACTCACACGTAACAATACGCCACACACACACACACTAAATCACACACAACACGCATTCCAGCTGCTTCAAACGCGCACTAAATCACACACAACACGCATTCCAGGTGCTTCACACACGCACTAAATCACACACAACACACATTCCAGGTGCTTCACACACGCACTAAATCACACACAACACACATTCCAGGTGCTTCACACACGCACTAAATCACACGCAACACGCATTTCAGGTGCTTCACACACGCATCGAAACACGCACCTAGCACTGAGCACACACTTCTGTTTACGCTCAAGCTAGTGTCAGACACTGGGCACTTACTGTATACAATAACACCCAAGCAAAGGTAAAAAGTGTCTTAATACACTTAGCGCTGACTAACTTAATTATTCGTACGGCACTCCAGAACAAACAACGCTTGGCCTACTACGATACAAGCTGCTCTCTTAATAATGTATAATTAGTTTTGCCCATGCATACCCATGCGTTAACTAGCTATCGGTGGAATTTGAACGCAGACTTGAGTCTGCATTACGAAAAACGAGAAGAAAACGTGAGTTAAATAACTAATCCAGCTCTGAACAGTCTTCTAAGTTTGCAATAACGAGTGTCTGAAAAGGCCTAGAGCCTGAATGATGAATTGCGAGCTTCTAACAGTGTATCCTCTCCTCCCCCAACCCCACTGAGTTAATTATTACGAGGTCTGAATATGATACATGCAGGTACTTAAATTCCAAGTTCTTCAAATTCCAGTCGTGTGAGCGCAAGACGTCAGCTTGTTCTGGCCTTGCTGTTAGTTACCGGGAAGTGATGTGGAGTAAGCCTCGAGAGTGAGCACTCAAAACTCAAGATTCGCACTTACCCTTTAATTGCAATGGACGAAAGTCTCTGCACAATTCGATAAAGTTTCGGGATAAATTTGGTAGTACGAAACATTAAAGGGCTTTCTGAGATGGATAGCGGTCAGTGTAGAGTGGGTGAAGTGGGTAAATGTTTGTTTAAAACTTTCGTCAAATTATCGCTGGGATCTTTGTAATACAGAAACCGTATGCCTCGTGATGGCGGGTTTATTTTTTTAAAGAATAATAATAACAAAGTTTGAAACTAGGACCACTTATTTTCATTTGTCCTTATTTAAATTTATTTTTCTTTGTGTCGGTCGGCACTATATGCTAATTGTTAGTTAAGAGTCTGTGTTTGTAGGTGTGTGTGTGTGTGTGTGCGCGCGCGCGCGTATGTATATGCGTTAAAGAAAGTAACTCTCTGACTGTTGACTATACTTTGAATGTCCCTTGACTCTCAGCTACTGTTTTAGTCTTGGAGAAGACAAACATACTTGGAAGTGCATTATACACTTGTTGTCTTGTAACATGTTGCTTTGAGTGCAAGCAGTGAAATGAAGATCTGGTGATGTGATCACTGTATTGCGTACACTGTGATGCAGGCCCTGTAATGCGGGCACTGTAATATAACTCCTGTCAGGTGGATACTGTAACATAGGCCTTGTAATGTGCGCTCTGTTATATAACTCCTGTAATATGGATACTGAAACATAGGCCTTGTAATGTGAGTACTGTAAAAAGGCCCTGTAATGTGGGCGCTGTAAAATAGGCCCTGTAATGTTTGCTCTGCTATATGACTCCTGTAATATGGATACTGTAACATAGGCCTTGTAAAGTGGGCACTGTAATATAGGCCCTGTAATGTGGGCACTGTAAAATAGGCCTTGTAATGTGGGCTCTTCTATATAACTCCCTGTATTGTGGATACTACAACACAGGCCTTGTAATGTGTGTACTGTAAAATAGGCCCTGTAATGTGGGCACTGTAAAATAGGCCCTGTAATGTAAGTACTGTAACATATGCCCTGTAATGTGCGTACACTGAAAATGTGATATAGATATTGTTTTGTAAATTGGACATTGTAATATAGGTTTTGTAATGTGGTACTGTGCTGTAGGCATGTTTGACAAATGGACACTATAATAATGTGGCTATTTGTAAAGTGAACACTGTTATGCATCCCATGTTTGTAAAGTGGCCACTGGAATAGGCAATATAATATGATATTTTGATATAAACTTGTTTGTAAAGTTTTCACTGTAATATCGGCCCTATAACGTGGCACTGTAATATAGGCCCTATAATGTGGCACTGTAATATAGGCCCTATAATGTGGCACTATGATGTAGGCGGTGAACTGTTTTCTATCGTGTATACCTTTAATTTGACGCATGTAAAGTGTGTACTGTGAAGTAGGCCCCAAGATGCAGATCTTGTAATGTGGCACTTTGATGTAGGCCCTTTACTTTGGACACTTTAAACATACACTACACAGGACCTATTGGCACGTAACTTTCCGTCGTCACAGACAAGGTGACATATTGTCTGCTGTTGTTGTAGTAAGCGAAAAGGATGTCAAACCACGGTGAAACTTTACCAGTTAGAATCAGTTTAACAATACATTTTAACCATGGTAACAAACTGTTGTGCGACTGATTGTGCAAAACGTTTTAGCAAAGGTTGAAATATTTCAGTCTGTGGATTACCGAGAGAAAGCAATAGGAGAAAGAGATGGATATTTACTTAAAACACCAATATGTACCAGTTAATTGACCTACTTTTGGATTGCAGGCTTGTTCATTTAAAACTGTCAACTCAAAACAGTCAAATGAGTTGTAATGTGCTCACCCAATCATGAACACATTGTAATACTTCTTGATAGTAATTACTTTTCTAAATTGTTATTTGTAAATGTATAACCAAATTGTTATTTGTAAATGTATAACCAAATTGGATCAATAACAAGAAAACAAACAGCAAATTGAAGCAAGAAGACATTTTTGTTTGTAACTTCATTTTCCCGAGAAGTAACTCAACAAAGTAAAGAGCTTTTTATCATTAATTACTATTGTTTATATTAGAGCAGTAGATTTAAAATATTTTTATTCAGTGGGTCTAAATATTAATTTTTAATAGTGTGCTATATGGTGATGGAATACTAACGCTGTGTAACAAACAGTAATAGCAACAAATAATTTTTATAGTACACTGTATTAAAACAATATAGTAGTTATAATTACGTTTATTTAGTACTTAATGAGATAATTAATTATTCTTTATATTATAAAAAATGTTTCGTATGACTGAGTGAACACAGTTCTACTGTTTTTAAAGTATATACATATACAAAACTCCTAAAGCGATCCATAATAATTATTAATATATTGATAATTTATCACATCTGCAATGTCTTCGAATGTCTGATTGCTTAATCACAGTCGTAATGCTTCAAAAGGAATGTATAACTGAAACATGCGATTTCCATCATTTGAAAGTCCCTTAGTTATCAGTGGCAAGGCAATAAAAAAAATGTATGGGATTATTTACGGATATTTAACACTTTTGACGTGCTGAATCGCCTTTTGAAATGAGGGTTCCCATGGATTGAATGTCGAGGGTTAAATGAAATTCGATTTCTTTCCGCTCATCGTTTATTATTATGTAACAGTTACACTACTTGCATAATTGCTGATGTAATGGCAGAGTAAATGAAATCCTAGTTCATTTTTGCTTGCCGTTTATTATGCTGTAATGTTACAACAATCATACAGATTAATACTGATATGAAGTATGGCAGAGTAAATGAAATCCTTACTTCTTATCCATTTCCTGTTTATTACAATAAACTGAGATTTACGATGCTCGCACAAATTAATCGTTGGTAATGATGACGTCATAGCAAAGTAAATGAAATCCGATTATTTCTATTTCCTTTTTGTTACCACTCTAATGAAATTATAATAATCCCACAAATTTGACAATTCAGTACACATGTGCAGATGTTGAAACGATCACTATAAAAAGCGAAATTGTGGAAACGGTTATCGAGATAAAATGTCTTCGGTATTAATTACAAGTGCTCCTTCCCTTTGTCTATTCTCCTTCCACCCAATATACACTGTCACCACCCCACTAAAATTAAAAAATACAGCTCACAGATGATGATATATGCTGTGCGTGTGCGTTCGTGCGTGTGTGTGTGTGTGTGTAATGTGCGTGCACATGCTTGCGTGAATGTGTGTAATTGCGTACGTATTTTATGTGTGTATGTGTGTGTGTGTGCTCGCGCGCGCGCGTGTGTACCTTTGACCTCTAACGGGCAGGGTAGTCTTCGTTTCGAAATTACCAAGCCATGTTTCTGAGTGATTTTATCTATGCACACATAGGTGAGCATATATGAAAAGCGATATGACGGTTTGAAATCAGACGAGCTATTTACGGTCAAACAGGACCGATGTGTGCACACAGTCCCCCTAAAGTTAATCACAAATCCTCTATTGACATGCACTCAATGGGACTGTGGCAGATAAAATTAGTGCTCTTTCGGGGAGTCATACTCTCTTTCCAATGCTATCGTGCTGTGTCGCGGTCATAAATTACAGTTTCTGTGTGTCAAACTAAAATCTATTCAATTTCAACCGTGAACAGTTCTAACGCTTTTTTTCCCTTTCGCTCCATTTGCAAGCAATTTGTTCATTATTTCTCCCCGTCACTTAGTCGTTTACACAAGTCTGAGGAATAAAGTGCTCTGGATGCAAAGAGCCTAATGCATAATGTTGACAAAGCCATTGTTAACGCTGCCCGTCCCATTGTGCAACTGATGACGTTAGTTTGTGACGCAACATGTTCCACATTAGAGCTGGTCTTGGCTGAAAAGGAAGACCGGGTTTCCTGAAACTGTTGTCAGTGTTGGTCTCGCCCTCTGATTGGCTAGTTGGCTGAAACTACATGAAGTTTGAAATCACTCGGGGGGTTGGAAGGGGGGTAATTGTACACACACAGTGCGAGGTTAGGCATGTGTAGATTGCTGTAGTCAGAATAGTACCAGGCTTGGCTAACAGCCTTTGATGCCAGTGTGAACAGTGTACAATGCATCACTACAGGGAGACACTCAAGCACAGTGAACAAGCAGAAGCAAACAGAAGCAAACAGGAAGACCCTAGCAAGTGAACGGTGTTCGATCCCTGCTCGGGGTTAAAAAAAAATAACAAACTGACGGGTTATCTTTCACTGCCAGCTCGATGTGGCTGGCTTAGTGTCTGGTCCCTATATCAAGAACATCTTTTTAGTACTATATAACTTCCTTTAGAAACATATTATTTAGTAGCAAATATCTTTCTTCAAGAACATATTTTTAGTACTATATATATAACTTCCTTTAGAAACATATTATTTAGTAGCATATATATCTTTCTTAAAGAACATATTTTAGTACTATATATAACTTCCTTTAGAAACATTACTTAGTAGTATTTATTTCCCTTCAAGAACATATTTAGTATTATACATCTCCCTTCAAGAATATATATAATACTTATATATAATAGAATATATATAATACTTATATATAATAGAATATATATAATACTTATAAAGAATATATATAATACTTATAAATATAGAATATATATAATACTTATAAATCTCCTTCAAAACACATTTCTTTTTATATTATATATCTTCCTTCAAAAATATATTTTAATATTATATATCTCGTTTCAAGAACAATATTTTTAGTATTCTATATCTCCCGTCAAGAATATTTATTTTTAGTAGAAAGTGTCTCCCTTTAAGAATATATTTTTGCTTATATATATCCCTTCAAGAACATATTTTTAGTATTATATATCTTCCGTCAAAAGTATATTTTCTAATGTTCTATATCTCCTTTCTTGAATAATGTATTTTTTAATATTATATATCTCCCTTCAAGATATATATTTTTAGCATATATATATTGTATTATATTACTTATATTATAATAGAATATTATTATATTATTTCCTTCAAGGACATATTTTAGTATTATACATAACCTTTCAAGAACATATTTTAATATTATACATCTCCCTTCAAGAACATATGTTTTCCCTTGTCGCTTGCCACAAAAATCTTTAGACATGAAACGCAGGGCTTTCCATGAATACAGGGACAGCATAGTTAGAAAACCCAATTCTTGACCAAAGACAAAATTGGCCGTTAGCCAATAGTAACATTGTATTCTTGAGGGTGCTGTTAATTGAAAAGCTAGATCTAACCATTCCTGCGATAATGGTCATTAATATTGCATAATAGGAATATGGCTTTGTATTTGCATTAATTAATACAAATATGACATTGCCTCTCATCCAGTTAGACATGAAGCATTTCATTTTTTACCTGATAATTGTCAAACATGATTTAGTCGTTATCCCGACAATGACATAAATTGTCCCACATCTGCAGCGTTAAATAAAATTTATTTACTCTTAACTCGCAACTCATTTGCAGTATGTCATTATTTTAACGTCACATTAAATAGGATTTAGTTACTCTCATCCCATTACTGGATGTGAAATATGTTACTTCATGTTATGGTAAATAATATTTAGTTAAACTAATCTATTGTAAATCTAAGCAGCCCATTATTTTAACGTTACATTGAAATAGACGTAATTGATCTCACTCCTCTGTTATGGAGCCCTTCCTTAATATTACAGTAACTTTGATTCAAGTATTCTCATCTTATTACTGACACGGAGAAAGTTAAGGAAATGTTTCAGTAAATAAGAGTTTTGTCCAGTTCTATGTAGGAAGGGCTCGTTAATTTAATGGTAGTGCATTAAATAGGATTTAATTACTATTATCCCAGCAACTAATCTATGTGTCCCATTACTTTAACATTACTTTAAAGAGAGGAATTACAGGCAAAAAAACGTGAATTATTTCATAGCTATACTAAGTGAAATTTATATAACAAGCTATTACTTTGAGGTCAGATAAAACATGGATCTTTCCCTCCCAAACTCATCGCAAATGACACAGAAAAAATGTATATTGGTATTCTCTATGATGAAAGGATGTCCATGGAATGACCATAGTCGTTGTGTCTCAGCTCGAAAAGCATCAAATTCTAAGTTGATGCATGAAGATACGTTGCCGTTTGAATTCTTTGCTTTCACAATTTTAAAAAATGCGTGTGTCTGATGAACTAAAGCTTCTAGCAGGAGTTTATAGAAAGTGTATTGACAGGTACTTAGAGCTGTTGCGAGACAGTGAAGTTGCTTCGGATCCCAAATCTAGAACAAAATGTTACCAGCAATAGCAAATGCTTTGGCTTTGAAACCAGTTTATACCTTTGGAGTTTAGAACTATGTTGCGATTAAATATGTCCCATTTATCGCAACAATATTGCTTAACCATGTTTCTTAATCAAATAACATTCAATAAAATAAATAAAAATGTTTGTCAAATAATTTTCAATAAATATGCTTCAGTGTAGTCATTAAAATTCCCCATGCCCATTGTTTTATTCCAAATTTTTAAAATGTCATTGTTATCATTAAAAAAGTCTCTACAATATTATTACAATATTTTTCTCTCTGTCATTGTTGTCATTAAAGAGTCTCTGCAATATTATTACAATATTTTTCTCTCTGTCAAAATATATGCAATTTTTGTGTTCTTTAATCTCAATTAAATACTCCTTACTTATTTACTTTCCCATTAAGTAGTTCTATCTTTGTCATTAATAAGTTCCTATGAACTATTAACAATTTTCACATTTTGTCATAAGATATGTTGCAATATAAAACACTGACTGTAAGTTTGATTTAACACTTTGTGTGTATATTATGTGTATATGCACATGAAAGTTATATGGGAGGGTGTGTTAGCGTTTTGTATTAATTAGAAATCATTTAATCGCAATCGAGTGCGGCTCGAAAACCCAAAGCAGGGGGTTGGGAGGAGTGAGTTGAGAGAAAACTGAAACGAATCATGACCGACGGTGTGGGGCTCAAACCCCAGTCACCCACACGCGGGTCAAGTGCTTAGACCTCTCGTCCACCAACTACTAAAAAGTGTTCTATATGTGGCGGAGAATATTTGCCTATCCCTATTTTTATACTTAATTGTTATATAAATTGTTAAATGTCAATGTGACAAGATGCTTATGATGGCACTTATCGTATGTGTGAGTTAGAGTAAACAGCTCAGGTAAATATATGCTAGAATATGTTGATGCAATCCAAACCAGTTCCAACTGGATGAGTAGCTTGTTTTGACAAATAACCTCATACTTGCTCTTAACAAATTCATCCAACGGGGATGGATCGAGCGTTTTTTTGTTGAAGAAAGTCCTATATTCTAATCACTTTGATTTTGATAAAACTCGAGTCTGGTCATAAAGGTGATCATTAGCTTAACTGACTGATAAAGAAAGAATGGACTTAGAAATATTTTGTATATGTTTGCTATTGATCTATGATTTGAATTTGAGAATGTTTTATGTAATTGAACATACATAATTATTTCTATAATCACTAATTTGATTATCTTGTACATTATATTTGTGAATTTTATTTGGTGCTATATTTCTTATGCTACATATTATCAGGCTAATGAATATCACTGAAGGATTTGTAAGTTGAGAATGTTTGTAAGGGAGAAAGGGGTTTAGAAATGAAATATGCCTGAAATTTAGTGCCGCCTTAATTTGACTTTTGCAGAAAGGAGCACACATTTGTTTTCTTTGATGGTTTTGGTCCGCTAAAGACTAGTGACTAGTGTACTCTACCGATCACATTGGTGTGTATCCAGCCTAGTCATTAAACGTGTTGCTGTAAGTTGATTCCTGTGAATTCCATTTTAAGAGCCAATAGGGCAAAAAATGGGCTTGAGTTTGTTCTTGAGAATTCATATCAGTTTCTTGAACATTCCTTGTGGTTTGTTGAATATTATACCCTCAGCGTGAGGTGCTTTGATAGTTCATGTGAAGTTCTGGACGATTCTCCACTTCGTGCTTTGTGAGTGCATCAAAGATTCTGGAACAGTTATGTAACATGCCTAGCAGGAGTATATTGGACCATCACCTAATAGAAATAAGAAAGTGACTTGTTGCAAACTGCGTGATTGTGAACACGTGCTAGTAACGATCATCATTGAAAAGGTTGTGTGCATTGAATATAATTATCTCTAAAACTCCACTCTCATTTCTGTGATGTATTATGTTTATGAACTTTATTTTATTTATGTTAATTTGACTGCTGATGTCTATGCTAGGATAAATTGAAGATTGGATAGTGTTTAATCGAATATTGTTGTGAAGTGATGTAAATGTCAACACACTTTTGATTATATTCATATGTTGTATATTTGTTTCTTGATTTAATTAATTAATCTTGAAATATATTAACCTTGCACATATATTAAAACTTATGTTGGAGTAATAGTGGGTGGATAAAGGTTCGTTAAATATAAATAAAAGAATGATTTTTATTACTCCTTTAGTTAGAAGTTTCCACCTACAGACAATATTATGACAGTAAAACGTTTTCTTATTTTTGTGTAAAGAGTAGAGTTTTACGACACCTTTATAATCCGCCAAATGAGAAACATGTTGTTTTTGTGAGAGAATTATTAATAATTATAAATTAAGATTCTCGATCACTTGTAATTAGTTATGTGTTATTAATTAATAAATAATAATCATAACGAGTGAAGGGTTCCCAGGGAGGTACCACGCTATGTCAGAATATTTCTATAGTAGCTATAAATATGATGTTCTACAGTAGCTATAAATATGATGTTCTACAGTAGCTATAAATATGATGTTCTACAGTAGCTATAAATATGATGTTCTATAGTAGCTATAAATATGATGTTCTATAGTAGCTATATATATGATGTTCTATAGTAGCTATAAATATGATGTTCTATAGTAGCTATAAATATGATGTTCCCAAATGATTGAGTCCTAGTAAACGATTTAGTTAGGTTGTAATAAATATACCGATTACAATGTTTGCAATTCTGTCCTAAAGGTTGCAAAATTGTTACGGGGTTGTAAGAGTTTAAGCGATCTCTTCAAACATCCCCTGTCCTCTATGAAAGGAAAAGGCCAAGCTTGTTTCCTAAAATAAATTATTTTACAGTTGTCCTCCCCTGATTTTAACTTCATGTGTGTGCTAGCCACTATCTTTCGATGTCTTTATTATTACGTTTTTAATTTTTTGCTGCCGTGTAAATAGCTTTTGATTTCTAAATGATATGTAAATAGCTGTCAGTTTTTTTATCAGCAATGTAACAAGCTTTTAATTTCTCGGTGCCGAGCGAATAGCTTTCAAAGCAAAGCGTTACCTGTTGAGAATCGATGAACCTGACAGCGGATCAAAGCCCCATTGTGATATGGGACAGAAACTTTTAACTTCGGATGAGGAAAGGAGTATGGGTATTGATCCACCGTTCCAACCGTCGGAAGTTTTAAAAATGTCTTTCTTTCTGTCTTTCTTTCAATCGCTCTGCATCCACCTTTAAGGTTTGTCCTTCTTTATCAGCCTCAGGAAATCCCTTTCTTCCATGCCGAACGCTTGAAAATCGTTGACGATAAAATGAAGAAAAGGAAAAGAAGGCAGACTATGGGAGAACACAGAGTGATTTTGTTTGACTAGCACATTCTATGTAGAACTTTCAACAACAGCAACAATAAAATCGGGGGTTGGGAGGGGAGAAAAAATGGAAGAGGAGGGAAATATAATTTTGAACTAACTATCGAGAAGTTTTGAAGAGCCAGTTTCATCATGTGAACTAACTGTTCTCACCATGTAATTTTGACGAATCGCAAATTAAACTATACTTTCAGCTAGCATTGTGAACCAAAGAACTGTACATAGTGACAAAACGTGTACCACTTGAGTACTGAATGCGTATCGACCGTGTACCATATGTGTACTGTGTACCATAAATGTACTGAATGTATACCATCCGTGTACTGAGCATGTATTGACCGTGTAGCATTCGTGTACCGAACGTTCATAAAGCCAAACGTGTGCCGATCGTGTACTTAACATTTATAATAAATAAAGCGTGATATAAATTGCAGCTCCTACAATTCCCAGTAATCGCTTCCGTTTAAATAAGTTCTTTCGAACTCCCTTTTCTTGTAGAAACAACAACCATACAAACTCCCTTTTCTTGTAGAAACAACAACCATACAAACTCCCTTTTCTTGTAGAAACAACAACCATACAAAAGATTAATACTAACAACAATAAAATACAGACGTGCGCCTGATATAGTTGTCATTTTTCAACAACAACCAATGAACGAACTCGTTCTTACGATTCATTAAAAAAAAAAAAAAGAAAGAAAATAAATGGGCTGGGGGGGGTCCATTTGGAATAGAAAGCGTACAAAATATTTACATAAAGGAAAAGAAGAAGAAGAAACACTATAATAGAAAAGAAAAGAATGGGGGAAACGACAAGGCCATACGTCGTGAAGAGACGAGAAGCGGTCATCAAACATTTCGAGGACTACATCTAAGGTGCAACTTGCTTTGAAAGTCTTATTAAGTCCTCACGTTTGAAATATCGCTTTTCAGCTTGTCAAGCCTCTAGAGGACGGGTTGAAGCGATAAGTCCTTTTTTCATTAAACAGTCTGAAGCGTCGCTTGAATGCTGTGAATCGTATATCCTTAAAAACTGGATTGGCCACTTGATGTATTGTTATGGGAGGAATTTAAATTTGTACACACAATTGGAATCGATTCATAATCTTGAACGTTTTTACAAACGTTTATTTACTGTCTACCCTCTATTAACATTTTTCTTTTCTCGTTCTTTTCTTTTTGTACGTGCGTTCTTGATTTTCTCTCGTTATCGGTGTGTTTGCTGCGGTTTAAAGCAAACAGTACAATTTAAACACATTCTATCTCAGCGAGTGAACTCACGAGCAAGAACCACACGAGTGATTCTAAATAAAGAATATATGAAACTTTTATTTAGTTGTAGTTTAGGTACTATTTTATAAAACCGTGTTAGTTTATCGGTAAAAATGCAAGTATAATTGTGTGTAACAATGTTTCAGTTTGTATTATAATGCTTGTGTGTAAGTTTATTTGTTGTGAGCTTATTTGTGTGTATGTTTATTTGTGCATAGTTATGTCTATGAATATTTGTATATAAGTGCTGCAAAGAAATGTAGTTTTGTATATGTACGTAGGTGTTAACACCTGTATGCATGAATGTATAAGTGTGCGCGCATTCACATATGTGATATGTGAATATCTGTGTAAAAATAAAGAACCGTTACGCAAAAAATGAGTTTATTAAGTGTGACGCCACTGAGTGGAGCAAAAAGGTTCAGGCATCGGTTCAAAAAAAAAAACAGCTGAAAAAAACAATCAACTTATTCAGCTGTCTGTAGTTCACACAAAAGCAGTGTGCCATCTTTTTTAAATAGGACAATAGGAGAGCTATACGGAGACTCCACCTTCTCAATCATACCTAAGGCTAAAATAGAGTAGATTTCCTGTTTTACAGCATCCTGTTTAGCATAATGTAAAGCATGGCTTCATGCAGATTGCATTATGATCCTGTAGTCAACCATACATTTGCACAAACTCGTTTTTTCTGGGTTCATCAGTCAAAACATCGCAAGTTTCTGTTTTCATGCTCCACAACTGTTGAGCATCAGATTCTGATAGTTCCGGATTTAAAATAATGCCATCAACAGTTTCAGCATCTGTTATACCTGGGTGTGGCACAGATTTGGCATCAGGTACAGAGGTAGCATCATCCTCTGTGACAATAGTAGTGATCACATTATCAGGGCGTTCTTTATATGCTTTTATCAGATTAGCATGAACAATGCAATTTTAGATTTAGATCCAATCTGAATTTGGAAATTGCATCCACTCAATTTCTCAACTACTTCATAGGGCCCTTACCATGATACATCTAGTTTGTTTCAGTGCAGAGGTAACAACAACAACACCAAATGTACCGACTTCAATGTTACATGCTTTTTTTATGGTTGTACAGAAGTGCATATCTAGCTTTACTTTCGTCTACCCCCTCGGCTGCTATTTGACATGAAGTATTAATATGGTTCGCAAATTCGATCACATGTTATGTGCTTTTTACAGATTCCACTAGCCCGCTATCTGTCTAATATTCTCTTGATATAGACATGGGTCCCTTAATGGCTCTACTGTATATGAGTTCAAAGGGCAAAAATTGGGTCGAATCATGTGGTACATCATGCAATGCAAACAAAAGTGCTGGCAAATACATACCCCAATCACAAGGTCTTCCCATCCAGTTTTCTCAAGGACTTGGTAAGAGTAGCATTCAGGTTTTGACTAAACCATTATACATAGGATGGTAAGGAGTATTACTAAACTGCTTTACTCTCAATAGTTGATTAAATTTCATTAACTCATTTGTGAATTGTCCCCCCTATCAGACAAGATTTCTATCAGACAAGAAATCCTATACTTGAGAAAATGGTGAACAGCACATTTGCCACTGACACAGTACTAATAGAACTAAGAGCAACTGGTGAACAGCACGTTTGCCACTGACAGTACTAATAGAACTAAGAGCAACTGGTGAACAGCACGTTTGCCACTGACACAGTACTAATAGAACTAAGAGCAACTGGTGAACAGCACGTTTGCCACTGACACAGTACTAATAGAACTAAGAGCAACTGGTGAACAGCACGTTTGCCACTGACAGTACTAATAGAACTAAGAGCAACTGCAACAAGGCATCACATAGCATAATCCATCTGTGGCCACAAACTGATGAAGATACAAATTCTCCAATTAGATCAATGGCTACATGCCTAAAAGGAATATCAGTTATTGGGGTTTCACCTAGTGGAACTGGGTATTCCATCTTTTTCGACAGAACACATGACTGAGAGTACCAAGTGATCTGGCCAATAAAAGAGCCTTCACAGGAGCTAATGCTTGGTCCTAGATATCTGGCAGTGGGTGGATCATGAGCTAAATGCAACATGTTCACTTGATAGCTCAGATACCCTCAAATGACTGCTATCAGTCCCTTCCTGTGTACAAATCCACCCTTCTAGCGAAACTCAATAGCCTTGCCAGAAGATTTAGACACATACAATCCTGAAAGTGTATTTTTCTCCTGACATTTATCTAGAGGATCATCTGTCAATTTTGCTGATCTGAGCAGGGCCTTTGCCCCTTCAGATTCAGTAGTAGTCTGATAGTCAGAAACAATTATCTGCTCTGCCATGACTGAGTCCTGTGTGACTTTCTGGTGACATTTCCACCGACAGTTTCAGTCAAAGTCATTCGCACAGCAAACATGTATGAAATATTCTAAGTCCATTCTCATTTTATCAGTCGGTTAAGTTAATATTAACCTTTATGACCGGACTCAAGTTATATTCAAATTCAAAGTAATCAGAATAGAGTCCTTCAACAAAAAAACTTCTGTTCCATCCCCTTGAATGATTTTGTTATAATCAAGAAAACTACTCATCTATTTGGAACTGGTTTGGATTGTGTCTGCAATTTTCTAGCATATTCTCAACCCAAGTTGTTTACTCCAACTCTACCCCTTACAAAAATACCAGTATAAGGAGTATCTAAGGCAGGGTCACTTTAACAATTTAACAGTTAAGTCTAATATTAGGGATAGGCAAATTTACTCCACCACAATAAGATACTATACTTTTATATTTTCATCTGAATACCTTATTATTGAATGCTTATATATATATATATATATTCTACTGTTGCAACAATTCTTTAGTAACTGTTTAATTTAACCATGAATTGATTCATCAGGTTGCTATTCATCGTATACTGAAGAATCTGAATTACAACAAAAAGCACATTTTATCAGGTGGAAAATACACTTTAGCATAAATAAGACACCGTTAAAACTAGGAAAAAAAAACACCGAAAGACTTCGAAAGTATTGACACTAAATACACATGCTGTACTACTTTTAGAACAAAACAAAATATATTTATTTTATCCAGTTTAATTAACGATATAATTGAATTGTTTACAGCTGTTACACAATCTCAGAGACTTGAAAGAAAATACCATGAGAGCTCAGCAGCCACTTAAATATTGACAATAAAGTCTAAACAATTTATTTTCCTTGCACACGTTAAAATTGTGTCTCCCCCCCCCCCCCGAAAAATGACTGGACCTTGAAGAAAATCACGCGGTGCTTCGTCACAAAGCTCTTTAACGAAATTCAGATTTCAACACAACAGATGCAAAGTTAACATTAATTTAAGCTTCGACTTGAATGGAGATAACAATACGTGCAGAAATATCGGAAACGCATTGACTCATTGAACTGAACGACAAAAAATATCTTGCTAAAATTTTCTTAAAACTTAAAAGAAAACAGCTCCAGAAACGAAATTTTAATCAGTATAAATGTCTGTTGCGTACTGATGTGGCATGGTATGGAATGTGTGCTACATCAGTAACATTCACAAGTACTGCTGCTACACACGCCGATGTTAGCAATATACTGCAAGTGCGCGTTCTAGCATTGTACTGTTTCTCATGCATTCAAATGCAAGTCCTATACTAATATTGCTAGTGATGTAGTTTTTGGAAGTATTAGTATAGCACTAGTAGTGATGTTGTTAATGGAAGTATTAGTATAGCACTAGTAGTGAAGTAGTTTATGGAAGTATTAGTATAGCACTAGTAGTGAAGTAGTTTATGGAAGTATTAGTATAGCACTAGTAGTGATGTAGTTTATGCAAGTGTTAGTATACTACTGCTAATGATGTATTGATTTAATGCAAGTGATAGAATAGTACAATTTATTTAATGCAACTAATGTATTTCGATGAATCAGGTGTAACGGGTGGCAATGACTTTATCGACGATGATTGTGGTGAAATAAATTTGAACACGGTTATATTTTTTTTTTTTTTTGCTGAATGAAATAAACTGGATACAAATTCGGTTTTAAAAAAGAAATAATTAAAAGCGACAGTGACAAACTCATACTAAAAGAAATTAAGGAAGTAGGTTTGGTTGTGGTGTGTGCGGTGATTAGTTTTCTGTTGATTGAAATAAATTCGAAACTAATTGTTAAAACAGTATCCGAAGCAGTAGTTTTATTATTATAACAGTTTCCGTAGTAGTAGTAGTAGTAGTAGTGATAGTAGCAATTATTATTACAACAATATCTACTACTACTACGGATACTGTTGTAATAACACTACTACTACTATTACTGTTGTAATAACACTACTACTACTATTACTGTTGTAATAACACTACTACTACTATTACTGTTGTAATAACACTACTACTACTATTACTGTTGTAATAACACTACTACTACTATTACTGTTGTAATAACACTACTACTACTATTACTGTTGTAATAACACTACTACTACTATTACTGTTGTAATAACACTACTACTACTATTACTGTTGTAATAACACTACTACTACTATTACTGTTGTAATAACACTACTACTACTATTACTGTTGTAATAACACTACTACTACTATTACTGTTGTAATAACACTACTACTATTACTGTTGTAATAACACTACTACTACTATTACTGTTGTAATAACACTACTACTACTATTACTGTTGTAATAACACTACTACTACTATTACTGTTGTAATAACACTACTACTATTACTGTTGTAATAACACTACTACTACTATTACTGTTGTAATAACACTACTACTACTATTACTGTTGTAATAACACTACTACTACTATTACTGTTGTAATAACACTAGTACTACTATTACTGTTGTAATAACACTACTACTACTATTACTGTTGTAATAACACTACTACTACTATTACTGTTGTAATAACACTACTACTACTATTACTGTTGTAATAACACTACTACTACTATTACTGTTGTAATAACACTACTACTACTATTACTGTTGTAATAACACTACTACTACTATTACTGTTGTAATAACACTACTACTACTAAAATTACTATGCGACCTTTCTGCTGAGCAAACTAGTTACCCGGCGTCTTGCCTCAGACCAAGTGAGAATCAGTCATCGCCATACGTTTCTTTAAACGTACATTTGGTGACATTTTCTTATAAAACCACGTCACATTAGCTAACATTTTCTTATAAAACCACGTCACATTAGCTGACACTTTCTTATCAAACTACGCCACATTAGTTGACTCTTTCTTATAAAACCACGTCACAGCTAAACAACGACACATTAGCTGACACTTTCTTATAAAACAACGACACATTAGCTGACACTTTCTTATAAAACCACGTGACGCTTTCTTATAAAACAAGTTTTATATTACATGACTACAATAAAGTCGGCAGACCACTTTAACCTTCGCCAGGCCTTAGGCAATCTATAAATTGCAATTGACTCGTGATCTGCATGAATACGCGCGCACAAATGCAATGCTTATGTAACTTATGGTTTCTAGACGCCTTGGTACTTAAGAAAGCAGCGACCACTTGAAGACACAACATAACACGTACTTAGAAAATTTAGACGTTTTATAATTTGTTTTGCCGTCCCTTGACCCCGAGAGGCGCCTGAATATATCGTCATCAAAGTATGTGTATCGATGGCGTCACTGACTTGGGATCATATGGGTCACTAGCATGTCGTGAGAAGTAATACACAGATAACTCTCGTATCTGACTACTTGGCATTAACTCGCAGTCGTGCTATAGTTCTTAGTGGTGGAGTGGGTGGGTGAAAATTAGACAGGATACGTTGGCTGGCGCCATTGTGTTTTGTTCGTAATTTAAAGTGTCTTTTCCGCGGCACCTAGACCTCGCCCCGTCAGCGTATCTTTATGATTCCTGTGCTTTTCTAGCCTGTCAAATCGATAACTATTCTATTCTGGCCTGTTACATCGATAACTATACTATTCTTGCCTGTCAAATCAATAACTATTCTATTCTGGCCTGTCAAATGGATAACTATTCAATTCTGGCCTGTCAAATCGATAACTATATTATTTTGGCCTGTCAAATCGATAACTATACTATTCTGACCTGTCAAATCGATAACAATTCTATTCTGGCCTGTCAAATCGATAACTATACTATTCTGGCCTGTCAAATCGATAACTATACTATTCTGTCTGCCAAATCACTGCTTTGCTATTCTAGCCTATCATAGTTACCAATAGGTTTTTTGGCCAATGTGATCTTTACATACAATTTCTTACCTTCTAATCGATACCTATACATTTCTGGCCTATCATATGGATATCTATGCATTTTTGGCCTATCTAATCGAAAACTGTTTATGTAGTTTTAAAAAATAAACCTATCTAATCAATAATTGTATTCTTTATATTTACCTCTCTTCGCTTTCTGTTTTTGCTAGACTACTTCCGCTCTGTTCCATTCTGTTATTTCCTGTCTTTTCTTTTAGAACCTTCTT
>CM054177.1:88515162-88602662 GCA_028829895.1 Sinotaia quadrata
TAGCAGACGACGATTTCGTTCTCCTCATATTCATTCGTCATGGTGACGTACAGTCTTAAAGAAACAACCACTGGTTGCCGGACAAACTGTAACCATAGCACTCATAGTGACGTACAGTCTTAAAGAAACAACCACTGGGTGCTGGACGAACTGTAACCATAGCACTCATAGTGACGTACAGTCTTAAAGAAACAACCACTGGGTGCTGGACGAACTGTAACCATAGCACTCATAGTGACGTACAGTCTTAAAGAAACAACCACTGGGTGCTGGACGAACTGTAACCATAGCACTTATGGTGACGTACAGTCTTAAAGAAACAACCACTGGGTGCCGGACGAACTGTAACCATAGCACTCATAGTGACGTACAGTCTTAAAGAAACAACCACTGGGTGCCGGACGAACTGTAACCATAGCACTCATAGTGACGTACAGTCTTAAAGAAACAACCACTGGGTGCTGGACGAACTGTAACCATAGCACTTATGGTGACGTACAGTCTTAAAGAAACAACCACTGGGTGCCGGACGAACTGTAACCATAGCACTCATAGTGACGTACAGTCTTAAAGAAACAACCACTGGGTGCTGGACGAACTGTAACCATAGCACTTATGGTGACGTACAGTCTTAAAGAAACAACCACTGGGTGCCGGACGAACTGTAACCATAGCACTCATAGTGACGTACAGTCTTAAAGAAACAACCACTGGGTGCTGGACGAACTGTAACCATAGCACTCATAGTGACGTACAGTCTTAAAGAAACAACCACTGGGTGCTGGACGAACTGTAACCATAGCACTCATAGTGACGTACAGTCTTAAAGAAACAACCACTGGGTGCCGGACGAACTGTAACCATAGCACTCATAGTGACGTACAGTCTTAAAGAAACAACCACTGGGTGCCGGACGAACTGTAACCATAGCACTCATAGTGACGTACAGTCTTAAAGAAACAACCACTGGGTGCCGGACGAACTGTAACCATAGCACTCATAGTGACGTACAGTCTTAAAGAAACAACCACTGGGTGCCGGACGAACTGTAACCATAGCACTCATAGTGACGTACAGTCTTAAAGAAACAACCACTGGGTGCCGGACGAACTGTAACCATAGCACTTATGGTGACGTACAGTCTTAAAGAAACAACCACTGGGTGCCGGACGAACTGTAACCATAGCACTCATAGTGACGTACAGTCTTAAAGAAACAACCACTGGGTGCCGGACGAACTGTAACCACAGGTTTTAAAATGGAAAATAGCTCCGCTATCCACTAATTCGCGAACAATGATCTATCTATTAATCTAATTATCTCTCTATCTATCTATCTATCTATCTATCTATCTATCTATCTATCTATCTATCTATCTATCTATCTATCTATCTATCTATCTATCTATCTATCCATCTATCTATCTATCTATCTGTCTATCTATATATTGACATATCATTACTTAGCTATAGTGCTCAACAAGTCAGCAGAAATGTTATATATGTCTATGGTTAATATTTACAATCAAAGCCTTTACCTAAACTGTGTTTTGCTATTGTAAGTTGATAGCTCTCTTTCTTAAGGGGTTAAGTTTAATATTCAAATATCGAGCATCTGCTGACATGGTTAAGATTTTTAACTGAAAAAAAAATTTAATTAAATTCAGTTTACCCTTTCCCCGGTTTATCTGTCTGTCTGTCTGTCTCTCTCTCTCTCTCTCTCTCTCTCTCTCACACACACACACACAGACACAGACACACACACACACACACACACACACACACACACACACACACATATATATATATATACATAAATACATGCATACATATTCAACACACAAGCATAAAACACACACGTTTGCATTTGGAATTATAAGAAAATTGCATCCTTCCTGATGATTTTTAAATTGGTATCACAAGTGCACACGACTAACTACCAATGGCATATTTTCAACTGGCAAAAACTTTTTAAAAAATTTTAATTCTTCCGCTGTTTTCAACTTAAAAAAAAAAAAATGTCCTCTAATGCCCTCATGAGTTCAATACCAGCTAAAGTCTGTTTGACTTAGATGTAAATTAAATCGCATAAACTGTTAAATAGATGTGCCATCATACACGCCAGTGTTACACAACACGCCCGTCGATTGGACATGTTGTTTACCAAGCACGAGCTTTGGTACAGGAGATGGGTTGTCTGCGCGCTTACGTGACATCCACAAGCAAGGTATCTGGGTAGCCACAATCAAGGGAGGCAAGTCGGATGCAAAGCTAAAATCTCTGAATCAATAGCCCCAATCTGTGACCGCATGTTCCAGGTCGTTGTTTCTGCTACCAGCAGATGCTGTTGTTTGCGCTTGTGACAGCGAGGCGACTCGATCGCTGCCGATAACGGACCGATATCGCCCGAGTCTTCTACAGGACGACTTCCGGCAGCGATAACGCCACCTGGCAAGCAAAAATCTTTCTTGGAGGAGTTATGGTTCTTTCTTTTCTGCAACCTGTCTATGCCTTTCTTCCGGGAACTGATGCTTCTTAAATTCCGAATCCTTTAAAATTGCAAAAGATAATTCAGATTCAAAATTAATTATCTCGTGGGTTTTGTTTATTAAAATATAGAAATATTTCCAATCTCGAATGTCGCACACAGCCACTGAAGTTTGAAACAGTTTAATTGAAATATCTACAGTGTACATTTTGTTAATACTCTTGCTGCCATAACCCCGCTGATTTAATTATGCTTCAAATATTTTTCTCTCTTACTTATTGTTTTCTTCTGATTCTCCTATGAAACAGTCTTCAGTATTAAATAAAATAGCAGTTGAAATACTGCCCCCAAGACAACACTTTCATACACACACGTAGACCGAAAGCGCCAGCGTCTAAACCGGAAATGAACATGCTTATAATTTCGTTAAGTTCTAATTTCCCTCACGCCTCTTTGCCGTGCACTTGAGATAACTGTGCTCGTTCTATTGTGAGCAATTTTATGTCAAAGTATACATGGCAACCCAACTATTTAAATAAAGGTAAGAGGTATAAATAATTAATTTACATACAACGATAGATAGATAGATAATGTTGTAGAGTAAATTTGTCTATCCCTATTTCTTACTTAATTTTTATATAAATTATTAAATGTCAAAATGTCAGGACCTTGGGCCTGTACTGATATTTTTAAATGTCAAAGCTAGAAGTAAACAACTCAGGTAAAGAATATGCTAGAGTTGCTGATGTAATCTAAACCTGTTTTAGGTGGATGATTAGTTTTATTGTCGAATGTTTAAGATTTACAAGAACGAGACCAACTAATAGGCGGAGATCAACGTTTACCTGCTGTAAGAAATTCTATTGTTTAATCACTTTCAATTTGGTGTGGCAAAGAAGTCCGGTCATGAAAGGCGGATGTTAGCTTAATGGTGACTTAAGTGACTGATTGAGAGAGAATGGACTTAGAAATATTTCGTGTATTTTACCTACTGATATGTTATACTTGTGTTTTACTTAGAGACGTATTATGTGAGTAGACTATTATTTCTACATATTGAGAACTAAGGTGTTCCTCTGTAGTATGCTAAACACTTGACATTGTTTGTAGGTAATGCAGTACAAAAACTGATATGTTGTATTTATTATGCTATATGTGTGTATCGGGCTAACTGTAAGCAGAGATTTGAATATAAGAAAGAATGGAATTAGAGATGAAGAAACTGGATGTTGAATTATGTTTTAGGATATAAGACTGTATAAACAATGAAACTACTAGAAAGTGGTTCATGGAAATGATGTAAAGAAATCTTTTCATTGTATTTGCTATGTGCTTATTTGATTGTCGATTTAATAAATTTATTGTTAAATTTATTGAAAATCTTACACATATTGAGAACAATATGATTGAGAGATAGTGGATGGGTGGGGCCTCACTAAATATAGTTGGATTTATCTTCTCCTTTGGTAAGACGTTTCTGTGTGTGTTTGTGTGTTGTGTGTGCAAACGCATCCATAAGTTTCACTCATTTAAGACGAATTAATGTAAGCCATGCAATCACTTACCTACCGACACTCACACAACAAAAAGTATAAAATCTATATATTTCACATGCATTCATTGAACATAAATCTAAATTAATGTAAGACATTCATACATACACATACAGACATTTACTTAAGTCGAGTGAAATTAATGTAAGACATTCACATACAGACATTTACTTAAGACGAGTGAAATTAATGTAAGTCAACATTCACCTACAGACATTTACTTAAGACGAGTGAAATTAATGTAAAACACACATTCACTCATAGACATTTACTTATTTACTTAACACAAGTGAAAATAATGTAAGACACACATTAACATAAGACATTTATTTAAGACGAGTGAAATTAATGTAAGACATTCATGCACTCAACACGAATCAATTATTGTAAGGCACAAGTTCAGTGGAAATAGTTTTCAAAGTGGGTAACATTTTTTTTTTAAGAATAAAAGATAATTTTAGTAAAACGAGGTCACCATTATAATATTTTCTATCATCTCCGTTAATAGAATTTAAAATAGCTCATTATTGTGAGTCATCTTCAATAATATAAACGATAATATACATAGATATAGATATTTTTATAACAGAAGCTTAAAAGTCTACATTAGAGAAAATACTTTTCCACCCCCATCCGATATACGAAAGGGTCGCTTGGGGAGAGGTGGAGTGGGGTTACACGTTATTTCATTCCATGCATACTAATACCCAGCCCAGCGACGAGAGAAACATTTGGAACTGGAATGATGATCAGTGGAAAATTCTGAAAGCAAACAGCCGGAGTTGTTTAAATCTCTTCAAATCTCGAGCTTAAATGTCTTACCACATTCAAATCTCTAGCTTAAATGTCTTAAGGAATTGAAATTGTGCTGATCCTGTAGCTCCGCTTAGCGAAGAAAAAACGTTTAAAACTGATAACCACTTTGCAACGGCTGTATATTGGGTTAGATTTAAAAACGGAAACAATCACGTGTTACATAAACAGTTTCAAACTGCAAACTGCTCTGTGCACGACACGCCCTAACCCACAGCATACATGCTTTGAAAATTTGCGTCAAGAGATGTTCGTGTTACGTCACTAACAGTACGTCACTATGCATTTTCCCTTCCTCTTCATGCAGAACGCTGGTAGCAGATTACTTATTTAATAATGCATCTAAGAGTTTGATCATCACTAATTGAAAGTGATCGAGTCTCATAAATAATGCAGTTGGATGGATGGATGGATGAATGGATGGATGAATGAATGGACTTACAATGTAAAAAAATGCATAGAACTAATATCGAGTGAAGGCTACTACCCATTTACATCTTACGCAGTCTCGTCCTAGGAAATAAGAGTCACCGCCCTTTTCAAACACTTCCTCCTCTGCAGCAGATCAAAGATCAGTATACAAGGTGCGACATACGCTGCAAAAGACGACTCCAACAGTAACTGCCGGTCAGCGATGCAAGAACAACAATATCGCCGGTGATCTCAAATTCCATTTCCAGACCAATTTGTCAGCGCCGATTGACGGCACCATATGGGTACCGATCTATCAAGACGGTGCCCAGAAAAAGCCTGTAAACACGCGTCAGGCGACAGAGGCGTCAGGTATTCGGAGACCAACACTCACGATATCAGTATGCACCTCGGACCTCTGGCATGCCGTGAGAGTTGTCGAAGACGTTGCACAAGTCTGAGCAATCAGGGGTGCTAACACTAATGGGTGTGTGACGGGGGTTTTGTGTGTGTATGCGTGTGTGTGTGCGTGTGTATCTCTTCATCTATGGCGATTTCATATTATTATGAATGTCTTTTATTTACACTTTTCCTGGAATTTCTTCAACAACTCGTATTTCAACTATCCACTCTAGCTTCTTCTACTATGCTCACTGCTGCTAATACTAATATGATATAGATTTCACTATGTCTTCGTATGAATTATTAATTATATTTATGTGCATATACATGATCGAACGAGTTCCAGTGACTGTAACTAACATTAGAGCTTAGCCCCCCTCCTCCCTCACAGACAACAACCTTCTATATGCCAGGTTGTTGCTTAGACAATGCTGTCACCCTTTTCACAGTCACGCTAATAAACGGCTGGTGCATCTTGGAAACATTTCTTCTTTCTTTCTTTTTTTTTTTTGCAGGATGACACCTGTATACCAAAGGTACATCATGTTCTGAAAATAAGCAATTAATTCATGTTTCCCACATCATGCAGTCCTACTAGACTTGTCATTCATTCCCATGTGTATTCGCAACTTTACACATGAAATATATTTTAAATTAAGTGTTAATAATTAAATATGCAAAACCTCATTACACTCGCAGGTAAATACGTGCATAACAAAGCATTTTCAACTGCACGTCGCTACCGAGAAAATTTATATCGGTTTTCCGCCAATTAAATTGACTTTTGTTTAAATAAGCGAATTAAATTGACTTTTGTTTAAATAAGCGAATTAAATTGACTTTTGTTTAAATAAGCGAATTAAATTGACTTTTGTTTAAATAAGCGAATTAAATTGACTTTTGTTTAAATAAGCGAATTAAATTGCATGTATTAAACGTCTTTACTCGCTATACGCTGCCACCAACGAGTTATATTTTCATCTGCCCCAGCGTACGAATCTATAAATAAACTTTGGCATCATGTGAAGCCCATCCATCCAATGACCTGAAGATTCCGATTCTGCGACGAGTGCCGGCGACTGGCAGTGTGTGTGTATGTGTGTGTGGGTGCGTGCGTGTGTGTTTGTGATGGGAGAATAAAGGTCTCCTGCTTTTTCTCCAGTCTCTCACTCTCTGTTCGATGGTGCGGAGTCAGTGGGCAGACTGCTTTGTTGTACAACGTGCCTCTCCATGGTTTGCGAGAAACAAACTCTCACTAGAGGACGGGGCGGCTATGATAAACTGGTGGGCGAACGGAGCCATGCCGGGGAGAGAAATTTCATAACTGAGGAGACTGACTTGAAACGCGTAATTTCTTATTAGAAAGCGCAGTATTAGCGAGTGATCGCTCTTTTATGAAAGCAAACATAGTTCGCGGCAAAGTGACAAAGAGCAGAAGCGAACAAGGAGCCCTTGTATTTGTCACGGGTCGCGATATGGAGGAAACTGTGACATGTTTTTGTCACATCTTCCCATTCCTTTTTCTTCCGTTCCTTCATTTTCTTATCTTCTTTCCTTACAATTCTTCACATTATCATCGGTTTATTCTCGTCGTTATCTGTGTCATTGTAAGAGAATATGTACCTGCTAAATATGTTTGTTTTTGTAAGGAAATTGGTGTCTACTTAATATCTCTATTCAAGGGACAGATTGGTTCTTCTTCTTAAAATGTCTTTGTTACTGCGAGGGGATTTGGCAAGTGTCCACTTAATAATTGCTTTAATAATGTGAGAAGATGGGTGTCTATTTAATATATTTGTGTTACTGTGAGATGAGTGTCTATTAATATGCTTGTGCTCATGTGGGATATTGGGTGTCCACTCATTACATTTGAGTTACCGTGAGATGAGTGTCTATTAATATGCTTGTGTTCATGTGGGATATTGGGTGTCCACTCTACATTTGTGTTAACGTGAGATGAGTCTAATAACATGTTTGTGTTCATGTGCGATAATAGGTGTCTGTTTAATTTGCTTGTATTAATGTGAGAGGAAGGGTGTACATTTAATGTCGATTTCAATGAGAACAAGTGGTATCTACCAACGTGCGTGGAACTGGCGGTTGTTGGAGCTTGCTACCAAAACTTGTGCGAGGATTTTTGAAACTGCTGCGTGACCGCGCACCTTAGAGGGAACATTGGACTGTCTGCTAAATGTTTATGTCACTATGAGATGATAGGTATCTATTTAGTATGTATTAATATGAGAGAACTTAATGTCTTTTCTTAATGAGAGTATTGGCGTCTTCTTAATATGTTTATGTCACTGTGAAAGGATGGGTGTCTACTGATGGGTGTCTGTTGATTGGTGTATGCTGATTTTGTCTGCATTAGAACGAGAAGATGGGAGTCTGTTCAGTATTTTTATTTTAGTGTGACGATGAGATATCTACTTAATACTGAGAATATAAATCTGCGTTATAGTAAAAATACATATCTGCGTTACTTTGAGAATATATATCTGCGTTAGTGTGAGAATATATATCTGCTCCTTTGAGAATATATATCTGCGTTACTATGAGAATATATATCAGCTTTACTGTGAGAATATATATCTGTGTTATTGTGAGATGTGTGTCTACTTAATATGTCTGCGTTGCTTGAGAATATATATCTGCGTTACTGTGAGAATATATATATAGCTGTCAGAAGATGAGTGTCTGATTAAAGTATTCATTATTGTGAGAGGATGGGCGTCTAATTAATATACTAATGTTAATAATTATTTGAGGATGGGCGTCTAATTAATATACTAATGTTAATTATTATTTGAGGATGGGCATCTAATTAATATACTAATGTTAATTATTATTTGAGGATGGGCGTCTAATTAATATGCTGATGTTAATTATTATTTGAGGATGGGCGTCTAATTAATATACTGATGTTAATTATTATTTGAGGATGGGCGTCTCATTAATATGCTGATGTTAATTATTGTTTGATGATGGGCGTCAGCAAAAATCTATTTGTTGAGATCTGCTTCGTAATTTGTCAAATGAATTCATGTCTTCAGTCGCCCATTTTCTCACCGTGTGTCTGTCATGACACGTTCGGAAAGAGACTAGTGACAATCTTTCCTTGCGGCAGAGGCTACTTAGCAACTTTATATCTAATTACTTTTGACTGTTATTTTCTTGCTCGCAAACATTTTAATTAATTTTTCATATTCAGTGAGCCATTTTATATCAAATTACTTCCCTTTAATGATTGGACTTCTTGTCACACCAAATTCAGTCATTAGAACAACAACATGTTTACAACGTGTAAACTTTTGATCTCAGCCCATTGGCTGTCTCGTTCTTGTAAATCTTAACTATTGGATAATAAAAACTACTCCTCCACTAAACCCGGTTTAGATTACATCAACAAGTTAGCACATTCTTTACCTGAGTTGTTCATTTCCAACTTTAACAATTGAAAATATCAGTACAAGCAGTGCCCCGAGGTCGCGTGACATTTAATAATTTATATAACAATTAAGTTTAGAAATAGGAATAGGCAAATTTACTCTGCCACAACGTTATGTATCGTACAACCTCATATTAAATCTACCCCGAGTTTTCACGTGTAGGAGTTCTTTTACCATAACTATTATATGCTGTTCAACCGCATATTAAATCTACCCCGAGTCTTCACGTGTAGGAGTACTTTTACCATCACCGTTATATGCTGTACAACCTCATATTTAATCTACCCCGAGTCTTCACTTTTACCATCACCATTATATGCTGTACAGACTCATATTAAATCTACCCCGAGTCTTCACTTTTACCATCACCATTATATGCTGTACAACCTCATATTAAATCTACCCCGAGTCTTCACTTTTACCATCACCATTATATGCTGTACAGACTCATATTAAATCTACCCCGAGTCTTCACTTTTACCATCACCATTATATGCTGTACAACCTCATATTAAATCTACCCCGAGTCTTCACTTTTACCATCACCATTATATGCTGTACAGACTCATATTAAATCTACCCCGAGTCTTCACTTTTACCATCATCATTATATGCTGTACAACCTCATATTAAATCTACCCCGAGTCTTCACTTGTACCCTCACCATTATATGCTGTACAACCTCATTTTAAATCTACCCCGAGTCTTCACTTGTACCCTCACCATTATATGCTGTACAACCTCATATTAAATCTACCCCGAGTCTTCACTTGTACCCTCACCATTATATGCTGTACAACCTCATATTAAATCTACCCCGAGTCTTCACTTGTACCCTCACCATTATATGCTGTACAACCTCATATTAAATCTACCCCGAGTCTTCACTTGTACCCTCACCATTATATGCTGTACAGACTCATATTAAATCTACCCCGAGTCTTCACTTGTACCCTCACCATTATATGCTGTACAGACTCATATTAAATCTACCCCGAGTCTTCAAGTGCACGACGAGCTTGACATAGAGAAACGTTTAAAGCTAGGTGTGAACAAGGGAGGTTACCATTAGATGAATGTCAAAGAGCTCATTGTTGGCGTCTGCTGGGCGGAGGGAGTGTGGGGGAAAAAGATCAGCGGCGATGACCAAACGCGAAGAATCGGAAGCATTCGGTTCAGTGGAGATCAATTTATCACACCCACTAACGCACGTTAGCGCGGCATTATAATTCCGCAGATCTCTCAGCATGTATGAGGATCAGAAAACGTCCTTTCATCGGCAACTCAGCATGTATGAAGATCAGAAAACGCCCTTTCAACGGCAGCCCGAACACGGGATGCCAAGTGAAGCACATCATTGTTTGACCAAACAATTTAACCCTCTGATGCGCTCGCAAAGGCTGGGCATACAGGCACAACATGGTGGTCTTTTAGCTACTATTCGCTTCCTGCTTCGCAAGTGTATGTACGCGTCCAGCAGGGAACAGCAGATTGTGGGAATAAGTGTCATCACTGTACTGAAAGCGTCCAGCAGGGAACAGCAGATTGTGGGAATAAGTGTCATCACTGTACTGAAAGCGTCCAGCAGGGAACAGCAGATTGTGGGAATAAGTGTCATCACTGTACTGAAAACATTCGGCGCGGAAGCAAGTATCAGCGTTTTAAAAAATCTATGAATTTGACGTTGCTTCAACAAAATGGTAACAGATAAATCCCTAATCCTCACTATGTTGAGTACACGCTCGATTTTAATTAGCTAGCTCATCTACCCTTGGCACTGTTGCAAATAATTATCAGAGACAAGAAAATGTAAATAATAATTATTATATTTTTAGTATTTAATACTTCAAGTTCATACTTTAATATTTCCGTTATTTCAGTTTTCAGTGATTTGGTAGACAATGAAACAATTTTATTTTCTCTGAGTTGTGTGTAAAGCATTTTAACACCTGCAATACATGTACGGGTATAAATCAAACCATTCCTTTGTGTCGCAGGCAAGTAAATAAATAATGTATTATCCACTTTCCAACGGAATGAATATGGAGATATTGTTGTCAAAGTTCCTTGACACAAACAAGAAATGTTAAAGAAGAATTATTAGCTCCATCGTGCTCTTGAGGAAAAGAGTTGTTTTGTTTACTAGAATGAAATAAGTGAAGTAAATGTAATTGAAGAAAAGAGTTGTTTTGTCTACTAGAATGAAACAAGTGAAGTAAATGAAATTGAGGAAAAGAGTTGTTTTGTCTACTAGAATGAAACAAGTGAAGTAAATGAAATTGAGGAAAAGAGTTGTTTTGTCTACTAGAATGAAATAAGTGAAGTAAATGAAATTGAGGAAAAGAGTTGTTTTGTCTACTAGAATGAAATAAGTGAAGTAAATGAAATTGAGGAAAAGAGTTGTTTTGTCTACTAGAATGAAACAAGTGAAGTAAATGAAATTGCTGCGTTACAAAGTGTTTCAAACATTTGCACTAGCTGCTGGCTAGGGTATTAAATATTATTTTTTGTTTTTTTTTACTGGGTGAGTCACAAAATAATTATTGAAACAAAAATGTTCAGAGATACATACACGCGCACACACAAACACACACACACACACGCACACGCGCGCACACAAACACACACACACACACACACACACACACACACACACACACTTATACACGTTTTCTTTCAGGACTAGACGTCATTAAGAAAGTAAATGTGTGTCTCTTTATCTTCAATTTGTTTTGTCTGGACTACTGATAAATAAAATGGTCAGTAAATTTCCAATCTTGCCATCTTCAATTTAGTTTTGCCTGGGCAACTGAACATCTTTCTTTAATGAATGTCCAGTGTGGCCATATTTAGTTTAGTTTAGCACTTCCATCACCTGGTTTTCAGGTCTTCGTGTTGGCCTTCGTATTCAGCTAGTGACGTTAGAACTTTCAAGATATGAGAGAAGGAAAATTTAAAGCTTTACAGAGAACTAGTTAAAGTGCTTTTGAAAGTCAAGAAAGTTGACATCACCCTGAAGGTTTTTGTTTGATTGGTATTACTTATACTGTGGTTAAAGGAGTTTAATTCGATGTAAAATTCAAAATTCTGCAAAATATTTCATATTACCCAAGGCTTGTATGGTTGTCTGTTATCTAGAAAAAATACAAACACAAACACCGGACATTTTTTCTTCTTAAGTGAATTGCCTTGCTTGATCACATTTTACTGCAAATATATATTTCACACGATCAAAATAATTTGTTTCCCTTCATCGTTAAATACTCACGGTAGTGTATATCAAAAGTAAAGACAAAAACAGCATAATAGTATTTTAGTCACAATTATGATGGAAGCATTTATTTTTTAGCTTTAATAATTGTTATTGTTTTGAAAGGAAATTATTAAAACTCTGTGTGCGTTTGTGTGTGTAACCTTCGATAGTATTAAATTAAAAAACGTTTCTACATGAAATATAATAAAGTGATAAAGCGATTTTTCAACACAGCTATAGTGACTAAAAAGTTTTGCACACTGAGCATAACTATTATGTCAGACAAAACCCGAACCTATTTTATTTCCAAGGGACGTAACTCCTTGTTCACATCTTAAACGAAAGTGAGAAGGAGCAGCTATGTTTCAGCTTGGCTGCTAATGCGTAAAATTCTATTACACGGACTCTTGGTTCTCTAGTCAGTCATGATTCTCTCTGGACCTCACACACAGTCGCGTTATTACCCAGTGACGTCCCTTTCTTCAGTGACTGTCCCTTTCAACTGGTGCTCATTTAAATCTCTCTATCATCCAGTTCCTGAGTGCTGGAACTTGGTCGAGATCAAACCCATTGCACACTGCAGCGGATTTTTAATTTAAGAGAATACTAACATTTCTATGGGAAGAACTGGAAACAAAACCCACAGAGCTATGGACATTTGCGCGGAATTACTGTAATGCAGCTTTTCATTGTGAATTGTCCAGACATCATTTTACTTTAAAAGCAATATTTCATTATGGAAAACTGTTCTCATATATTTGAACAGTTTAAAGAGGTAAGCTGTATATTCAACTACATAGCTAGAAAGTCTGTTTATATTAGGCCTACGATAATTTGGATGCGTGCAATGAAACAAAAAACTGAGTGAACATGCGTTTTGGAAGAGTTGACGTCTCAAGTCTCTTCAGTTAAACATGTTTGTATAGCCCAAACAACCATATAATCAGTTTGTATTATATTATGCACACTACTGAATAATACTCTCTCTCTACATACACACACACACACACACACACACACACACACACACACACACACACACACACACACACACACACACACACACACAGAAATATCGAATTACATAATATACAGAATTTTTTTTCCTGTTTCGTTAATTATGATACAATGTATCGCTAACCTTTAAATCAAGAAAAGTAGACAAGAAGTAGGACAAGAAGTAGGACAAGCCACAAACGTGAACTCGTGCAGTCATTCGTGCTCCCAGTATTTGTATTTGTTTAAAGACAGCATTGTTACGTTAGCTTTTTGTGACTTGTCGATTTGTATTTGTTTAAAGACAGCATTGTTACGTTAGCTTTTTGTGACTTGTCGATTTGTATTTGTTTAAAGACAGCATTGTTACGTTAGCTTTTTGTGACTTGTCGATTTGTATTTGTTTAAAGACAGCATTGTTACGTTAGCTTTTTGTGACTTGTCGATTTGTATTTGTTTAAAGACAGCATTGTTACGTTAGCTTTTTGTGACTTGTCGATTTGTATTTGTTTAAAGACAGCATTGTTACGTTAGCTTTTTGTGACTTGTCGATTTGCTAGATAGCGCACAGTTTCTAGAGTCAATCTGACATCATTCCACTAATTACAGTGGACTCCGTGTTCACTCCAAAACTCTTGTTTATTCGGCGCTGGTTTTATGTGAGATCACTTGATGCCTTCCTAATGGGATATTAAGTTAAGTTAGGACTACGATTATGTCAAATGCACTATAGTCTGTTATATTTCAGTTGCGTTGCTGATTGGTAAAAAGAAGATAAGATTGAAGGAGAGATGAAGTTAATTTATGTGCGCTCACTCACTAATAAGTGCAGGTCAAACAAAATTCCTTTACAGTGGGCAAGAAAATATAGGTCATGGACTCATAAACTAATGGGCGTCTTTACTTGAAACGTCGTCAGTCTAATCCTTCAGCGTCATCGGTCGAGTTCTGAAACGTCATAATTCTAGTCCAGAAATGTCATCATTCTAGTCATGAAAGGTCATTACTCTAATCACGAAATGTCATCATTCTAGTCCTGAAGTATCAAAATCATAGTCCTGAAACGTGATTTCTTATATTGTTCTTCCAACTATTTTTGTTGGAAATAAGAACTCAAATGTCCCTGCTCTCTCATGTTTCGATAAAGGTCGAAACATTTTCCAATGTGCTGATCCTGTAGAGGAAAGGTTACTGATTAGTCCAATGCCCTGGCTTGAAATAATTTTTATTTATTAAAATAACTGTTTTACGATGAAGTGAAAGCTGTGTCTTGAATTGAAATAATTTTTACTGATTAAAATAACTGTTTTACGATGAAGCGAAAGCTGTGTCTTGAATTGAAATAATTTTTATTGATTAAAATAACTGTTTTACGATGAAACGAAAACTGTGTCTTGAATTGAAATAATTTTTACTTATTAAAATAACTGTTTTACGATGAAGCGAAAGCTGTGTCTTGAATTGAAATAATTTTTACTGATTAAAATAACTGTTTTACGACGAGGATGTGTCCTGATTTGAAATAAATCTTATTGATTAAAAAAAATAGTTTTACGATGAAGCAAAGGTTGGGCGAGTCTTGTGCGATGTGAGATCTCGACATGATGTGATGCAGGCATTTCCATTTTTAAAAGTCGAATTAATAGTTTTTATATTAGACAATAAATCCATACCGGTCACTAATTTCACATCAACGTGAGATTTAAACATCAGCTGACAATGTAAAAAAAATTGTTAATTTACGTGTCATTGCACTTGTAACTACTTCTAATTTAATGCTCAGCCCGAGCGACAGGCAGCGGACTCATCAAGGTAAACCGAACACCTTTACAACTCTGACATCGCATTACGACCCGGCAAACACCGGCATGCACATCCCCAGTGCACATAGGTTATTTTTAAACATTTGTGCAATGGAGAATAAAAGGAACAGAGAGCCGGGTAAAATGATACCACACGGAATAATGAAAAAAAAATATTTGCACCCGAAATGATTACGATCAATTGCTCGCAGCGAACAGACCACTGTATTTCCGGTAAAGAATCGTGCTGGGTCAGTCAATCCCGATTTTGATTTGGGGTGTCATAGTCTCTTCGTCATGGCATTCAAACAACCGTATCGTTGTCATTTATTTTCATTCAAAGCGAGTCGACCGGACAATTGGTCAAGCTCTAAAACTGGACGTAATTGTCTCTTTTTGCCGCATAAAGTGTTTGTGTTACTGTTTATCTGTTTGTTTGTCTCCCCGCTAAAAGGCAATATTTTTTTTCTCAATTCTTCAGCAATATACGCGTTTTCCAATTCTTCTGTTCGGGTTGTATTCGTACATAGATTATAATTGTAGTTACAGTGATCGTGGAGAATTGCCAATAAAGTTAAATAATGATCTGTATACTAATTTTAAAAATAAATATGACCGCATTTCATTCTTAAATAATAACATAGTCTGAACTAAACTCTGCATGCAGTCGTAAAATTAAAGTGTGTTATAATGAAAACTGTTAATCAGAATATCCTCTCGTAGCTTTAATTTTCTTCATTTTCCTTGTTGTTGCTGTTATTAACGTAATGGTGACGAAAGTATGTGATTTATGGCTGACAGCTCTCACCCGCAAAATCAACAAAGTTAGAAAAAGTGCTTTTCAGGATATGAATCGATATTAAAGGCGTGATGTGAGTAAATGCAATTGTACGACATTTGCTGGGGTGGGGCCGGGGTTGCTACTTTCTGTTTCATATTTAATTTTGTTTAGTGGTTTCACTAAAATAGTGACTTCTTCAAAAAAATTACATTATATTCCTCCACAGTTTGTACTATTATTAAGACCGGTATATCATGGATACCGCGACTGGTTATATTAAGACAAAGATTTCTGGCTAAGGTGAATTTAGTTGTATTAAGAAGTTTAATGATTACCGCATCAGATGACTGAAACGACTTTTGATTACTGACACTGTTTGATTAGTGTTACCAAAACACTGTCTCTGACTCTGCATTTCAGAGTTTCATTAAAATGACAATTTCTGTCTGCATTACCGTTATCGTTTATTACAATTATTTCTAGATGCGTTTTCATGGCTTTATTAAAGGGACATTTTCTGTCTAGTGTATCATTATAGTTTTACCAAAACGACTACAATATTAGAACATTATATAAACTGACATATTCTTACATTATGACTATAGTTTTATTAGAAATACTGCGTCAATATAGCATTTTACATATGACATATTTTGACTACATTATCATTATAGATTTATTAAAATGGCAATACGTGAAAAACACATCACAAAGATTTAATAAATAGCATCTAAATAATGTACAATATAATTTAATTAAATTGGCGACTTTGTGGTGCTAATTACATTCTCAGTCAAGGACAGTATTTAGCTATATATAAATAATTGTACCATACACCTTTTGTGTTGGGGTAAATTTGCCGATCATTATTTCTAGAGTTAATTGTTATATAAATTGTTAAATTGTCAAAGTGATTCGATCTTGGGCACTCCTTATGATGATATTTTAGATGTACAGACAGAGGTTTCACCAGTTTGAGTAAGCAGGCTGCAACATTTTAATTTAACAGTTATTATTAAGATGATTATACCATCCTCCTAGGAACGATCTGTCTTGGAGCAAAGATGGATACTCTAACATAAATTTTGTTACATGTGAGTTGGAGCAGGATGACTAAATGGTGTTTGAAAAAGTAGCTGTATCTGACTATATTGTGTTTGGGGAAAAAATAGCTATATCTATGTTGGTACAATGATATCTGTGTTGGTGAATAGATGATTGCATGAGGGTGTGGCAAAAAGATATTATGGTGGGATCACATTGTTATGATCATTTGTGCATGTTTAGTGTGTGTGTGTGTGTGTGTAAGTGGATGGTATGTCTGTGTGTACGTGGTGTGTGTGGGTGTGTGTGGGTGGGTGGGTGTGTAAGTGGGGTGATGCCTAAGATTATACTGAAGATAACGGTACGTTTGCATGACAGTAGTACGCTCACTTAGACTCTGGAATTGGAGATAATCAGATTTTAAAATCACTGTTACTCATTCCAGAATTACTCAAACCCATTTATTTGGGGGTGGGGGGAGGCGGAATAGATAATAGTTCCAGAAAGGTTGCTTCTCATTCTGAATATCAGGAAAAAATTCCCAATGCGCAGCCGGACTAAATTAAAATTAGTGCAGTGTGAAGACTAGTCATCCCAGGTCCTGAATCCATCCATGCATCACAACCAGTCTTGAAACTCTAACCCGTCATCAATTCGCCTCATTTTAGGACCCAAATGAGGCGCAACATAACTCTACTTCTACGATTTCGCGTCACCTTCGATTGAGGCTCTTGATATTGTCTGCGACTCATGTTATGAACGCTTTAAACGAGCGATCAAGCGGGAATTAGGAAACCGATAACAGTTGTGTCCCGTGGTAGACAACAGTCGCTTCCCCTGAGGGAATGAGCCACACAGCGCACGGGGCATCATTGATCAGTGTTGAATTTGCCCCAGGTACACACAATTGCAGACTGTTTAACTCGCATTTCTACTTCTTTGACGACACTCTATTTGATCTCTCGCTCCCACCGGACCCGCACTTTCGTTCTCAGCGAGTTTCGCGCGACCTTTGAGATCGAGAACAGCGCGCGAACCAACAACAAATGGCCTTAGTCGCGCTTTGGTCGACTAGCATGCACTGTCTTGCGTCGTGGGCGCCATTTTGGAGCGGAGTTGTAGAAAAAGGAAAGGCAGCGAAAACGAAATGGAGTATTGCTTTGTTTTCAATCACTCGGCCACTAGCATTAGATGTGAACAATAAATTGCCGCGATTTCAGGGCGCCGTTTTTCCCTTTGCAGTAAAGACTACTAAACGAAAAGCAATTTCCGGTTCACGTAGGCATCAGTAATTGCATTCTCTAACTGCAACACTACGTCCCATTTCCATGCTTTCTGGTTCTAATTGCCTTTATTTAAAAAAAATAAATGTTGCTCTAACGTTTCAGATGCTTGCAAACACAAACTAAACAAAAGTCAATACTACAGTTAAAAGAAGCACGTAATGGAAACAAAACAAAACAAAAAAAGAAATCTCAAGCAGAAACTGTTTTTGATGTACTTTCGCTAGACACTAACATTTCACGTGACTAAGTTATATCTGCATCTATGTTACATCTTTATATAATGTCAGTATTTTATTTATTTATTGCTATATCACAGTATTGTAAGAAAGCTTTATCTTCGTAAATAAAAGGTTATTAATACTGCTCCAGGAAGAGGTTTAAAGAAAATAATAGTCAATTTCTTCTCCTCCTAATCTTCTGATGTTGATGGTGGTAGAGGTTGTGGTGGTAGTGGTGGAAATGATGATGGTAGTGGTGGTGATGATGATAGTGATGATGGTGGTGGTAATAGTGATGGGGATGGTGATTGTAGTTGTGGTGGTGGTAGTGGCGGTGGTGACATTAAAGAAATCTTAATTATAAAGCAGTTTTAAGTTAACAGTATCAATATATGAGATCCAAATAAATACAGAAATAGAACAAGACATCCAGAACACGGGCCCTTTCTTCATTGAATCAGTTATCTGTGGCACATTTCCTCAATGAGTTATCTATTGTAATTCCGTCAGCTATCTATGGCACATTTCTTCAATCAGTTATCCATAGTAATTACTCAATCAGTGATCTATGGTAATTACTCAATCAGCTATCTATGGTAATTACTCAATCAGTTATGTATGGTAATTCCCTTAATCAGTTATCTATAGCATATTTCCTCAATCAGTTATCTAGAGTAATTCCGTCAATCAGCTATCTATGGTAATTCCCTTAATCAGTTATTTATGGTAATTCCCTCAATCAATTTCGTATGATAAATCCCTCAATCAGTTATCTGTTGCACATTTCCTCAATCATTTATCTAGAGTAAATACCCTCAATCAGTTATATGTTGCACATTTCCTCAATCATTTATCTGGAGTAAATCCTTCAATCAGTTATATATTGCACATCTCCTCAATCATTTATCTAGAGTAAATCCCTCAATATGTTATATATTGCACATTTCCTCAATCAGTTATCTAGAGTAAATCCCTCAATATGTTATATATTGCACATTTCCTCAACCATTTATGATACATTTTGACACGTCTACAAGATCATGTCAATCACTACTGTCTGAATATTAGAAAACGTCTATGTAAATTATTTACTCTTCTCGTTCAAAATATGTCCTTGATTTCTTTTTTTTAAACTACAAATCAAAATGTTTACAGTTTAATCAATTCTTTTTAATAAAGTCAGATATATAGAATTTTACACTAATCTATAAACACTCGTGAAACGGCGTCCTTAAACGGACTCTTTTGTTAACATGTTTGCCAACTGTTGCATTAACATCAACATCTAATCTCATTTAGACTGTGTGTCTAGTGTCAGCTGCAGATTAAAGTATGGCTAAGAAATAATTTCACCCGGTATTAACGTAGGACTACGTTAGCTAGAATACACAAATTAAAGTTTAGAGAAATATTCCGCATAAATTGGTTTTCAGACGACATTGTAAAGCTACTTTATAAATTCATGCTTGGTTCTTAGTAAGATCTGAATTCAGCTTTCGATCAGCACATTATAGTCAGCGATCAGCAAATTATAGTCAGCAATCAGCACATTATAGTCAGCGATCAGTACATTACAGTCAGCAATCAGCACATTACAGTCAGCGATCAGCACGTTATAGTCAGCGATCAGTATTTTATAGTCAGCGATCAGCACATTACACTCGGCGATCAGCACATTATAGTCAGCGATCAGTACATTATAGTCAGCTAACAGCACGTTACAGTCAGCGATCAGCACATTATAGTCAGCGATCAGTACATTATAGTCAGCTAACAGCACGTTACAGTCAGCGATCAGCACATTACACTCGGTGATCAGTACATTACACTCAGCTGGTATATGAATCATCAAAATGAATAATCCTTGTTTGACTTACTTCATCAGTATTTTATTTTTGTCATTTATAGAACGCCACGTTTGACACAAAACGCATATAAGACTTAATTCTTCAATAGCTAAAAGGCTTCCTGCATCTTCTGGAGAGTGCCAGCGAGAGAAGAAAAAAATAGCTAAAGTTCTGACACTCATTAAAAACTGCATCAACAGTCTTTCACTTGCTTTTGCAACAATGTCACAATTTCAATGTCAACATGTTTCTCCATCCACACACTAGAAAACACTGATGCCTATTTTTTGAGCGTGCTCTTTGCCGTGTTGGTTCCTTCAGGCAGAATAGTAATTCTGTTAAATTCTCTGTACTAGAATTTTCCTGATGTACTCAGCATACTTTGCCATGTTACATGAAAAGTGTATAACGTATTCCTGTATGTTTACACACACCGCATCAGATGTTTCCTGCATCTTACTGGTCTTTCGGGTTTGTAATCAGTGAACCAGTAGATCCAAGTGAACACGTGAAAATAGGAAACTGGAAAGGCTACTTGCTCACACAAAGCTAATGGCCACCTTTAAAAACTAGACTTTCTTCTTGCCACTCCCCATTCAAAGTGATCAGAGAATATAATTTTCTATGCCAAGTAAACTTTTAAATCTCAGCCCATTGGCTGGTCTCATTCTTATACATTATAACCATTGGATAAATAAAACTACTCACTAGTTTGCATTACATCAGCAAACCTAGAATATTCTTGCCTCGAGCGTTTAGACACTTTCAAAAATATCATCATAAGGTGTGTCCAAGGTCGGGTTAGTCTGACAATTTAACAATTTATATAACAATTTAATTTTTAAATAGGGAGAGGCAAGTTTCTCTGCCAAGTGTTATAGTCTGCAAATACACAAAATAAACAACCAAGCACATACAGAGAGTAATAAAGTATACACACACACATACACACACACACACACACACACACACACACACACACACACACATACCCACACAAAGCTAGAAAAAAATGAACACAAAGAAAAGAAATTATCAAACACGCAACACAAATTATAAACAAAACAAACGTTTTGAGTGCATAAATAAAAATATAAATTTACAAAACAATTATCTGATAGCACGCAATAAAAAAATAATAGAGAAACAATCGAGCATAAATGGATAATGTGCAAAAAGATACACATACAAACAATAAAAACCACACACACGCAAACATACAATAACACTTTACAAAATTTACAAAACACACAACTACACGCAGACATAAACACATACATATATCGCGTGCTGACATACATTAACAAGTAGAGATCATGTCATAATTAAACAATGAATGATTAATGAAATACATCACAACTAAGCAATAATTGAGTTGTGAAACACGTCATAATTAAACAATAAATGAATAATGAAACACGTCACAATAAATGAATAATGAAATACGTCACAATTAAACAATAAATGAGTTGTGAAACACGTCACAATTAAACAATAAATGAATAATGAAATACGTCACAATTAAACTATAACTGAATAATGAAATACGTCAAAATTAAACAATAAATGAATAATGAAATACGTCAAAATTAAACAATAAATGAATAATGAAATATGTCAAAATTAAACAATAAATGAATAATGAAATACGTCAAAATTAAACAATAAATGAATAATGAAATACGTCAAAATTAAACAGTAAATGAATAATGAAATACGTCAAAATTAAACAGTAAATGAATAATGAAATACGTCGAAATTAAACAATAAATGAATAATGAAACACGTCACAATTAAACAATAAAAGAATAATGAAACAGACAACAAATAATCAAGCGTGCAAAACAAACAAATAAAAAAATCACAGCTATCCCTCCATCTTTACTTTCTCTATACGAATGTCGCAAAAGACATAATGGATCGAGGAATTTTCTCACTACGATAAATACTGGAACAAAAACACCAACAAACTGACCAGTCCATAACAAGCAAGAATTTCTAACGCCCATAAACAATTACAACTTACACTGACAAAATGACCAGTGCATATATTGCACAGGAGATCTACGAGTGACCACGATTACACACGTCATTGATTTGTGTAAAGCCATATCTGATGACGTCGGCAAACTCGTACCGACAACCCGTTAGTCTGAACGCGGAGACATGGCTGCATGCTTTCCATTTGCTTCGTGGACCATTGGACTAAGCATGGAGCTTCAATGTTTGCTCTTGGGGAAAAAATCATCTACTGTCACGTTTGTCGTATCTGCAAATTGTTTACACGGTGAAATATAATGGGGTTGACACATTTGGAGAGCAAACTTCGGAAGGTCGCCTCATAAATTTAGATATCAGCTAAATGGAATGGGTAAATCTCATCTTCGATCACACCTGCTTCAACGGACTGATTGCAAATGGCGGTACTTCCGGTTGGACGTGGGTCGGAACTGGGCGCGATCATATCATATTTTCAAAGCTTTCAAATGGAAGTTCTATCGGTTTTGTCAATAGTGAGCGCCACGAGCTTTGTCAGGGGAGACAATAGATTGGCGCCAGACAAATTAGACAACTTTCTGTCCAGGGCGTAAAATCAAGGAAGGATAACGAGTGGTTGGAATGACAGTGACGGTCAGTGGAGGTCGGGGTTGGGGAGGGAAGAGGGAAAAGTCGGGAAAGATGATGGTAGATATGAGACGGAGTCGTGCCAAGTGTGTACATTTGTGTTCATGTGTGCTTATTTGCATCTATGGAAACAAGTGTAAATACATTATCCAAGATCATAAAGAAAGAAAATAATAGAGATCAAAGTCGAAATGTGTTTCTATGGCAGAATAAATTTGCATCTCCTAATTTTAAAATTTTATTGTTATATACATTTTTTTATTTTCAGAGTAACCCTACCTTAGCACTCCTTAAGACGTTATTTTTTTTTTAAGTGTCAGAGTTTGAAGTAAACACCCGACTTGAGAATATGCTAGAATTGCTGATGTAATGCAAATCATCCCAACTGGGTGAGTAGTTTTTATTATCCAATGATTATGATTTATGAGAAAGAGACCAGCCAATGGGCTGAGTTATAAAGGTTTACCTTCTATAGAGAAATTTATTGTCTGGTCATTTGAATTTCAAGTGGCAAAGAAGTCCAGACTTGAAAGGTGACTGTTAGCTTGATGGTGAGTTAACTGACTGATTGAGAGATAATGGACTTAGAAATACTTCATGCACTTTTGCTATTGATATGTTATACTTGTGTTTTACATAGAGATGTATTATGTGAGTGGAGTATTATTTCTACAAATGTTTGAACTAAGCTTCTTATATGGAGCGTGCTAACACTTGACAGTGTTTTGATATGCTGTATTTATTATTCCATGTGCATATATCAGGTGAATAAATATTGTTGCAGGGAAACTGTAGGTTGAGACTGGAATATAAGAAAAAATGGAGTTATAAAATGATAACCTGGAAACTTAGGTTTGCTCACTGATTATATTTTGCAGTGAGTAAGCGGCTTTGCATTATTTGAATCTGCTGGTAAACCACTGACAGAGGACTGTGACCAAAGAATATGATGTAGCCATAAGGAATAATACTAAAGAGGACAGTGTCACAGACGTAAAGGCCAAAAGAGTATTAAAGGGGTAAATTACAGAGAAACCAAGGATTGTAACAGAAAAATATCACAGGGGTAAATTACAGAGAAACCAAGGACTGTAACAGAAGAATATCACAGGGTTAAATTACAGAGAAACAAAGGACTGTAAATGAAGAATATTACAGAGGTAAATGGCATGAGACTGTAGAGAACGATGTTAGAGGGACGACTGCCAGAAAAATGTGGCAGTCATAAATAATATAAGAGGATGACAAAGAGTTATAATAGAAGAATATGATTGTCGTAAATGATTACAAATAATGCCTAAAGGTTATAATAGAGGAATATGATTGTCGTAAATGATTACAAATAATGCCTAAAGGTTATAAAAGAGGAATATGATTGTCGTAAATGATTACAAATAATGCCTAAAGGTTATAAAAGAGGAATATGATTGTCGTAAATGATTACAAATAATGCCTAAAGGTTATAAAAGAGGAATATGATTGTCGTAAATGATTACAAATAATGCCTAAAGGTTATAATAGAGGAATATGATGGTGGTAAATGAGAGAAGAGGATGATGACAAGAGAGTTATACTAGAAGAATATGGAAGAAGAATGACAAAGAATGTAAGAGAGGATTGTGATAACAAAAAACGTGGAAGGATAAGGGAGAGAAAAATTAATGAGAACATGCAGGAGGACGTAAAATAAGTGAATAATTTTAAACGACAGAGTCACATAATGGCGTATAGTGCACACCCACCCCTCCTTTGAAAATATACTGCACATAAGCTTACCTTCTAGAAAGGCTGACCCTTATCCCCAGGCTAAAAACATACATGAATGTTCCAGAAAACTCACTATATTAACCAACCAAAGCTCAGCTCAGAACACATGAACGAATGTACCAGAAACGCACCTGTAAATTATTTAGTCAAACTCAGCTGACCGTCAAGGCAACATATATTTTGGCTCACAATGCTAACAAAGTACATTCATATACTAACCTTAGCACCACTTATCCACACAGACAGAAATCATTCTCTATTGCTGAAGGTAAGTGGTTTTGCTTGCATAACTAATATTATGCTCATGTATATCTCTTGACATTAGCTATATTTTATATTGTTATATTTCACGTATAATATGTAAATGTATGATTACCATGCAAGTGTGTTCTGTCAAAGAACACATGAGGACAGTTTCTAAGCCAATATGTATTTTACTGGCAGATCGGCACTTTATCTTGGATGTCACTTTATTCTGGATATGGTTTTGATAAGCACTGAGCCACAAAGCATCATCAGAGTGGAATGACGACCCATGAGCCAGAGACACAGTTCATGGACCTCATGTGCATCTGTATATGTCACATCATGGAATCAAAGCTAAGTGACTATAAAATCAACAAGCTGAACAGCTTCAGTCAAGTTGTAGACAAACTCTACCAAGTATTTTAGAGTTCATTCATGAACATTCAGTGTTCTCTTATAAACTCATTATAGTTCACTCATATGAATGAACCAAATAAGCACTACTGTGCTATAACACTCAAAATGAACATTCCCTTACGACACTATGTGGTAATGATTATGAACTGAAATAATATATATATATAAACACTAGTTGTGTGATGCCAACATCACTTAATTAATGATTATGATTATTATTAATTAATCATTCATAACTAATTACAAGTGATGAGAATCTTAATTTATGTTACTAATAGTTCGCCAGCAGACACCACTCATCTCTCTCACTTGGCAGATAATGTTTACTGTCACACAATATTCAATAGGTGGAAAACTTCTTACTAAAGGAGAAAGCAAATCCATCTTTAATCTGTATTTAGCCAGCCCCCATCCACACACTTTTTCTCCAACATATAGTTATCATTATCTAAAAGAAGGTCAATAAATTCAACGATAAATTTATTAAATCAACAATCAAATATACATATGACAAATGCAATGAAAAAAGATAATTGCCATCAATATTTCCACGAAACCACATTCGCATAATTTCTGTACAACACTATCTTATATTCTAAAATACAATTCAATAATTCAAAACAAATCACAAGATGTCCTTATCAGAGAACAGAAATGAAGTTATTAGAGATAGAGAAAAGAGTTTTTACGTAACCTGTATTAAGTGCTGTCTTTCATGCACTTTTGCAACAATGTCACAAGTCTATTGTCCACGACAGCACGTGTCTCTCTCCACACACGTCAAAAACACTGATGTTCTGTTATTCTCTCGAAGCCAACTTGGGCATCCTCTTTTGTGTGTCAGTTCCTTCAAGCAGAACAACAATTGTAATGATTTCTAGTAACTTCCCTGGGCGTATGTATCAGGGGGCTTAAGCTATGTACTAGAGCTACCACTCTTCTATTCTGCATTATCTGTCTTCTACATTTCTAACAAGTTTGGCCAGCCAGAAGGTCTGTTTTGGGGATTAGCCTAAGTTTCGGGCGGCCCAGGATGGTGGAGAATTAACATCGTGCCCATCTCTCAGCAAAACGTCATAGACAGGATAGACAGGTCAAATAATTTAATTTACGTTATCTATAATGATTTTACTTGGAAAGTAGCAATCACAGGAATTATTCCTTGAGAATGTCATCGCCTACTCAAAACAAAAATATAGACGAAGTGCGAAGAACACAAAGAACATTATGTAGACCTATTTCACGACAAACAACATGAGCTTGTAGCTAACAACCTACACAACACACAACATGAGCTTCGTAACTAACAACTTATATAACTAACAACATGAGCTTCGTAACTAACAACCTACATAACACACAACATGAGCTTCCTAACAACTTACGCAACAAACATGAGCTTCGTAACTAACAACCTACATAACACACAACATGAGCTTCCTAACTAACAACTTATAAAACAAACATGTGCTAACTAACAAACAACCTACACAACACACAACAAGCTTAATACAAAAATAAAATGCTTTAACTTTAAAAAACCTACAAAAAGTCTTTCAGACAACAACACGAAAAGAATTTTAAAAAAGAAAAGGAGGCATATCAAGAAACCGGAAGCAGAAAATACATCTATGAAAGAAACTGAGCACTTTGACTTTTTTTTAATATCTGGATAAACGTGCAGCAAGTGGTCGATTGAATGAATATGGTGTACAAGTGAGCGCGGTGCTAAAACGTCGCCAACCACGCAACCACCAGTGGGGTGGTCAGCAAATCCACATTGTCTACTCATTGACCCGTTAATTGGCGTCGCTCTGTGAACGGTTTGCACTGCCCTCGAATCTGCGCTGTACGTCAGGAGCGTTAATTACAGTCTGTACTAGGTCCACGTTTTTTCAACACTTGGCACCTGAATGGGTTTCCAACATTGCAGCATCAACCGGTTTCTTGGGCACAGACAATGGAACCTAACTTTAAAGTCTGCACAACTAGGATTTACAAATTAAAAATGGACTGTCGTAAAGAAACCTTATTTTAAAGTCCATACAAAAGTAACATATTTAATTAACCAAAGTCAAGCAGTGTAGAACCTGTGTATTTCGATAGTAGAAAGAACTCCGCATTTAGCAAAGTGACTTTCATTCCTTTTCTCTGTCATCGAGTATTTCTTTTCGTGATCTAAGTATTTCGGTGAAGGAAACAATGGAACCTGACCTTTCACCATTAAATGTTTGTATGTCAGTTACCTTCGAAATGTGGGAATCTAGTAATTGCATCTATTTGTTAGGTAGAAACAGTAGAACATAGTTTGACGATGCTATGGAGAGGCATTAAAAATCTATATATTGTATATTGTAACAGTTTCAACGCTCCGTCCAGAATGCATTGTAGCAATATCTGCAAGTAATCCAGAGACAGAGAGTAAAAGAACATATCTTTAAGGACCCATCATTTTAATGCACAGTAGAATATATATAATTATTTCAGAAATAAAAATCATAAGAGCTAGGTTTCATATTCTAGTGTTAAAAACAACAACCGACGCATAGTAAAATCTATACATTACTGCAGTAGAAATACATGAAAATCTGCACAATAATGCGGTAGAAACATAGTAAAATCTATACATTACTGCAGTAGAAATACATGAAAATCTGCACAATAATGCGGTAGAAACATAGTAAAATCTAAACGTTACTGCGATAGAATCATAGGAAAATTCACTCCTTACTGCGTTAGAAAAAACAAGTCATGTTTTTACAGTTCCAACTCTAAACAAAGTAAAAATTAATGTGTATATTTCTGCTGTTGAAACATTAGAAGGTATCTTTAAAGTTTCATAAAAAAAAAATAGTCCAAGTGTTGTTGCCAACATTAAAACCTGGTTCCATCAATCAAGAAAGTACATTGTAAATATTTCTGAGGGCACACGATGGAATTATCTTTCAAGTGCAATCAAAAATTTTAAAAAGATTAAAGTCTTAGTATTTTTGCAGTGCACAGAATGGAATTATCTTTCAAGTGCAATCAAAAATTTTAAAAAGATTAAAGTCTTAGTATTTTTGCAGTGCACAGAATGGAATTATCTTTCAAGTGCAATCAAAAATTTTAAAAAGATTAAAGTCTTAGTATTTTTGCAGTGCACAGAATGGAATTATCTTTCAAGTGCAATCAAAAATTTTAAAAAGATTAAAGTCTTAGTATTTTTGCAGTGCACAGAATGGAATTATCTTTCAAGTGCAATCAAAAATTTTAAAAAGATTAAAGTCTTAGTATTTTTGCAGTGCACAGAATGGAATTATCTTTCAAGTGCAATCAAAAATTTTAAAAAGATTAAAGTCTTAGTATTTTTGCAGTGCACAGAATGGAATTATCTTTCAAGTGCAATCAAAAATTTTAAAAAAATAAAATCTTAGTATTTCTGCAGTGCACAGAATGGAATTATCTTTCAAGTGCAATCAAAAATTTTAAAAAAATAAAATCTTAGTATTTCTGCAGTGCACACGATGGAAACTATCTTCATAGTCCAGACCAAAAACGGTAGTCAAATTCTGTGAATGTCTGGAGCCAAGTGAATTGCTTAGTCTTAATGTTCAGATTCACGCATGATAAAATCTATGTATTGGTACAAGAGCATTGGAACCTGTCATTAACGGCCGTTGTTTTCTGTACGACATTAGATAATTTTGCAGCGTCTCTCACAGCAAGCAAGTGTGAAACATTTATTTATAACTACTCTATTTATATTCATTAAATAATTAATCAAGTCATCACTGAGTATTTAATGAGATAATGATTTATTAAATAACCACATCGTTTCGTAGACATTTGTCATGATGATGATTAATTAATCAAGTCATTTGATGAATATGACAACAATCATTAAATATTCCTGTAAATTTATAGTAATAATTATTAAATAATATTATTTGACGAATATAACAACAATCATTAAGTATTCCTGTAAATTTATAGTAATAATTATTAAATAATATTTCTGACGTCGTGTACATTTAGTGAGTAATTGTAAATTCATCAAGTTATCTCGTGCATATTTAGTAGTAGCTATAAATTCATCAAGTTATTTCGTGCATATTTAGTAGTAGCTATAAATTCATCAAGTTATTTCGTGCATATTTAGTAGTAGCTATAAATTCATCAAGTTATTTCGTGCATATTTAGTAGTAGCTATAAATTCATCAAGTTATTTCGTGCATATTTAGTAGTAGCTATAAATTCATCAAGTTATTTCGTGCATATTTAGTAGTAGCTATAAATTCATCGTGTTATTTCGTGCATATTCAGTGTATCAATATTAATTCATGTCATTTCGTGTACTTTTCATGTGGTAATTGATTCATCATATAATTTTCTATACTTGTTAAGTGGTAATTTTATTGCATCACCCTGACATTTCGAGCACACTTATTGCAGTAATTATTAATTCATTATGTCTTGTGTAAATTTATTATGGCATTAATTACGGCAATTAATCACTGTCATAATTATTAATTATGTAATATCATGGATATTTATAATAATCTATTAATTATTCATCTCACTGCTGGATATTTATTGTAATAATTAAACATGTCTCTTCGGGTTCACTTATTATGATAATTATTAACAATATTATTTATTTTCTTGGTGTACATTTTCTAAAATTATATTTTAACTGCCAAAACGTGGATGCACTTAATTGTCCATAGATAATCATAGATAATAGATGAATGAATAGACGTTATGAACAGAATAAAGGCACACTACCATCATCAATCTCTTACGTCATTGTCCTGCTGCGAAGCACAGCACTGGTGTTTCTGCAATTGTCGCTTTTCTCCCATCACGTGACACGCAATTTCAGTGCTGCCCAAACATGCAAATATAGCATTCTCGATCAAATCCTTAAAACTATAATTTTTATTTGCCAAAATTCCTTTCGACATCGCATTCAATCGAGTGCACCGTTACACTGAACCGTCAACGTTAGTTTACCTTAAGAGGTTAATTATCCCCCCTCCCAGAGTGGATATTTTTCAAGGAGATTAGCAGCAGTGTGTCTGTTGCATACAGATTACAATATGGGTACATGGAGACTTGCCATATTACACGTGCTTTTTAAACACGAATAATTACAAGCAAACATATTCTTTCTCTTTAATGTTGGGAAATTAAAATCTCCATTGTCTGCGTTAGACACTGCTGCTTGAAAAGAGCTATTTATACAGTTTGACTGTGCAAAAATTAAAACTTTGTATTAAATTCATTTACTGATTGACCTACGTTTATACAACTGGGTAAAATAGCTTTCCGACTACAACGGAAATCTTTACGATTTTTAAGTACTGTTTATATTTTCATCAAACTCATTTATAGATTGATTTATTTCAGCTTAACGTCTGCTCTCAAAGTTCGTTGAGTTCACGGACGGTATTGTCATCAAACTCTGTGACGGTCCGGAGTGTTTGATGACGTAGTAAAATTATTACACAGTGTAAATACATTTTTTTTAAAATATGAAAAATAAAGTTTACTACGTGAAGTTTATGGTGACAAAGTATGCCATAAAGTATGTCAAAAGGTGACAAATTTCTCACCTTTACAGCACCTTAGGTGTTACTATGACGGTTTGGATTGCATTTATGATCTGCAGGTGTGATGTTGCACCATTATTAAAGGTACTAGTCCGTGACACGTAAGCCAGTTAAAGAACAATTGTTTATGGCTGTGTGCCAGGGTTTTTGTCTACTGTCGCCCGTGTGAGTCCAGCCCGGAAGTAAACATTCTTACAATCACTCCAAGACAAGTGCATATAACATGAGCCCAAGGCCCGTTAAAAATAATCACCCAACTAAAAGAATAGCTAGTTAAGTAACAAAGGGAAAGAAGGAAACAAACAAACAAACAGAAAAACTAAAGAAACAAAAGTGAAAGATAAAGATAAGGGTGAGATAAAGATATCCATTTACTCCGCTCTGGGAACTATAAAAGTTCCAAATTGATAATTAATTAATCCCCTATGATATAATTGTTGGAATTGTTTTAACAAATATAATTATTAGGTTGTCAACAATATTTGTGAAAAATTGTACGTATATTAAAAGAACATAAATACTTATTTAAAATTGATACATCAAGGAAAATGTGGAAAATGTAAAGGAATAAAATTATACTGGTTTTAAAAAAATTAAAGGATTTTGTACCACTTGATTAAAAGAAAAATATAAATTGTATGTATGTTATTAAAATAAGGAAGAGTAGGAAAACTGTTCTTAAGAACATTGCAATAACCAAAACATGTCGCATTTTGTTTGGACTAACTTGCTACGAAAATGCAAACATTGAAGAGCAATACTTTATCATCACTTTAACTTTGCGTTCGAAAGAAAAACTCCAATTAATTGCTTGTATAAAAATAGTGGTCTTAGTCTTGTTAACAGTGTTACAAATACGTTTGTTTTGTAACAGTGAAAATTGTGACAGTATTACTATTCTCAACCAGAAGTATTGATCAGGCTTTGACAGTGTTCCGATACTCAACCAGAAGTATTGATCAGGCTTTGACAGTGTTCCGATTCTCAACCAGAAGTATTGATCAGGCTTTGACAGTGATACTGTTATTTGAATCCAATAAGTAAAGATTGAACTCTGATAAAGAAAATGCTTGCTGGCTCTAACAGTAAAGGTTTAGATAAGCTGGCTTTAATAGTAAGAGTTAAATCTAATTACAGAAACAGTAAGACTATCTGACTCTAACAGTAGCAGTTGAGACTAGATAGCTCTAAGAGTAGCAGTTACAATGCCTGTGTTCTGGCAATAAAGCTAGCTAGTTCTAGCACAATCAAGACCTGCTTGCTCAGACATTGTTAGTTATAATGTCTTTGCCCTGATAATAATAATACTAGCTGGCTCTAACTCTAAGAGTTAAGACAAGCTGGCTCTATCAGTAGCAGTTACAATGTCTATACTATAACAATTTAATGCCTACTGTCTCTAATAGTGGCAGCTAGGACTAAAGGCTCTACTAGATCAGCTATTGCTCTGACAGCAATAATTCTAGCTGGTTCTATCAGTTAAGATTAGCTGGATCTATCAGTAGCAGTTACAATGTCTATACTCTAATAACAATATAATGTCCGATACCTCTAACAGTAACAGTTATAATGGCTAGCTCTCTTCTCTTTGTTACGAAAAACAGAATAGTTCCAGACCCACTCCCCATGTACCTAACTGATTTCACATGTGCGTGCGCTCCTTCCAGATGCTTGCGCTCATCATCAAACACATGCATTTTCTCTTTTCTGAAATAAAAATTGGAAATCGAGTCACTTACTTTTGATAATGAGGTCCATCTCTCTGGAACTAGCTGGTTTTCAATGTGAAATATAAAGAGGTCAGGGTCATTTCCAAGAGCGCCCTGAAAACTTAAACTTTTTCATGAGCAAAACCTAGTCCTGTCTTCTTTCTTCCATTCTCTGTAAGCTGTACACGTGTAATTTCCTTCTCTTTTCTAAATACAGTTATATAAACAGTACATGTGTAATTTCTTTCTAGTTTTGTTTCTCTTTTCTAAATACAGTTAAATGCTGCATTTTATCATTCAACATGTGAATTCATTTTGCCTTGTTGAATTATCTTTATTTTTCTTATGCTTTTCAACATTTTGCATATTTTTATATTTTATATGTGATTATTGTCAATTTCTAATCAATTTTACAAGATAAAGCGCTTTGTTAAATCTTGCATTCTTCTTCATATTATTATTATTATTAACACATTCCGATTACATAAAATCATTATAACGAGTATGATTTCTTAAGCGCAAACAAAAGATGACAAATGAACATTAGCGTTAACATAAATGAACTCTGTTGTTTGTGTCTTCAAATCAACATTGTACTGTCGTCTATAGAATGTGATATTAGCATTGTATTGTCGTCTATAGACTGTGATATTAACATTGTATTGTCGTCTATAGAATGTGATATTAACATTGTACTGTCGTCTATAGAATGTGATATTAACATTGTATTGTCGTCTATAGAATGTGATATTAACATTGTATTGTCGTCTATAGAATGTGATATTAACTTTGTATTGTCGTCTATAGAATGTGATATTAACATTCTATATAGTAATTAGTGTTGCAAGTATTTTCTGGAGTGTGGTGGGTGGGTATGATTTTACAATTTTTCATTTGAATGTTTTAAAATGACTAATAGACTCCCTCAAGCAGCGCTCTCACGAGCGACGTAGCAAGGAGTACAAATCTCTACACTCACCCAATTTGACTCTGGCCTTTTGAATAGCTTATCGGGTGCATGAGTTGTCTACTCCTCAGAAGCTCTTTAGCATTGGAGAGTTGTCAAAGCGATTCCCCATCGTCGCCTCTTGGCGATCGAGAGCAGATTGTTGACAAGGGCGGGAATATCAACACTGTTATTTTACAAAGAGAGACTTTAATAGGATATTGTCAAAGTGTTGTTTTTCTCTCTCTCCTTTTTCCTTCTTAGATTTTTCCTCCAACATCGCTCTCTTTGCGTTCCATTAAAATGTTTGCGATGATAACGTCATTGTTATTCCGGAAAAGAAAGTGTCCATTTGTAAAAAAAATACAGACACACCGATTGAATGATTATATTGACATTTGCACTCTTAAGTGGCAAATTAAGAGTGAAGAACTGAAAATGAGGAATTAAAATTGACGAAATCTGCCTAGGTGACTTAAAATTGAGCCATGATATATGCTAAAGAAGCGTAACATTTGTTTATCTCCCAAACGTACACACACACACACACACACACACACACACACACACACACACACACACACACACACACACACACACACACACGCTATTTGTCCGAGGCTTCACTCGCACGAATGTTGGTTTTCCATAGCGCTAGATGTCTGGAAGTAAACATCATTACATAGCACTAGATGTCTGGAAGTTAACATCATTAAATAACACTAGATGTCTGGAAGTAAACATCATTACATAGCACTAGATGTCTGGAAGTTAACATCATTAAATAACACTAGATGTCTGGAAGTAAACATCGTTAAATGACATTAGATGTCTGGAAGTAAACATCATTAAATAACACTAGATGTCTGGAAGTAAACATCATTAAATAACACTAGATATCTGGAAGTAAACATCATTACATAGCACTAGATGTCTGGAAGTAAACATCATTAAATAACACTAGATGTCTGGAAGTTAACATCATTAAATAACACTAGATGTCTGGAAGTAAACATCGTTAAATGACATTAGATGTCTGGAAGTAAACATCATTACATAGCACTAGATGTCTGGAAGTAAACATCATTACATAGCACTAGATGTCTGGAAGTAAACATCACTACATCGCACTAGATGTCTGGAAGTAAACACAAATTACATAGTACTAGATTCAAACACATACAAAATACATAATACTAGATTTTTTCTTTGGAGGGTGGGGGGGGGAGAGAAAAAACACACACTTTAGATAGCAATAGATATTGTATGTAATCCATACACATTCAAAGACCCCATACTTCTTGATATAAACATTGATAGATAGCGCCTATATTTACTACCACCAATCAGGAAGGATTTGTTGGAGTCAACGTAATCATACACGAATCTACAAACTTTCTCTTCCTTGTAAAATAATTTACAAGATCTAAATCCTTGCAGACTTATATGATTATCATATTGCATACCATCATAATATAGAGTGACATTAATTTGTCGTTTATAGTAACAATGTGAGTTAATATTTCATGATCAAAGAGAAAGTGAGCTGGCATTGATTTGGTTATGATCTAGGCTCTTATGTGCGTGTGTGTGTGTGTGTGTGTGTGTGCGCGTGCGTGCGTGCGTGCGTGCGTGCGTGTGTGTGTGTGTGTGTGTGTGTGTGTGTGTGTGTGTGTGTGTGTGTGCGTGCAGACAAAGCAAATATAAGAAGTGAAAATTCATTGACCACTAAACTCTAAGCAAGGTGTGAACACTACCTGATTTATTGCAAATAATCTTGTGCATTTCTCATTTCTCTTTCTTTTTTGCCTTAGGGAGAAGGGACACACAACTCCTTTAGAAATCTAGCCTCTTATCAGTTATCTCTCTCTAGAGACATACAATCCGGGTCAAAAAATCTTTGTCACAAACCAGGTTACAAATTTCTTCCTCGTTTAAAAGGAATGCAGCCACACTTGTCGACCAAAGCGTGCTGGTTTTTGTATGATCCTGCCATCTTTGATTAACGTCGCTTTACTCTGTGAAGTAAAAAATGTATTAAAATGTTTGATTAACGTCGCTTTACTCTGTGAAGTAAAAAATGTATTAAAATGTTTAAGATGAGAAATTACCTTCATCGATTATTAAAGATGATGGTAATGTACAGTCTTTAAAACAAAGAATTTTGTTTAAATATGTATCATATTTTTACAGGACCAAAATAATAAACTTGTTCTTGCCTTCATTCTTTCATTCATTCATTCGTCCTGCTGAATCCGTCATGCTATAAACATCACGTATTTACTACGGGACTATCTAAAAATAGCGGTGACGTACGACTGGTTATCGTGTTAATTTGATATCGTGGAACTTGGCGTCTAGACTAACAAAGATTGAGTTGGACAGAAAATGCATATTAATTGTATTTGTTATGTCAAACTAAAGTGTACGAATATGTGTGGTCTATTTTTTTAATCCGAGTCTTGGCTGACAAAGTATTGTTTGCCGACAAAAGTTGAGCCTCGTAAGCAAATGAACAAATCGTGCACTCTGTTGCTCCTATGAGTGGTCTTAACAGAATTTTGTTTCCTCAACCCTGATTCATAAGCAATAGGTATAAAAGTATCAATACAGCGGAATATATACGGTTAAAAATGACAACAAACAGACAAGAGGAGATCTAACTAGAGGACTCAGTTATAGTCTAAAGATGCTAGAAGACGCAAAGAACGAAACATGCGGAATGTTCTCACGCGCTAAAGAAAAGATGTCATGTGACATTTCTGAGGCTCTCTTGTCATCTTGAGAGTTGTTACACGTGGTTTGTTTGATTGTTTGATGGTTCAACTCCTGTCGACGTCACAGCTTTATTTTTTTTTTCTGTCTTGTCAACCAACACTCAGACTGCAAGCATAAAATTCGCACAAAATTGAAACTGTTTCGGTGTAATAAATAAATTTTATCTTTCGAATGCGATTTATTTCCCTTTCACACCTGTTACGCTAGGCACCAAGATCCCGAGAACAAACTCGTTAAATGTGCATGACAATTTAAACATTCCAAAACGATTTCTCTATACATAATATACAATAAAGGGTAGGCAACTCCCGATCAATTATTCGTTTGCAAATACGAAGTTAAGTATGAATATAATTAAACATTTTAATCGACCTGTGGCAGACTGAATTTGCCTATCCCTATTTCTAAATTTAATTGTTGTATAAAATGTTAAATGTCAAAGTGACATGACCTTGGGACTCCTTATGATGGTATGTTTCATAAGCTTCAGAAGTTGGAAGTAAACAACTCAGGTGGAGAATATGCTAAAAACTGCTTATGCAATCCAAACCAGTTCCAACTGAATGAGTAGTTTTTCTGACTAATAGTCTCACACTTGTTCATAACATCATCCAATGGGGATGGACCGAAAGTTATTTTGTTGAAGAAAGTTCTATAGTCTAATTACTTTTATTTGAACATAACTCCAGTCCGATCATAAAGTCAATCGTTAGCTTATGGTAAGTTAACTGTCTGATAATAAAGAAAGAATGGACTTTGAAATATGTCGTACATGTTTCGCACATGTTTCCTATTGATCTAATATTTGAATTGGGGAATGCTTTATGTAAGTGAACCATTATTTCTAATTTACTAATTTACTTACGATGTACATTATTCTTATGAATTCTGATTGATGCTATATTTCTTACGCTGTGTGTGTATCTGGCTAATGAAAATTGTTGCAGGATTTGTAAGTTGAAAATGTTTGTAAGAGAGAAAAGAGATTTGGATATGAAATATGCCTGAAATTTAGCGCTGCCTTAATTTGACTTGGGCAGACAGAAGCTCACCTTTGTTTTTGTTTGGTGCTTTTGATCCACTTCAGATCGCAGTAATTACTCTATTTGCCAGATCTCGTTGGTGTGTGTATGTGTGTGTGTGTGTGTGTGTGTGTGTGTGTGTATGTGTGTGTGTTTGTGTATGTGTGTGTGTGTTTTTGTGTGTGTGTGTGTGTGTGTGTGTGTGTGTGTGTGTGTGTGTGTGTGTGTGTCCAACGTTTATCGTCGAAATTACCAGTAAACGTTTTGCTATAAGCTGATTCCTGTGAATTCGATTTGAGAACCAATACAAAGAAAAATGGAGGCTTTAGTTTGGTCTCGAGAATTCACGAAGATCATTTTGAACATTCCTCGTGTGCTTGAGTAGCGCACACAAAAATTCTAGAACATAACACTTGATGTGCTTTGTTAGCGCATGCGAAGTTCTGGATGGTTCTCCAATGTGTGCTTTGTGAGTGCATTGAAGTCTCTGGAACAGTAATGTACCTAGAGTGTGATCTTGGGACTCTCATCTAAATAAGAAAGATGGTTGTTGCAAACCGTGTGATTGTGAACAGAAGCTAGTGACAGCGGCCATCTATGAAAAGGTTATGTACATTGACTATAATTATTTTTCTAAAACTCCACTCCCATGTCTATGATCTTGACTTTATATATGTTAATGTGATTGTTGATGTCTATGCTAGGATAAACTGTCTAACATTGTTGTGAAATAAATTTCAATGCTCTTTTGATTATACTCATTTGTTGTATATTTTATTGCTGATTTAATAAATTTATTATTAGATTTATTGATCTTCTTACACATATTGATAATCATATGTTTGAGAGAGATAGTGTTTGGATGGGGGCTCTGTAAATATAGATTAAATACGGATTTATCTTCTCCTTTGGTAAGAAGTTCTCCGCCAATAAATGTATGACTTTATTGTTGTGGAAGTGGGAAAACGTTTACAGCGCCCGCATATCCACCAAGTGAGAGAAACAAGTGGTGTATTCTGAAGAATTATTAAAAGCATAATTTGAGATTCTCATCACTCGTAAGTAGTTATGGAGATTAAATAATAATAATTATAACCGACAACCAGGGTGGCGTTCGTGTCACACGAAGTTTGTGCATTCTAATGTTACAAAAGAATGTTTTCTATTAATTTTGGGTTGTTTGATAAGTAATTTATTCTAGAACATTCTTCTATAGTTATCTTATTGTGGTACATTGCACCTTTCAGCTCAGTGGCTGGTCATTGACTTAAGAAACTGTCATCGGTTTAATAAACAAAATATTGCTGTTAGGCAGAAGGATGCTTTCTTTGGGTTTTGCTTATATTCATAATTTCAGGTTTTCTACTTAGTAGGTGTTCTCGGGGGGGTGAGGTATGGGGTCAATTAATTTTTAAATTATTTTTAATATTTATTTTAAAAATTATATTTTTTTATTTTTAAAATTATGACAGCCTTTTGTGACTGAGGTGTGTGTGTGTGTGTGTGTGTGTGTGTGTGTGTGTGTGTGTGTGTGTGTGTGTGTGTGTGTGTGTTTTAAATTTCGCCTAATGCGTTTATGCCTGCTGCGCATTTTTAATGCTGTATGGACTCTTGCTTCGTGGTGTTATTGAGAATGAGATTACTTTTAATTCTATTCTACTATAAGCCCTTGTGATGTGGCTAGTAATAGATCTAGATCATCAAAGCAAGCCAGTGAGATGTGGTTAGTTACAGACCTAGATAATCAAAGCAAGCCAGTGAGATGCGGCTGGTTACAAATCTAGACCATCATGTAGAGTTCAGGCAGGGACTGTGTAATATGTGTCTCTCTTATATATGATATGGCAGTACAATGTAATTATCACCTGCCTTACTGAAAGAAAATCAGTGATCAAATCAATCAAGAAAAGAGCGTTTAGAATTCAACAATTTTCTCTTAAGCTCGCATTAGACTTGCAATCTAGTTAATCGCCATATTCAAAGATGCTAACATAGGTCTATTTGTTATCATAGCTACACAGGACTGAGAAGGAAATGTGTCACTCACCGAAATGTTAATAGTTTGGACAGCGAAAGATTAATGTAAAGTTGGGGTAGACGAAGTAAATAGACAGAAATTATTATAAGAAAATACTCTTTCAAATTCTCCGGAAATTTTGACTGTTCAATAATATTTTTGTCTGACACAACAGCAGTTATTTTTATATTTAGATCACAATATTATATGATGTCAGAATTGTTTATATTTAGTATAGTAATACAGCGAAAAGTTTTACATGAGTTCATCGTATATATGTTCATTAACAGAGAGTGTTGCTTGCTTTGGTATAATGGTACTTAGTGTAGCTGTACAGTGTTGTAATAATACACTCTAGAGAGTGTTGCTTGCTTTGGTATAATGGTACTTAGTGTAGCTGTACAGTGTTGTAATAATACACTCTAGAGAGTGTTGCTTGCTTTGGTATAATGGTATTTAGTGAAGTTGTACAGTGTTGTAATAATACACTCTAGTTGTACGTTTGTGTAGCAGTGCAATAGCATAGTTGTACAAAATACATGTAGTATAATAGCCTATCAACAATACATTAATTATAATATAGTAGACTAAGTAGAGCATTGACTACATTAGGGCATAGTACAGTCGTACATTAGTATAGTAGTGCAGAGTAAGTTGTACAGTAACATAATAGTATTAATGCTTATTACGAACCCTATAAACTCATAACTTATTGTTGATTTCATCCGGGAATTTGCCAACCAACAGCGAAAGAGGTCCAAAACCATAGATTACACTTGAACAGTCTGCACCCGTAAACGAAAGTCCGCGTGGTCAGTGACATAAGAAGTTATGCTGGTCTATAAGCAAACAATATTTTTAAAAAATTTTTTATGTGTAATCCTATTGTTGTGAAGTGGAAAATACTCATTAACAGGCACCCGTCTTGATTGGCACATTCCAAAGTGGGGTGCAGACGGGTAGAAGGTTATTTCGTACATCTCTCCACTCACCCACTATAGTCGACTTAGAAAAGTAATCTTTTGCAGATTACCAGCTTTTCGATCCACACCCGCTGTGTAACACCGCGCGCTGTTGTCGGGGTTGTCGAGGGATTGGACACGTCTTCTGAGGGCTCCTGTCCACCAAATTCCTAGGCAAAATTAATTTTTGAGGACGTAAATTCGCCTGCTCTGATCCCGACTGCGACAGATGCAAGGTAGAAAGAAGCTCGGGTCATTAATAGGAAGCCTTTGTGACATGTTTACACCATTGTGTGTGCGTGCGTGCGTGTGGTGTGTGTGTGTGTGTGTGTGTGGTGTGGTGTGTGATAGAGAGATTTTCTTTGCCAAAGAGTAGACACAGAAGCGCGCTGCTTTTGGTTGAGCGAAAAACACGTGCACAAGTCCGCATAAAGAGCGTGCACTGAGAGACGGCAGCAATACAAAGATCGATTGCTTGATGACAAGAGCCTGCCTCTTTTCTGTCGATCACTGTTTCTGTCTGCCGTCTTCTGTCTCCTTTTTTTTCTTCGTGCGTTCAATCATTCCCTCGGGCTTCTGTCTTTAAACTCGAACTGCAGTCGGCCTCTGCCGAGATCCCATCTTTGGACACTGACCTAGATTATGAAATCAAGCACTCAAATAAGTTACACGCGCACGCGGTGCAAATGCATGCACACACTGTCAAACATTATCTTTAGTTTAAAAAAACAAAACAAGATCATTCGCTGATTATTTTAGACCATTCTTTGATTAATTTTGATCATTCGGGCGTTAATTTAGACCACTTCAGTGGTTACTTTAGATAATTTGGTGGTTATTTTAGGCCATTGGTTAGTTAATTTCGATCATTAGGTGGTTAATTTAGATCATGTGGAGGTATTTCAGACCATTATGAGGTTACTTTAGATCATTCGGTGGTTTCTTTAGACTTCATGATACTCTATGAATGCAAAAGAAGAAATTATTATGATTTGAAAAATGTTTATTTAATACGAAATTTCTGTTTCCTAGGATTTTTTGGCTGAAGAGGATTGGTAATCCCCTTGTCCACCCCACCCCCCTCATTATACCCATCCCCTTGTCGGAAAGCTAACTTGTACTTAGTTCGCGGCGTGAAAATGGCGTACCGCTTCGGCCGTTGCTATTTTAGAAGCGATTATCAAACTTTACATCACAGTGATAAGTCGAGAAAGCATGTGCAGAAGACAAAGCAAGCGCGTTGTAAAGTAACGTTTTATCGCTTTAAACGCTGTAACTGCACTGGCACTTCAGACTTCCTTAGATATACGTGTAACAGGGGAGCGTACTCGGTCCTTTATGGCTTAGTTCACAATATTTCTCAGCGACCAGATCTCGCAATAAGATTGCTGCAGATAAAAGAAGATTTTTTTTTAAAATTCTTGTTTAAATTGTTGAATTTTTAACAGAAATGGGTAGGAGAGACCACTATAGGACACTTTTGTTTCAAATTAGAGCACAAGGTAAAACCAGGTTTGTAAAAAGGAATTTCCTTGAAATCCTGTGTGTGCTGCATATAGAAGGTTTTAACGAGCGTGTGACGCAACGGCATGACTGTAGATTAATTAGAAAAACGCTTTGTAAGTGATGGCGAGCCAATGGAGCTGCCGCTATCTATTTGCTTGCTTGCTCGTTTATTTATTTTTTTTACTTTATATGGAGGCAAACAAAAGGGGAAGTAGAGTGACAGAAATTCGCACAAGCAGTACAAGCAGACAATTCTATTTTTCGCGTGTCTACTTGGTGAGCGATTTGTCAAAAGTTAAATTTCGAGAATGACGTGAAATATCGAGAATGACGTGAAATATCGAGAATGACGTGAAATATCGAGAATGGTATTGAAATAACGAGAATATCATGGAAATATCGAGAATTACATTGAAATATCGAGAATGACGTGAAATATCGAGAATGACATTAAAATATCGAGAATGACAATGAACTATTTAGAATGACACTAAAATAAAGAGAATGACATCGAAATATCTAGAACGACATTGAAATATCTAAAATGACGTGTTGCGGAATAAATTTGCCTATCCCAAGTCTAAACTTAATTGTTATATAAATTGTCAAATTGTTGAAGTGATCCGACCTTGGGCAATCTTTATGATGGCATTTTTGTAAGTGTCAGAGTTGGAGTAAACAGCTCGAGTTGAGAATATGCTATAAATTGCTGATGCAATGCAAAACAGTTCCCCCTGGATGAGTAGTTTTATTATTCAATGGTTAAGATTTACTAGAATGAGACCAGCCAATGGGCAGACATCAAACGTTTACCTGCTGTAGAGCATTTTCTATTTTTGTCTAATCACTTGAATTTGGTGTGGCAAGAAGTCCAGTCATGAAAGGCGGCCATTAGCCTAATGGTAAGTTAATTGGCTGATTCAGAGAGAATGGACTTCTTCTATTTCGTACATATTTGCATTTTATGTAGAGATGCATTATGTGAATAGACTATTATTTATACGAATGTTTGAATTAAGATGTTCGTAAAAAGTATGCTAAACACTTTGCATTATTTCTAGTGAACCCGTTCATAAAACTATTACGCTTTATTTATTATTTTCTATGTGCGTATCGGGCTAATAAATACTGTTTCAGGAAACTTTAAGTTGAGACTTGAATATAAGAAAGGAGTAGTGCCCCAAATCCTCCATAAAACCTTTGATCTCCCAGAATCTTGATAAGATTCCGAGATCTTGGATCACAAACGACAATCAAACAGAAGTCGTTGAAAGAGGCATAATAATAATAATAATAATAATAATAATAATAATAATAATAATAATAATAATAATAATAATAATAATAATAATACAGAACCTAATTCAGGAGTCAATGAAAAACTGGAAAACCACCCTCACATGCAACAACACAAATATTGCAGACATAGCAATAAATTGTGGAATCTTCCAAGGTGATTCACTATCGCCATTGCTGTTCTGCATTGCCCTGAATCCTCTAAGTCAAATGATCCAGAAAACAGGTTTAGGATACAAAATGAAAGCAGGACAGGTTATTAGCCATCTACTGTACATGGATGATCTCAAGTTATACGGTAAAAATGAACGTGACATCACATCACTGATCAATACTGTCAAGATCTGCAGTGAAGACATCAACATGAAATTTGGCCTTGAGAAATGTGGACGAATTGTCATCCAGAAAGGCAAGGTCAAAACAACAGAGGGCCTGCAATTCGACATCGGAAAAATCAATGATGTTTCAATAGAAAATGGATATAAGTATCTTGGGATACTACAACATCAAGAAAATATGCAGAGAGAAGTGAAGTCCAAAGTTAAGAGAGAATATGAAAAACGTGTTAGACAAGTCCTGAAATCCAAGCTAAATGGGGCGAACAAAATACAAGCCCTTAATGCATACGCAATACCTGTAGTAAGCTACACTGGAGGTATCATAGATTGGACAGCAAATGAAATAAATGAACTGGACAGGAAAACAAGAAAACTACTCACAATACATAAAGCCTTACACCCCAAAGCAGACGTAGACAGACTCTATGTATCTCGAAATATGGGAGGCAGAGGTCTGAAGAAAATTAAAAATGTCATTGAAGGAGAAGTCATTGGCCTTGTGGACTACATCTGGAATAACAATAAAGATGATCCACTGATAGAATTAGTAAAAATGAGTGGACTATTACAACCACCAGAAACAGACAAAGAAACATGGAAGAAAACAACGAAGCAAGAACTAGCACATACCTGGAGCCAGAAACCTCTACATGGCCAATATGTACGACAAGCAGACGAAATATCAACAAAGCAATCAACGTACAAATGGTTGAAAGAGGCAGGATTGAAAGCAGAAACAGAAGCACTCATAACAGCTGCACAAGATCAAGCACTCAACACCAAAGCACACAAAACGAAAATCATGAAAATTTCAAAGGATTCCAAATGTAGACTTTGCAAATCCATGGATGAGACAACAGAACACATACTATCTGGATGTCAGGTTCTGGCTGGAACAGAATACACCAAACGACACAATGAAGTGGCAAAACATATACATAGAAATCTGTGTGAGAACTATGGCATAAAAACCCCAGAAAGAGCATGGATGCATCAACCAGAAGCAGTCACCGAAACAGAAGAAGTCAAAATACTATGGGACTTTGAGATAAGAACAGACCGGGTGATTCCTGCAAGACGACCAGACATTGTAGTTCTCAATAAGTCCAACAGAACAGTAACAATTATTGATGTCGCTGTTCCAAGTGATAGAAACATAAAAACAAAAGAAAGAGAAAAAATAGAAAAATACCAAGACCTCAGATTAGAAATCCAGAGACTGTGGAATGTAAAAGCAGAAGTGATACCAATAGTGATAGGAGCCTTGGGGAACATAACATCAGAATTGGAAGGCTACCTGAATAAACTCCCTGGAAACCACAGAATCGCTCCACTACTCAAAGCAGCGCTCCTCGGAAGTGCCCACATCCTCCGTAAAACCTTGGATCTCCCAGAATCTTGGTAAGATTCCGAGACCTTGGATCACAACCGACAGTCAAACAGAAGTCGTGGAAATAGACTGAATAATAATAATAATAATAATATAGTCCAGTGGTTAGAGCAGAAAAACCTCACCCAGAAGGCTACGGGTTCAATCCCAACTCTGGACTATCGAGGGAGGGAAAAGCGGCTCCCTCCAAAATACACGCTTGCCCATCCCATTCATGATGGAGAAAACTAACTTTGATTCCATACCGGATCAGACTTCGCCCGGGTTAACAAGGTCTGCGCTAGGCACTGATGTTTCGGGGTGTTCTAGTGAAAAATGGGCTACTGAAACGCAAGCAAAAACTCGGAGGAAATGGACCAGAGAGGAAAACATACAAATCATGGTCTCTTACTACCAACAACAAGAGGATATAGAAAACGAATGTATGAACACTGGCTCAAACACCACCCACATGATATGATCAGTGAACAGCGGCTCCTGGACCAGAAGAGAGCGATACTACAAAATAGGCTTCTTACAGTCCTAGAAATTCAAGAGATAGAACAGCAACAAGCGAACACTACTACAATCCGATATACTGACACTGAAGACACTGAAAAATTCACAGCCTCACAACAGTCAATTCCACTTGACAACCTCGCTGGGGAAATTCCATGCGACTTCAATGAAGAACAACAACGCTTGTTTGAAGACATAAAAAGCTTCATGGACAAAAATAAGTCATGTGAAGGCAGAACCCCAACAAGAAGGCTGCAAAACAACAAAGATCTAAGGACAGCAATTGAGAATGCAAATGAAGTACTAAAACGTATCCCCACAAAAGATATCACAGAAACCAACAATCTAATATACGCCACTGCAAAAGTAATTGAAAGATATATAAGGCCAGACACAGTACAAACACAGAAACCATCAGTACCACCATGGAAGAAGAGAATAGAAAAGAAAATAGAGTGTACTAGAAGAGAAATAAGCCAAATGACAGCAGCAGAACAAAATAATGGAAAACTAAAGGCAAGATTGGTCGCCAAATACCATCTCAACTGCAGAAGCACTAAGACTGCAATAGAAGATGCAAAGCAAAGACTTCAAGGACTCAGTCACCGTCTGAAGAGATACACTGCAAGAAGTCAGCAATTCCAACAGAACAAAATATTCCGAACTGACCCTGGAAGACTATACCAAGAACTCAAAGGAAATTCCAGAACAGAACAACAAATACCAAACATTCATGATACCAAGACCTTCTGGGAAAACATTTGGAGCAATCCAAATACGCACAACACCTCCGCCAGATGGATTCAGGAACTGAAATATGATCATAAAGAGACACCTGAACAATGCACCGTCACAATCAGTGAGAAAGACATTAAGAAGAAGATACGAAAGATGGCAAACTGGAAAGCCCCAGGCCCAGATCAAGTACAAATATTCTGGCTGAAACATCTTACCTCCTTACATGGCAGACTTGCTGAACAACTGCAAGACATACTAAACAAACCAGGAACCCTGCCAGCATGGATGGTAAAAGGAAAAACAAGTCTGATTATGAAAGATCCACAGAAAGGCACAACACCAAACAACTATCGTCCAATCACTTGCCTATCAACCACCTGGAAGTTACTATCAGGAATTATAGCTGACAAAATCATGACTCACCTTGAAACAAACAAACTTCTAAACAATGAACAAAAGGGTGCTAGACCAGGCAGCAGAGGAACAAAGGACCAATTGGCAATTGATAAGGCAATAGTGACTGACAGCAAGAAACGAAGAACAAATCTTGCAATGGCATGGATTGATTATCAAAAGGCCTATGACTCAGTCCCACATTCATGGATAATTGAAACATTAAAATTGTACAAAGTAGCGCCATCAATACAGAACCTAATTCAGGAGTCAATGAAAAACTGGAAAACAACCCTCACATGCTACAACACAAATATTGCAGACATAGCAATAAATTGTGGAATCTTCCAAGGTGATTCCTTATCGCCACTGCTGTTCTGCATTGCACTGAATCCTCTCAGTCAAGTGATCCAGAAAACAGGGTTAGGATACAAAATGAAAGCAGGACAGGTCATCAGCCATCTACTGTACATGGACGATCTCAAGCTGTACGGAAAAAATGAACGTGACATCACATCCCTGATCAATACTGTCAAGATCTGCAGTGAGGACATTAACATGAAATTCGGCCTTGAGAAATGTGGACGAATTATCATCCAGAAAGGCAAGGTCAAAACAACAGAAGGCCTGCAATTCGACATCGGAAAAATCAACGATGTTTCAATGGAAAATGGATATAAGTATCTTGGGATACTACAACATCAAGAAAATATGCAGAGAGAAGTGAAGTCCAAAGTTAAGAGAGAATATGAAAAACGTGTTAGACAAATCCTGAAGTCCAAGCTAAATGGGGCAAACAAAATACAAGCCCTTAATGCATACGCAATACCTGTAGTAAGCTACACTGGAGGTATCATAGATTGGACAGCAAATGAAATAAATGAACTGGACAGGAAAACAAGAAAACTACTCACAATACATAAAGCCTTACACCCCAAAGCAGACGTAGACAGGCTCTATGTATCTCGAAAAATGGGAGGCAGAGGTCTCAAGAAAATCAAACATGTCATTGAAGCAGAAGTCATTGGCCTTGTGGACTACATCTGGTATAACAACAAAGATGATCCACTGATAGAAGCAGTAAAAATGAGTGGACTATTCCAACCTCCAGAAACAGACAAAGAAACATGGAAGAAAACAACGAAGCAAGAACTAGCACATACATGGAGCCAGAAACCTCTGCATGGCCAGTATGTACGACAAGCCGACGAAATATCAACAAAACAATCAACGTACAAATGGTTGAAAGAGGCAGGATTGAAAGCAGAAACAGAAGCACTCATAACAGCTGCACAAGATCAAGCACTCAACACCAAAGCACACAAAGCGAAAATCATGAAAATTTCAAATGATTCCAAATGTCGACTCTGCAAATCCATGGATGAGACAACAGAGCACATACTATCTGGATGTCAAGTTCTGGCTGGAACGGAATACACCAAACGACACAATGAAGTGGCAAAACACATACATAGAAATCTGTGTAAGAACTATGGCATACAAACCCCAGAAAGAGGATGGATGCATCAACCAGAAGCAGTCACCGAAACAGAAGAAGTCGAAATACTGTGGGACTTCGAGATAAGAACAGATCGGGTGATTCCTGCACGAAGACCAGACATTGTGGTTCTCAATAAGGCCAACAGAACAGTATCAATCATTGATGTCGCTGTTCCAAGTGATAGAAACATAAAAACAAAAGAAAGAGAAAAAATAGAAAAATACCAAGACCTCAGATTAGAAATCCAGAGTCTGTGGAATGTAAAAGCAGAAGTGATACCTATAGTGATAGGAGCCTTGGGGAACATAACATCTGAATTGGAAGGCTACCTGAATAAACTCCCTGGAAACCACAGAATCGCTCCACTACTCAAAGCAGCGCTCCTCGGAAGTGCCCACATCCTCCGTAAAACCTTGGATCTCCCAGAATCTTGGTAAGATTCCGAGACCTTGGATCACAACCGACAGTCAAAACAGAAGTCGTGGAAAGAGGCTGAATAATAATAATAATAAATAATAATAATAATAATAAATAATAATAATAATAATAATAATAATAATAATAATAATGATGATGATAATAATAATAATAATAATAATAATAATAATAATAATAATAATAATAATAATAATATGGCTCTATTATCTCGAAAAATGGGAGGCCGAGGGCTCAAGAAAATCAAACATGTCATTGAAGGAGAAGTCATTGGTCATGTGGACTACATCTGGAATAACAACAAAGATGATCCACTGATAGAAGCAGTAAAGATGGGTGGACTACTCCAAATCCCAGAAACAGACAAAGAAACACGGAAGAAAACAACGAAGCGTGCACTAGCACATACCATGGTCAGTATGTATGACAAGCCGACGAAATATCAACAAAGCTATTAAGGTACAAATGGTTGACAGAGGCACGGTTGAAAGCAGAAACAGAAGGCACTCATAACAGCTGCCCAAGATCAAGCACTCAACACCAAATCTCACAAAACGAAAATCATGAAAATCTCAAAAGATTCCAAATGTAGACTCTGGAAATCCATGGACGAGACAACAGAGCACATATTATCTGGATGTCAGGTTCTGGCTAGAATAGAATATACCAAACGACACAACGAAGTGGTAAAACAAAGTCCTGCACGAAGACCAGACATTGTAGTTCTCAATAAGTCCAACAGAACAGCAACAATCATTGATGTCGCAATTCCAAATGATAGAAAATAAAAACAAAAGAAAGAGAAAAAAATACCAAGACCTCAGATTAGAAATTCAGATAGTGGAATGTAAAAGCAGAAGTGACACCTATAGTGATATGAGCCTTGGGGAACATAACATCTGAATTGGAAGGCTACCTGAATAAACTTCCTGGAAACCACAGACTCGCTCCACTACTCAAAGCAGCGCTCCTTGGAAGTGCCCACATCCTCCGTAAAACCTTGGATCTCCCAGAATCTTGGTAAGATTCCAAGACCTTGGATCACAACCGACAGTCAAACAGAAGTCGTGGAAAGAGGCTGAATAATAATAATAATAATAATAATAATAATAATAATAATCATTTTCATCATCATCATAGCCATTAACTAGGTGGCGTTGTGTCGCAACTAACATTACACATTGTAGTCCTAAAAGAAAATAAAAGGTTAATAACTTATTTTCAGGATAGTGTAAAAATACATAAAAGAACACTTACACTTTACACAAGAATAGCACTAGAAGTGCATTAAGGAACACTAACTTTACACGTGGTAACATTAAAAGTACATTGACTCATAGAGGAACATATAGTAATTCTACATGACAGCACTTTGCATACATACATGAACAATAGCTGTACATATGGTAATACAGGTACGTAATTGCATTAATTTTAACAGTGCATTAAAAAACAAATAATTTAAATGAATACATTTTTTTAAAAACCCGCTGAATTTATACATGAACAAAATTGCAAGTGCATAATGGAATAATAAATTTACACATGGTAGCATTGCAAATATATAAAAGAACGTTACATTTACACAAGGAAACATTGCAAATGTATATAAGAACGTTACATTTACACAAGGAAACATTGCAAATGTATATAGAACATTAAATTTACACATGGTAACATTGCAAATATATATAAGAACGTTACATTTACACATGGTAAATACTACAGATAGGTAAGACAGTAAAGAAACTACCTCCAATTTACTGTAACGTTACAAGTAGATAAATAAAATCATCGATTAAAAAAAATTATACATCATAAATAGATAGAAAACAGCACGCAATCTGTATATATTAACACTACATCGTAACATAGTAGATAAAAATACATCATAAATAGATTTAAAACAACACACGACATATATATATATATATATATATATATATATATATATTAACACTACATAGTAACATAGTAGATAAAAATACATCATAAATAGATTTAAAACAACACACAACCTGTATATATATTAACACTACATCGTAACATAGTAGATAAAAATACATCATAAATAGATTTAAAACAACACACGACCTATATATATATATATTAACACTACATCGTAACACAGGAGATAAAATGTACATCATACATCATAAACAGGTTAAAAACAGCACACCGTCTGTATATATTAACACTGCGTGTAACACAGGAGACCAAAAATACAGCATACATCATAAATAAATTAAAAGCAGTACACAGCATGTATGTAGTAAAACTACATCTTCGATAAAAAGTACATCATACAACATAAACTGATTAAAAACAGCACATGTGTATAATATATTAATAATGCAACATCGATAGAAGGTACATCATACAACATAAACTGATTAAAAACAGCACACGTGTATAATATATTAATAATGCATCATCAATAGAAAATACATCATATAAATTGATTAAAAACAGCACACGTGTATATATTAATAATGCATCATCGATAGAAAATACATCATATAAATTGATTAAAAACAGCACACGTGTATATATTAATAATGCATCATCGATAGAAAATACATCATAAAAACAGCACACAACCTGTATATATTAACACTATATCCAAATGTAGGAGCTTGAACTGGCATCGTTTTGAGTATCCCTCTTAAGACACTTTCAAAAGCACGGGAAGGGTCTCAGCGGAAAGGGTATTGGGGAGAAAGAAGGATGGGATAAGGTGAATGAGGAAATCTTAAAGTTAGCGCGCTCTGCAGACTATATCATGGGGTGATGGTATTACAATAAGTGTTCCTTCAATCATTTTGTTCTATAGATGTGAGTGCTATAAGTGTTCCTTCAATCATTTTGTTCTATAGATGTGAGTGCTGTAAGTGTTCCTTAACTCATTTTTTTTACAGATGTGAGTTCTGTAAGTGTTCCTTAATTCATTTTGTTCCACATATGTGAGTGCTGTAAGTGTTCCTTAAATCATTTTGTTTATAGATGTGAATGTTGTAATGTTGTTCCTTAAATCATTTTGTTTACAGATGTGAATGTTGTAAGTGTTCCTTAAATCATATTTTTTTTTACAGATGTGAGTTCTGTAAGCGTTCCTTAAATCATTTTGTTCCACATATTTGAGTGATGTATGTGTTCCTTAAATCATTTTGTTACAATGATGTTAGTGTTAGTGCTGTAGGTGTTCCTTCTATCATTTTATTCCACATGTGTGAGTTGTAAATGCAGTGTATAGAGTGCAAAATTAGATTTTTATCTGTGGTTATGTTATTATCATAATAAGTTACATTAGAAATAACTACTGGTTTCTAGCATGTTGGTCAGGACATACTAATGTTCACTGGCACTCTTTAACAGGACATACTATAATTCACTTTTATAATTAGACAGGACATACTATAGTTCATAGTCACTATTAGACAGGACATGCTATAGTTCGCCTGATCAGACTACATTTCGCTGTCAATATTAGCCAGTTCAGACTACAGTTCATTGTCAAAATTGGCAGGTCAGGCTACATTTCGCTGTCAATATTAGCCAGGTCAGAATACATTTCGCTGTCTGTATTAGCCAGTTCAGACAACAGTTCTCTATCGATATTAGCCAGTCTAGGCTACATTTCGCTATCTCTAGTCGCCATTTCAGACTACAGTTCACTGTCAAAATTGGCAAGTCAGACTACATTTTGTTGTCAGTATTAGCCATTTTAGACTGCAGTTCATTGTCAATATTAGCCATTTTAGACTGCAGTTCACTGTCAATATTAGCCATTTTAGACTGCAGTTCGTTGTCAATATTAGTCATTTTAGACTGCAGTTCACTGTCAATATTAGTCAATTCAGACTATAGTTTATTGTCAAATTTGCAGGTCAAACTGCAGTTCTGTGTCTCTATTGGCAACATATACGCATGTATAACTAAATCTTGTGTTTGGATGACACAAACGCATGTATAACTAAATCTTGTGTTTGGATGACACAAACGCATGTATAACTAAATCTTGTCTTTGGATGATACAAACTCGCTACGCAGTTTTAAAACAAAGATGGTGTGTAGGATAATTGTAAATTTTGGAAACCAAACAAAGCAGTAAAATATTATGAACAATTTTGTTATAAATTGATCTCTTCATTAGGTAAATAAAAATTGCTAAATATTCTCCCTGTCTGCACACATCCACATACATATGAAAACATACAAAATAATACATGGTTATAAAAGCACAAACAAATTGAAACAACAAACAAATAAGAATAAACAGCAAAGAAAAACAACTAACCATCAGAGGTTCTGTTTGTTTTCTACTTGTTTTCTTTCTTTATTCTGCTTTTGTGTAATAGTTATACATTCTTTAAACTGATTATCTCTCTGAAACCGTACGTGCGGTCGTTCTAGCATTTTTTCAAGGGTTTAGTAAACTGAATTACGTATAATATTTAAATCGTTTCTTGACAGTTGAAAGAGTAAAGTGTAGAATGGCCTTAATTTAAATTGTAATGAAGGTGTTTCTTTTATTACTTAATAGTTAGAGGATTTTAATGGATTTTTATTTATAAGAATCCTCTGAATGTGAGATAGTGCGTGCGTGTTGTGTGTGTGTGAGTTCGTGTATGTGCATGTCCGTGCTTGTTTGTGTGTGTGTGTGTGTGTGTGTGTGTGTGTGTGTGTGTGTGTGTGTGTGTGTGTGTGTGTGTGTTTGAATTGTTTGTCCTCCAGCATTTTATTTCGATTTGGATAATGCATTCCAAACATTCCACTAACTCGTCATTGACGTAGATTTTGTGTTACCATCATTTTCAACAGCAACAGCTTCATCACCATGCCAAGACCCGCCTGCTGCGCTTGCCATCTTTCATCTAAAGCGAGCGGTTCACTAAATGGTAATCACTATGGAAACTCTCAGCCTTCAAGTGAAATCGCGCTCTTTACTTAACGGTACTTAAATGGTTATGCGGCTGACAGTGCGAAAAAAATCCCGACTCTGAACGGCGTCTATCAACAACAGGTACATTACAGTGAATTGTTTTCGTATGACCCGCCCCGATTGTTGCTATTGTCAACTGGAAACAAAAGGGATCCCATGTTTACACTTAACAAAATAGTTCCCTTTTCCTATTAACAAATGCTTCTTTCGGCTTGTGGTGCATTGACTGGTTCCGCGCTTAAAATCAATCGTCAAACAAATGAAGCATTAAAGGCTTTGAACACCAACCGCGCGACAAGCAGTCGGCCCGTATGCTTAAACAGCGTCGGGTTGTGATGTCTGGGCGGAAGACGCTGCGACTGAGTGCAGCATTTTGTCGCTAGCTTGACGCAGATTAAACGCTCATCGATCTTTGGCCATTTGCGCGCAACTTACCATACTTTCTCTAATTGATACCGTGTGCCGTTACAGAAATTGAGCGTTTAACTGTAGAGGAAAATTATAAAAGTTACTCACTTGAACACATGCATATACATATATACAGGTGCACAAACAGAGAGACCCATAAATATGTATATGTAAACATAAGAGAAAATGTTCAAACACCACAAATACACACACTCAAATATATGAATACAGATTCTCCAGACAAGACATACAAATACGCTCTCATACTCAAGCACACATATAAATGCAGATGTGTACTCATACAAAACGTGCACAGATATATATATATATATGCACGTATTAATATGCAATAAAAGTACGTACACACACACAAGCACACTCGTATGCAGATAACACTCATACAAGCAGCACGCAGATAGACACACACTGAAGAATGCATGTTATGCAGATAGGCTCTTAAATACATACGCACATACACACACTTATAAGCATACACTGTGTGGCACACGCATGCGCAATCTGACACTCACACTTATGCACAAACACACCGATGTTCGGACATGCACTTAGGCATACAGATATACGGACACACACTTAAACAGAAATACACGGGCAGTCTAAAATACATCAATACTAACATCCGCGACTAGAAACGTACAGATACACACACACACACATACACATCTTACAAACATACAAATGCATATATGCACACACACACACACACACACACACACACACACACACACACACACGTGCGCACATATTTACTTGTACTACACTATATGTAATGATTACTGGAAAGGAAACTAGAGACAAACTGATTGACAACTAGAATGAAGTAAATTAGTGAATGAAAGTGGGGAACACTACTGAAAATAAGAAACATCAACTCAAAGTAAGAAATCAAACAAACAAAGAACCAAAACCGAAGTAAATGTTTGAGGACTATTTATTTTACCACACACCGCCCTACTCTTTTGAGGGAAAAACAACAGCCAAAATGTCAAACACAGAATACCTGAAAGGAAAATTAGATATGTTCATTTTAACAATTTTTTTTTGTACCCCTAAAACACTTTTTTATTTTTCGAACTTAAGGAGTTGAATGTACATCGTTTATGGTATAAGTAATTGTGGCCACTGAGCAGTAAAACAATAATAATATGCAGGTGTAGAAACAATAATACTTCACGTGTACCAGCTCACGAAAACTGTCACGCCAAGCAGAAGTGGTGACAACCAGCAAGTTTTGCAACCCGGGTATATCATCCACCCGTTCCATCGACTTTTGTGTGCACTTATTGCACCACTGCACTGGTCTTGACAGGAGCGGAAAGATCTCCGGGTGGAGAAGAGAAAGGTGTTAAGTACGTGTGTGTGTGTAGTAAAACACAGTGATTTGTTGTCCGGGTAGAAGCCTACACTGAGTTCAGGCGATGATAGGTGGGGAAAATTCGTCTGATTTATTGCCTTCACAGCGGTGGAAACAGTAGTGCAATCAAATTAAAAACGACTGTTTGAATGCCAATAACAGTAATTTTTCACTTTTTAAATTGTTATTACTTCTTTGTGTATTTTCTGCGTTTATGTGTTTGCGTGTATTTAATTTTATTTTGTGTTTTGCATAATTACAAATACATTTGCTATTGTATATATGTTCCGATGTAATTCCTACAATAATTTTGTCACATTTTTCAATTACTGAAAAAGTTGAAAATAGTTTCTGACACGATCCCTAACGTAATCCAAACAATTAATTATAATTCCTAACATAATTCATAAGTCTAAATAAATGTCCTTATAGCTAACATAATTCATAAGTCTAAATAAATGTCCTTATAGCTAACATAATTCATAAGTCTAAATAAATGTCCTTATAGCTAACATAAGTCTAAATTAAGGTCCTTATAGCTAACATAAGTCTAAATAAATGTCCTTATAGCTAACATAAGTCTAAATAAATGTCCTTATAGCTAACATAAGTCTAAATAAATGTCCTTATAGCTAACATAATTCATAAGTCTAAATAAATGTCCTTATAGCTAACATAAGTCTAAATAAATGTCCTTATAGCTAACATAAGTCTAAATTAAGGTCCTTATAGCTAACATAAATCTTTAAAATCTCAACTTCTCATACGTCTTTCCCTAATTCTTAACAATTCCTAACAATTATCATTATAATTCTTAGGAATTCTTAATATAATTAATTCCCAAAATTCATAACAGTTACTTAATATAATTCCTAATATTTTTATGCATAATTCCTAAAGATTCAATTCTTAACAATTGGTGTGACATAATTCCTAAAGATTTTTAATAAATTCTTAACAATTTTGACATAGTTCCAGTTATACATATTCATTCTAAGAGCGGCAGAGCGTTTGGACTAGAATGATTTAAACACTTCGTGTCAAAGTTCGTGAGTTCAGTAAAGGTCAAACAGCTAAAGGTGGTATATGATTATTAGAAGTTATCAATGTAATTGCCTGAGTGGTCTCCGATGTGTATTGAAATGATCTCTCTTATTTAACGAAATTGTCAATATTATTTATTGTAATTGCCAATATTATTTATTGTAATTACCAATATTATTTATTGAAATTGTCAATATTATTTATTGTAATTTCCAATATTATTTATTGTAATTGTCTCTCTTATTTATTGAAATTGTCAACATTATTTATTGTAATTTCTAATATTATTTATTGAAAGTGTCAATATTATTTATTGAAAGTGTCAATATTATTTATAGAAATTGTCAATATTATTTATTATAATTGCCAATTTTATTTATTGAAATTGTCAATATTATTTTTTTGAAAACTGTCAATTTTATTTACTGAAGTTGTCAGTATTATTTCTTGAAAACTGTCAACATCATTTACTGAAGTTGTCAGTTTTATTTATTGTAAACTGTCAAATGTAGTGATTGTATTCGTATAATTTGTCTCAGGTTGTTCCTTTCTAAAAAGAAAATTTGTTTTTAACCACAAGTTCGTGTGTGAAGTTCACGCACATTTGAAACATATAAAACGATATTACAATCAAAGTGCTTGAATATCTAACTTTATAAAACGTTATTGCAAATTAAGTGTTTGAATAAATTTATAATAAAGTGATTACCATTAAAGTGTTTGAATAATATTAATAATAAATATATTTGCAATCAAAGTGTTTTAATACTTACTGTAAAATACAGATATTGCAATCAAATTGTTTTAATACTTACTGTAAAATACAGATATTGCAATCAAAGTGTTTTAATACCTGACTGGATAATACAGATATTGCAATCAAAGTGTTTTAATACTTACTGTAAAATACAGATATTGCAGTCAAAGTGTTTTAATACCTGACTGGATAATACAGATATTGCAATCAAAGTGCTTTAATAATTACTGTATATTACAGATATTGCAATCAATTTGTTTGCGTACCCGAATATATAATACAGACTGTGACGCTAACGCCACCTAATTAAGGCTATGATTAACATTAATAATTAATCACCCATAATTAATTACAAGTGATGAGAATCTTAATTTATGTTATTAATAATTCTCCAGAAGACACCACTCGTCTCTTTCACTTGGCGGACATGCGAGCGCTGTAAACATTTTATCTCTTCCACAACATTAAAGACAAACTTATACTGTCACAGTATTTCGGTACGTGGAAATCTTCTTACCAACGGAGAAGATAAATCCGTCTTTTAATCTATATTTAGCGAACCCCCATCCACCCATTTTCTTCTCCAACATGAGGTGATATCAATATGTGTAAGATGTTCAATAAATTTAATGACTACCACAATCAACATCCCACGTAACGTACAAATTTAATGACTACCACAATCAACATCCCGCATAACGTACAAATTTAATGACTACCAGAATCAACATCCCACGTAACGTACAAATTTAATGACTACCACAATCAACATCCCGCATAACGTACAAATTTAATGACTACCACAATCAACATCCCACGTAACGTACAAATTTAATGACTACCACAATCAACATCCCACGTAACGTACAAATTTAATGACTACCACAATCAACATCCCACATAACGTACAAATTTAATGACTACCACAATCAACATCCCACATAACGTACAAATTTAATGACTGCCACAATCAACATCCCACATAACGTACAAATTTAATGACTGCCACAATCAACATTCCATGTGTTTCCCTCTTCATGTTGTAAAACGCTGATTCACTGCTTACTCTTGAGCTAAACTGGGCACTCGTTCGCTATAAACCAGGAGGTTCAGATAACACAAGCAAATGCTTCTTTGTCCCTGTAAAAATATAATCACGGAACAATGATACATTTTCAGTTTATTCCTTTTTTAACTCCATTCTTTCTTACATTCAAGTCTCAACTTAAAATAACAACAGTATTTATTAACCTGATACACGCACACAGCATAATAAATATAGCATAGTAGTTTTATGAGAAGGTTCACTAGAAACAGTGTCAAGTGTTTAGCTTACTATATACAAGCATAATTCAAACATTTGAAGAAATAATAGTCTACTCACATAATACACCTCTACATAAACGCAAGTACAACACATCAATAACAAAATTGCACTAAATATTTCTAAGCCCATTCTCTCCTAATCAGTCAGTTAACTCACCATTAAGTTAATGGCCACCTTTCATGACCGGACTTCTTGCCACACTAAATTCAAGTGATCAGACAATAGAATTCTCTACAGCAGGTAAACTTTTGATCTCAGCCCATTTCCTGGTCTCGTTCTTATAAATCTTAACCATTGGATAATAAAAATTAAACATCCGGTTGCAAATGGTTTGCATTATATCAGCAATTTCCAGCCTATTCTCAACTCGTGTTGAACGCTGACACTTACAAAGATACCATTAATAAGGAGTGCCCAAGGACAGATCACTCTGACAATTTAACTATTTATATCACAATTAAGTTTAGAAATAGGGATAAGAAAACTAACTCCGCCACACCTATGTATGTAATTATCCCATATTCATATAAGCATACAGTCATACAGAATTATTTTAGATGTGTGTATGTAATTATTCCAAATCATACAAACATACAGCCATTCATTTATAAAAAAGAGAATTACTTTAGACCTGTGTATGTAATTATTCCACAGTCATATAGTCCTGCCAGATACAATGAAGAAAATTATTTTACACCTATGTATAACAAAGTAAAATTATTCTACACTTGTTTATGGCAAAGTTAAATTATTTTACACCTGAGTATGAAAAAGGTAAAAATTATTTTACAGCTGTGTATGAAAAACTAAAATTATTATTTTAGATCTGTGTGTATGGCTAGTGTTCATACATATATATATATACATGTTGTATAACTAGACCAGGGTTACAAGCTATTCTAAGGTGATGTATGTAGCAATCCTTTTTATCTTTGACTGCAGAGTGTCCACCACTCCACCACTCCACCACTGATTGTTCTTTCATTTTCATCACTTACTTACAGAAAGAGCATTTTGTATTGCTTCATTTGTTGTCATTTTAAACTATTTTTCGAAAGTGTGAGAAGTATTTTTGTCAAACTGTCTTTAAATTATTTTCTTAAATATTGTATTACTTGATTACACTTTATCATAATATATTATTCTCTAAAGACAGTCTTCATGACTGGAGCTGGATGTAAGGACTCGGAGCAATTCACCCTTATATAAATTCAGCATCTAGTGATAGATAGCCTTTGATTTAATATGCTTCTGTTTTGTGTGCATACATGAATGTTGTTTGACGCGAGTGTAGCTAATGAGCAATAATAATAATGGCAATATCTAGATTATTAGTACTCTTTTGTGACTTTGGGCTCTGCTTATAGTCTCGTCTTCTATCTATTATACTAACTTGGAATGCTCATGTGGCTTTGGGCTCTGCTTATAGTCTCGTCTTCTATCTATTATACTAACTTGGAATGCTCATGTGACTTTGGGCTCTGCTTATAGTCTCGTCTTCTATCTATTATACTAACTTGGAATGCTCATGTGGCTTTGGGCTCTGCTTATAGTCTCGTCTTCTATCTATTATACTAACTTGGAATGCTCATGTGACTTTGGGCTCTGCTTATAGTCTCGTCTTCTATCTATTATACTAACTTGGAATGCTCATGTGGCTTTGGTCTCTGCTTAAGGAGCTGTCTTCCATTTATATATTGCCCGGACTACTCGTGTTAAGTGCACATTTGTATGCGTGTTCACACCTTTCACTTTAAAATATGTTATTTATTGAAATGGATGATGTCAGTTTATAAAATTAAAATTAAAGTTATATTCAAAATAAAGAATGTTGTATAATATGGGCATGATATACATTGTTATCATATAATTAATTAATCAGTCATGCATGACTTTGGCAATGCCTGTCAAGAGAAGTTATGGAAAGAGCACAAGAAGTATAGGTCAACCAGTGTGACTTTTCGTATTTTGCAAACCAGATAAATAACGTAACACAGTCTTAAACAAAAATCATAATGCAAAAAGAAAACGAGCAAGCAAATTAAACATGATGGTACTGAAACTGAACTATGACACCAACATTGAAACACTTTCTTCACTCGTACTTTTTTAAAATATTATATTTTGGAGCAATTTCTGTACACAGAATTCTTCACATTTGCAGCAGTCTTTCATGCAAAAGGCAGTAGTCAATCTATGCACTTAAAATTGGTTTAATTATCATCTCATTATCAGTCATTGATTAAATTGATCTTTTAAAATATCAGCAGGGTTTTTAAATGCAGCCTGCAGTCTTAGCCATTCTTTTCATTACACATTAAAAGTCCTTTGCTTGTTAATGAAATTCTGCACTTGTCTAGCCGTGACTGAGTGTAATTGGGATGCACAGTATATGTGGCTATTAATGTGTTTAGCGTCCGACCAACCACGTCGATTTTGGCCTAAGCTGCAAGATGTGAAAGGAGCGAGAGTGGCACATAGGACCAGCATCTTTAGTCGCATTCACAGGTCCGTATGGGGTCGCACTGAATGAATTACATCGCTTCATAAAATCAACTGACACGATGAACTAAATTAATTTTAGACTAACGCCTGTGCATAGCAACACTCTTTTACAATCAGACAACAACAAAACTCATCTAAAATTTGCGTCTCTGTATTAAATCACAGTTATGAAACAGTGTTTTTTGGATTGGACCCAGACTTTTATTTGTATTTATACAGACATATAGGGATGTATATATATATATATATATATATATATATATATATATACGTGACCCTGCATTTTATACCATTGTGGGACTAGATGTTAAATGTACTTCCATACAGATGATTAATCGAACTCTACATTTGCAATAATCGTCACAAAATAATTATTGTTATAATTGTCTATTAACTATATCTAATAATTAAACAAACCTTTTCATTTTCGTACACACCTCTATATTGATTTTTGATTACATCTATCTGTGTATCGAATATCATTAAATAATCCATCCCATTACATTGTATATGCTTATCCATCAATCTGTGTGTGTGTATATATATATATATATATGCATCCATTCTGCTCTGTCACTTGTTCTTCGGTCTGTTTACACGTATGTACAACAACTGAAATACTCTCCAAGAAGTGCAACGTTAAAGCAGCAAAAATATTACAGTGGAGTGACGTATACAATGATTCGATGAAATCGTTAGGCGTAGATGAGTGGAGCCAGGTCTGAAGTTTACAAAGTAACATCACATTCGTGGCAGGCATGTTCACAAATGGCGGACGCACACATATAACATCAGAACATTGTCAAAGCAATAATAGAAAATGGGTCCGACAGACAAAGTACTCTGGCAGCGACGCTGGGGACTGGTGTGCGACTGCAAAGAGCTCGGCCAGTGACAGCGATGTTCACGAAATCGATTGGTCCGTACGCGGGACACGTGTAGCTCTCGACGCAGTTTCCGGAACCGGCCACACAAAATGGCGTCTGTGCGCAGGTAACAAAAACCGATCGTGCTCCAGACACAAAAGATTCAGGGGAGAGCACCTCGAAGGCTGTTGCACTGGATCACTGCGCACAAAAACACCAATCGAATAATCTTTACGAAGTGCAAATAGCTGAGTAGAAGTGGCGGGACATTTGTTATCACTAAGCCTTCGATTGTGACTTCCTGACTTTGAGGGTGAGAAAGAAGGAGATCGGCCGGCAGTGGAGAGTTATTAAATATTTCTTCGTTACATTATTTCTTACTGTGTGTAAACAATAAAGCCATATGCGGTTGCATGTGAAAACAGCAAACGGTGGAGGTGTATGAAATATCATCCAACTTCCGGTCCCAGTTTTGCCAGTACCTTTCTGAAGATTTAAGTGTGTAATTTTGTGCGTATGTGTATGTGTCTGCGTATGTTCATGTCTATGTAGATAGATAGATAGATAGATAGATGGATGGATGGATGGATGGATGGATGGGTGGGTATTGGGTGGGTGGGTGGATGGATGGATGGATGGATGGATGGATAGATAGATAGATAGATAGATAGATAGATAGATAGATAGATAGATAGATAGATAGATAGATAGATAGATAGATAGATAGATAGATAGATAGATAGATAGATAGATAGGATTCATACCTGAGCCTGTGTGTATTTTTCTCGAGTCGATTAAAGTGAGTTTGGATCTGAATCTAATAGCCTACATAAAATTAATTTCCTCTAAAAATAGCAAATCGATTGATATGTGTTTCTTAGATGGTACAAATTGTGTTGTTATAACAACTGAAGATTGTATTGCGGTGAGGACATGAGTCAGATAGTATTGTAATGCATGTTATTAAACTGTAAAGGTGAAAGTGATAGGACATTAATCACTGTCGTAATTATCATTCGATGATTAACCTGATGTTCTTGGGCGCGGCGATCCAGTGCAGCTGCTTACGAGATGCAATCACCTGAATCTTTTGTGCCTGGAACACGATGAGGTTTTGTTACCTGACCGCAGACACCATTTTGTTTGAACTTTTCCGGAAACTACGTCGAGAGCTGCAAAGGTCCGGCTTATGGTTTGTTGTAATGTTAGAAATACAACATTAGTCAGATTATATTATAATAGATATTATAAGCTTTGATGATAGAGTTACAACATTAGTCAGATTATATGTAATTATATGTTGTGATGATAGAGTTATGACATTAGCCGGATTATATTTTTACAGATATCGTTATACGTCCTGTTAATAGAGTTAAGACATTAATCAGATGATTGTAAAATAGATGTCATTATATATTATGATGATAGCGTTACAACCATTAATCAGATGACATTATAATTGATGTCATTATGTTGCGATGATAGAGGTATGACGTAAGTTAGATTATATTATAATAGATGTTGTATTTATGATGATAGAGTTATAACTTAAGGAAGATGTCGTTATATGTTGTGATGATAGAGTTATAACTTAAATAAGATTATATTATAATAGATGTTATATTTCATGATGATAGAGTTATAACTTAAATAAGATTATATTATAATAGATGTTATATTTCATGATGATAGAGTTATAACTTAAATAAGATTATATTATAATAGATGTTATATTTCATGATGATAGAGTTAGAACTTAAATAAGGTTATATTATAATAGATGTTATATTTCATGATGATAGAGTTAGAACTTAAGTACGATTTTATTATAAACATCATTATACGTGCTGATGATAAAGTTATGATTAAAGTAAGACTATTAAAACAGAGAGTGTTATACCGTTTTAATGTGAAAGATAGGACTAGTCGGACTAAAATATGATAGAAAAATTGTAAATTAAACAATAGCGATGATAGCTCGTGAGGTTAGATGATAGATTACAATGACTTGAGGACAGATGATAGCCCGGTGATTTAGGAATCAGTGCAGTAAAAGACTTAACACTGGCTGCTGAAGGTCATGGCAAGACTTGATGGTAGGACTTTTTTCGATATATCCTCACCCATCCCCCAGATCCCCCGAGTGTTGGACAACATGCATCACATCAATCATCATGCTGTGATGGTACGCAGGGGTATCATTCCTCGACGGATTATGTCACAAGACATAATTGTTCTAGAAGCCTTTGAGTAAAAACGTTTGGAGTCATCAAAAACAAGCAAACACAGCAAGATGAATACAACATAACTGTCATAAAGGTCTTTGACAATGTCAAAGCATTTTCATTGATCGACTACTTCTGCCCAGAATACGATTGGTGGTAAGGTGCAGAGTCATTGATATTGTTTTGCGTCAGGCTCAACGAACGCCAAGAATGATATGTAACAAATTATTCTACTTGTTCTATTATTAAACTGTTCTACCTAGATTTGCGAGAGATTTTGACGTCAGACGCTTCCTTAACACGGACAACTCACTGTTCATAATTCCTGCATCACTGGCAGCAGCTGACGTCATATAACAAAGTAGACTGCGCAAGTACCTGATAAAGTGGATATCTCGGGTTGAGTGGGAACAACAGTAGGGAAAAGAAACAACATGGTTGGTGTTTGCCATGTGCCCATGTTGTTGCTTTGGTGGCGGTGGTGAACATGGTTAAATGTTATGTACAGTTTAATTCTATAAACTGAACAACAAAAGAAGAAATCATATTATTTCTAAAAGAGTAAATTTAAATGCATGACGTCACATTGATTGACTCCTCTCTCCCCCTTGCTAACTGGTCTCAACCTTCCTCCCCACACACGCTAATCTGTGTATGGCACTCTGTACACGGACATTTGTTCTGGAACATTTGTTCTCTTTACTTTTAAAAAGTGTTGTTCAATGGAACGCTTTTGAAAATTTTCAATCGACATTATCCTTAAATGAAAGCCATTTTTATTTTAAATAAATTCTCACAGATTCACTTAGAGCACTCGTTCTCTTAAATTTAAATGGATTCTGTCCTCAAATAGACGCTCTCTCTATTTGAAATGAGCGGTGCCCTCACAGGTCTTATTAATTTAAAATTAACACGATTTTAAGTTAAATACTCTTTTAATTTACAATTGACACGGCCATCATATACATATTTAATTATGTTGAATGGGCACTGTTATCAAATAATTATTCTCTTAATTTAAACGGTAGATGTCTTCAAATAAGAATTTTCTTATTTTATATAGTCTCTGTCCAGAAAAAAAAAAATTTCCTCAGGTTTCAATGGGTTGTGTTTTCAAGTAAAGTTTCTCTTAGTTATAAATAGTCGCATTCCTCAAATTAAGATTCTCTTAACTGTAAACTGTCGCAGTCCTCAAATAAAGATTCTCTTAATTGTAAATGGTCGCAGTCTTCAAATATTCTCTAAGCATTAAATGGTCGTAGTCCTCAAATAAATATACTCTTAAGTGAAATGGTCGTTGTGCCTAGACAGAGGAGAACTTAATTTAAAGTCCACGCTGCCTCGTGAGTTTTGTATCGTAAAAGCACGTGCTGGCACCAGCCTGCATGATGCAGGTGAGTGTGTGCAGGACGTTTGCATCTGCGAGTTTTCTGCACAAACAGTCGACGGTTGCAGCACTTAACGGCCTTGTTTATCTTCACTCCTTGCAACTTGGAGTTCGCTTAAAGCCATTTTATGTCTTCCCTTTTCTGTTCAGTCACAGCCATTCTGCTCAGACTGTGTGCAAAAGTAGAGGGTAAGGATGGTCACAAAAGACTGTTGGGATGGGGTAGCAAGATAAGCGTACAGTTAGGTGTAGTTTGGTAGAAGGTGTGGCAAGATAAGCGTACAGTTAGGGGTAGGTTGGTAGAAGGGGTGGCAAGATAAGCGTACAGTTATGGGTAGGTTGGTACAAGGTCTGACCATAATTACTTTGCATTCCTAAAACTTCGCTTGCGGTTGCTTATTTCTCAGGGCTCCCCTTCCCTATTGTCTTTTGACCTGATCAATCAGTATGACGTTTGTTCCAAATTATACGTTATATCGAGGTCCTTGATATATACCCTGCTGTGACACATATATGATATTTGATATATGTCCTGCTGTGACACATATATGATATTTGATATATGTCCTGCTGTGACAAATATTTGATATTTGATATATGTCCTGCTGTGACACAGACTGTTGATTGTTTACCCCTTCGCTGCCAAGTGATTACATAATTATTTAGGGTATGTGACTTTGTTTCGCATGATTTGTTCTACTGGGCAGTTCCATGCGTGTTATCCCGCGAGATAGCTTGAACAAAGTTCTGATGTTTAAATGTTTAAAACATTTACTAAAATAAAATCCAGCCAGAGAAGAGGTTAAAATGATTATTAGTTTGAAATACTGCTAAGTATTTAATTTTTTAATATACAATTGTTTCGTTTAATATATATTTTTTGTTTTTTATAAAACAAATTTCAGATAGATAGATAGATAGATAGATAGATAGATAGATAGATAGATAGATAGATAGATAGATAGATAGATAGATAGATAGATAGATAGACAGACAGATAGATAGATAGACACTTGTTCCACCATCAATAGTACCTCCTTTATCCCATTCTTGTGGCAAACATGGTTCCTGTCCTCGTTAAATGGAAATACACCTTACAACGATCAGGTCACGTGAAATACCGATTCCAGGCCACATTCCGTTCATTACCTGCATGATCCGTCAAGAAAAGTAAAAAGGTTTCTATTGTGCCAGTTCAGGTAAATGATTCCCATTCCATCGTTTTCTACTTTGCAGCATGATCGATTTGCTTGTGACATTAACGCATTTCCCCTCGTTGCTATGGTGGAAGAATTTTAAAGTGACACTAACAATAAGTAACTCCAACAATACTGATGAAACACACTCCGCGATGATGGGTCGCTGGAAGATCGTGAGCCGGCAGTCATCGGCTGTTAAACTGACAAATAATTACAAACTCTTTTGCCAGTAAAAGCGAGCGTACGGAAATAAAAGATCGCGAGATTTCGTGCACAGTTCTCGGCCTTCCCAGCAGGCTATGCTGTGTGCTAGGCGGCTGTTGAACATCGCACGTATTCGCCTTCGGTTCACCTTCCGATTCCCGCATTTTACGAAATCTTTTCAAGGAAGACAACTGCTTTGGTTCTTGCTGACAACTATTTGTGTTTGCCTCCACGGCTTCTTGAATACCCTCAACGTCAAACCTCAGGCACCGCCCGCTGATCCGCGACCATAAAGGTCATCACGGGTCGTCAGGGTCATGCAGGCTTACGATTGCCGTTGTTCGGGTCCCTTTATCAAAAGCTACATGTTTTGGATGTTTCCATTGGACGGCGGGTCAAACTGACTTTACACTTGTTTATCGCCTTCAAGAAGAATAATTTAGGCTTTCCATGCCAGCCTACGGAGTTAGCTGACCATTTCTCGGAAATGGTAGGCTGTCCATCGCAAGACAATTAAATTCAGGTCAATGAAAAATTGGAAAGTTCTAATGCAAAGATTTCTCTTTGGTCTCCGGACACCATTCATCACCCGATCATCAAGTGGAGAACTTGAACGTGCCAGTGGATGATGAATTTCCATTGTCCGGAGAATCTAGCCGACTGACCATTTCTCTTTTTCTGCTCCTCCACTCTGACAAGATGCCGTGAAAAATTTGGACTGTGCAAGCAGGCGGCGGGCGATAGCACACATCAATATGCAGATGATGCACTTCAAATTTTCTTTCCAGTCATGTCGGCAAAAATATATCGTCTGGACGCATCTGTCAGAAAAACGAAATCCATTTTCACCACTCTGCAGCCAGTGGTCTCACGATTAGGGCTAAGATAAACGACTCAAAAATGGGCATTTTCATAAATCAAGACTTTAACATAGTCTCAGTTGATAGATTTATATTTCTAGCTTACAAGTAGGTAGTTTCAGAATTCAATGTTTAAAATGTGTGTAATCGGATAGTTTAATAATCAAGATCTAAAACCTAGTTATATACTTTCAGAATTCAATATTAAAAATCATATGATTTCAGAATACAATGTTAAAAGTTGTGTGATTTCATAATTCTGTATGATTTCCGAATTCAATATTTATAAACGTATAATTTCAAAATTCAAAATATTAAACATTGTAATTTCAGCGTTCAAAATGTAAATCCTGCTTTCTAACTATTATGCATTTCAGCTTTCAATATTTAATCTTATAATTAAATCAGCTTTCTATTGCTTATACATTTCAGAAATCAATAATTAATTCTTATATATCTGCTTTCTGTTATACAGTTCAGCATTAAATATTTAGTTAGTATTATTAAATACTGCTTTCCAATGTGGATATATTTCAGCATTCAATAATTAATTCTTAAAATTAAATCCTGCTTTCTAGCGTGCATACATTAAATGTTAAATTCTGACGTCTATACAAGCTGATGGAGTAGATGGGTACGGGGAGAACAAAGCCAGAAACAACGAATGGTGTTCGTGATGACGTGTTGTAGCGTTTAACATTTATAGAATGTATAGAAGTATAGTAGTAATTCTTGTTCTAAATGTAGATGTATAGTAGTAATTCTTGTTCTAAATGTAGATGTATAGTAGTAATTCTTGTTCTAAATGTAATGTATAGTAGTAATTCTTGTTCTAAATGTAGATGTATAGTAGTAATTCTTGTTCTAAATGTAGATGTATAGTAGTAATTCTTGTTCTAAATGTAGATGTATAGTAGTAATTCTTGTTCTAAATGTAATGTATAGTAGTAATTCTTGTTCTAAATGTTTGAATCTTAGGTTGTAGTTTCACAGTTGTCGACTTATTTTTCATTACTTGCCGCTTGTAATAAATTCACTTAAAAAAAAAACATCGTTTAGTTTTCATATTGTTACCAAAGTGGAGTTTATGTTTGGAATATAAGAGAAGAAAATATCGTTTAGTTTTCATATTGTTACCAAAGTGGAGTTTATGTTTGGAATATAAAAGAAGAAAATATCGTTAGGATTTAAGCACACGGAGTGTACCTAACAACACGTGTGGAAATAGTGTGTAACGATGATGGAGCAGTAGTCTGTATTTGGTGGAATTTTAGATACGAATCTATGATGATATATTAGCTTGTACAGGCTGGAATTGTACAAGAGATCCATGAATACAGTATTTTATACTAGCTGGAACTGGAGATGTGTGTCTATGATGAAATGGTATCTTGTACTGGCTGGAATATGTATACATCTTGTATAGAAAACGAGTGCAATTGAGTCCATGATGATATAGCATCATATCTTCACTAGGACTGGAGGTATTTCTTGTTGTACATGTACAGCAGGTGTGCACAAGCCACGGCCCGAGATAGGGCTCTATGCGGCCGCCAGAGGACTTTTGGATGTTACCATTATTACAAATGTAAAGAAAATTATTTCATTATTTATGGTGTATTTTTTTCTACTGAGCCATCCATGTGGCGGCCCTCCACGCACTATCATTTGGAAATGTTGCCCTCTGGCCTAAAATGTTTTGTACCCCTGATGTAGAGGGAGATTCTGGCTTTCGCGTTAGGTAATTTATTCATGATGTAATAGTGTCTTGTGTGGTCTGGGACCGGAGGTATTTATTCATAATGAAATAGTGGTTTTGTCTGGTCTGGGACTGAAGATACTTATTCATGATGTAATAGTGTCTTGACCAGAGATATTTATTCATGATGTAATAGTGTCTTGACCAGAGATATTTATTCATGATGTAATAGTGTCTTGACCAGAGATTTATTCATGATGAAATAGTGTCTTAACCAGAGATATTTATTCATGATGAAATAGTGTCTTGACCAGAGATTTATTCATGATGAAATAGTGTCTTAACCAGAGATATTTATTCATGATGAAATAGTGTCTTGACCAGAGATTTATTCATGATGAAATAGTGTCTTAACCAGAGATATTTATTCATGATGAAATAGTGTCTTGACCAGAGATTTATTCATGATGAAATAGTGTCAACCAGAGATATTTATTCATGATGTAACAGTGTCTTGACCAGAGATATTTATTCATGATGTAATAGTGTCTTGACCAGAGATATTTATTCATGATGTATTAGTGTCTTATCTGGTCCAGGACTGGAGATTTGTGGTCATGGCTTAAAAGCCTTAACAGGCTTTAAGAATCCTGTTATAACTGAAACTATAACTTCACGGTGAAACTCATTTGCGATCTTAGTGAGTTATTCAGTGATAGAGAGCAAAGACTAGAATTACCTGGGTAGGTCCAGATAAGTAATAATCCCATGGAGCTAAACCCGAACTGTATCAGAAATGGTTCAGAATTTCCTAAACCTTAATTGCCAATGGGCCTGCTACCAATTTTGCCATATGTAATGTCTGTAATCATGGGGCCACATATGATCTTCACCGTCCACAAAACTGAAGACACGTCCTTCAATTTGCAAGATCATGTCAAGCATCTGTTGGGACTTAAGTGTTCATACCGAATTTCTGCCACCACCTGCCACAGTTAACAGCCAGTATTGCAGTGCTTAGCTTCTCATTGCATGCAACAAATAATGGCCAGTATTGCAGAATCTTGCTTCTCACAGTACACAACAGTTAATGGCCAGTAATGCAGAATCTTGCTTCTCACAGTACACAACAGTTAATGGCCAGTGTTGCAGCATCTTGATTCTTAATGCATGCAACAAGAGCTGTGTGCTCAGCAGTCGGCAATAATCATCTTTGTGGATCCATGAAAACTCGTGACCACAAATGATAAGAACTTTGATAATGATGGACTGGAAAATCTTGACATTCATTTCAGTTTGGGTGACGACACCCCGAGTGACTACCACTTGCCTGAGCCAAGAACAGAATATCTATGAGGGCATAAATTTAAGACAGATGAAGAAAACAAAACATAATATGCCTACTTGCCAGCAAGCATCAGGGCCCAATGGAAATGAATTGTAATATACTTTTTTAAAATAATCATAACTTAAGTGTCCTCTTGGAGAGCATTATTTCTCGGGTCAGTCTGTTAAATTAACAACTTAATTAAAGAGTGCTACCCGATAAATACAGGGCTGTCTTATTAAAAATCAATTACAAACCATCAATCATGTTTATATTTATATTGACAGTGCAGTAAGTAATTATTGACTAAAACCTGCATATATATTTAAAGTACAGAATATAATTATGACTATAACCTACTTTTATATTTAGAGTACAGCAGATAATTATTGACTAATATCTAAATATGTATTTACAGTACAGAAGGTAATTATTGATTACAAACTAAATACATATTTACAGTACAGAACGTAATTATTGACTAAAAACTATATATTTACAGTGAAGTATATAATCATATACTAAAAACTAGACTGATTTACAGTACAGAATGAAAGTGTACATTAAAAGAAAAATAAATATTTATAGCACACTATATATATTATATTCTAAACAGTTAATGTATATTTACAGCAAAATATGTAATTATTAATGTTTCAAAAAGTTAATGTACATTTGTAGTACAGTACGCCATTATTTATATTGTAAGTTAATATACATTTCTAGTAAAATATATATTTATTAATAATATTTTTTAAGTTAAAATACATTAACAACACTGTAGGTAATTATTTATATTGTAAACATTTAATATACATTAAAAGCAGTGTGTCATTGCACGTTACGACATTAAGCCCGGCACAGCGCAACATTACAAATCACAATGCAGTATTACTAATCGCAGCGCAACATTACAAGTCACAATGCAGCATTACAAATCACAGCGCAACATTACAAATCACAACGCAACATTACAAATCACAACGCAACATTACAAATCACAATGCAGCATTACTAATCACAGTGCAACAATACAAATCACAGCGCAACATTACAAATCACAACGCAACATTACAAATCACAATGCAGCATTACTAATCACAGTGCAACAATACAAATCACAGCGCAACATTACAAATCACAACGCAACATTACAAATCACAATGCAGCATTACTAATCACAGCAAAGGGGAAATAACTTCATTATATATGTTCTCCACCCCAGAAACAATGTGTGGAGAAGTAAATTTGCTTGTCCTTATTTTAAAACTGAATTATTACATAGTTCGTTAAAGGTCAACGTGACATGCCTTTGGATACCGCAGATAACGATATTTCCTTGAGTACCAAAGGTACAATAACAACTCAGGTAAAGAATATGCTATAACTTGGTGATGTCATCCAAATTAGTCCAGAGTAGACTGGAGTAATATTTGCTATCCAATAGTTTAAAGTTTACGAATAACGAATTAACCAATGGGTAGAGGCTGAAACTTATCTTTTTGACGTAAGTCAAGTCCGATAATGAAAGGCGATCGTTAGTTTATTGTGGGCTAAACTGATTTATTGGGAGAGAATAGATTTAGAAATATTTTGTACACTTTGCTATTTATATATTATATTTGTAATTTAATGTAAAGATGTATTATGTGAAAAGACTATTATTTTTTAAGTTGTGAATTATGATGCTTGTATGTAATATGTTAAACACGTGACATTGTTTCTAGCAGAAACACATTCGTAATTGATTATGTTGTATTTATTATGTTGCAGGGAGGTAATGAGCTAATAAAAACTTGCCAGTAGTTCAGGATATTTCAAGACCTAATTCACAGTTTACTGACAGGCAGTTCAGGTGATTTCAAAACCAAATTAACAGTTTACTGACAGGCAGTTCAGGTGATTTCTAAACCAAATTCACAGTTTAGTGGCCAGCAGACAGAAGAAGTCATTTGAAGGGTTAATAATAATGATTATTGCAGTAATAAAATAATTTGAATCCGTCTCCAATGCATCGTCAGTTTTTTCGTCTTTATGTGGCAAGTTTGAATAAAACAGAACTGAATTATGGGTGACGTTACTGAAATTAAGTGTTGTTTGTTTGTTTGTTTTAAGTTGAAAGATTGATCACTGTGTAATGTGGTTCACGACAAATACATCGCATTATTCTTTTACTAGAAAAAAAATTGGGGGGAAAAGTAATAAACAGAAACATAATTTTCGGTCTTTGCCTCTTTCTTTTCTCCTTAAAGTTTTGTGACTGAGGGTGACTGCCTTTGTTCGCTTGTCTCCTCCTCTCGCCTTGGCACTGATCGACTGACTAATACATACAATCATAAAAGTATGTAATGAAATTCATTAACTTATTTTCTTAAAAATCATACACTTTGTTACTGAAAATCATAAACTTAGATATTGAAAAACCTGAACTTTCTAAAAAATAAAACGTTTGGCTACAGAAAAATAAATATTCTAGCTACTTAAAAATCATAATCTTATTTGGTGAAAAATCATAGTGTGATGGAGCAAATTTGCACACATGTTTATGATGTAATTAATGCATAAAATAATACGTGTGTGATGTACAGAAGTGCTTAGCGTTTCCCCCCTGCATCGGGATTCTATGCTAGCATTAAATACGCCAGTGGATGGTACCTGCTTTGTACACAAAGTGGCAGGTGACATAGATAGGACAGGGTGATGTCCAGTTGACATGTAGTGGACAGAAAAGATTATAGCCTAGCCAGACCTAGGGAATAAACCTAAAACCCCAGACATCCAGGTGCCATGCCCGAAAAAACTAAATTGTTTATACACTCTGTAGACTCTCTCTATTGTCACTTTGATTTTTCTGTCATAAGTCCAGTCTTAAGGCTGAACTGTGAATTTATCGGTGAGTTTTTGACTGATAGAGAGAATGCAGGAAAATTAGACTTAGAAATATTTTTCATGTATTTCGAACTATTTATTTTATTTTAGTCTTTAGAAATATTTTGTACTGAGTCACATTCCCTATTGGAAATGTTTGATTAGGATATATTTGAGGTTAATTATGATCGTATTTATGACAATGTGTTAAGGGGGCCACTGATTTTATTGCTGAATAGCGTAAGTTTGAGAATACTAGTAGAAAATGTATGGAAGTGTAGAAACATTTTAGACAAGAATTTTACATGCTATCACTCTGGATGTTTTTCAGAGAAGCACGCCTTCCATTTAAGTCACGTGTTATGACTGTAGTAATCTACCCGTTGACCTACATTTGTATATGGTCATGACAGATTGTTACAACTGCTGACAACATGGTTGCTGAAAATTGCCTGTGGGGAATCCCCATCATGAACCTGTTGGGAGCAGGGTCTAGTTTAGCCCCTCAATCTTGAGAGGTTCACACAGAATTGTAGGAGTAGTTTGGGTTTGCAATGCCGAAGGACACGTGTTGAAACCAGTTCAAGGTAATCCAGTGGGCATCATTGCGTTGGGGCCCATGAACAACGACAGTCTATGTCACAAAAAGGTCATGTGTATTAAATGTTTTCTTCTGCACTCCTCATTCAAATTCCTTGATGAAAAGTAGATTCTATTGAACTTTTAGGAACTATGGATTAATTATTTTAATGTTGCGATAAGGACTGGATAGGTTTTGGACGGAACAATTTTCTCTCAGGAGTTAGTGTGTCTTTTCAGCTGTATTCGTGTAATTTTTATAATTTTTATTTAATAAATCTGTGACACGTCTGGGTACCCTTCACTCATTATGGTAATTAATTATTAATTAATAACACATAACTAATTACAAGTAATCAAGAACCTTAATTTACAGTTATTAATAATTCTCTCATAAGACCAACATGTCTCTAACTTGGTGGATTATAAGGGTATCGTAAAATTTACTCTGGATACAATAATAAGATAGACGTTTTACTGTTCCATAATGTTTCTGCAGGTGGAAACTTCTCTCTAATGGAGTAATAAAAATCTCATTTATTTATACTTAATGACACACACACACCAATCCATCCGCTATTACTCCAACATAAGTTTTAATATATGTGCAAGAAAGGTTTAATACAATTAACAATAAATTTATTAAATCAACAATCAAATATACAACATATGACTACAATCAAAAGAGAGTTGACATTTACATCTCTTCACAACAATGTTTGATTTAACAGTTGACATTTGTTTTGTTTGTCCCAACATAGACATCAGCAGTCAAATTAGCATATATATATATTAGACCCGAGAGTGGATTTTTAGAGAGATAATTATAGTGAGTGTACATAACCTTTTTAATGATGGCAGCTGTCACTAGTGCATGACACGGTTTGCAACAAGTCACTTACTCTTTAGAAAACGGTCCAACGTACCCCTTCTAGGCACATTACACAACTGTTCCAGAATCTTTGATGCGCTCACAAACACCCCTCGGAGAATAGTCTAGAATTTCGTATGCGCTATCAAAGCACTTCACGAGGATTGTTTCAGAACCTTCATGCGTGCTACTCAGGCCCACCATGAGGAATGTTCAAAATTTTTTTTTCGTGAATTCTCAAGACAAAACTCAAGCTCAATTTTCGTCATATTTCAGATGATAGCAAATTCTAAGTGGACCACTGATGTGAAATTCTGCCTGTTTAAATTTTCTTAGCGATTGTTCTTGCATTTTGAAATGACCATTAGTTTTAAAACATTCATTCTTGAAATGACCATTAGTTTTAAAACATTCATTCTTGAAATGACCATTAGTTTTAAAACATTCATTCTTGAAATGACCATTAGTTTTAAAACATTCATTCTTGAAATGACCATTAGTTTTAAAACATTCATTCTTGAAATAACCATTAGTTTTAAAACATTCATTCTTACAACTAGTGGATGATCGTGTATTCATTCTTGGGGAGCGGGAGGCGGGAGTTGAGTTAAAATGAAATATTCAGTGTTTAAAAAAGTATTTTAAAAAGCCAATTCGTGTGTGGGTATGTGTTTGCATGTTTTGTTTGTGTGTGTGTGTGTGTGGGGGGGGGTGTTTCTTCCATTCACTCAGTGAAACCGACTTTGTTTCGAATGTCAATTCTGCACGATGACATAACACAAAATAATCAAGTGCTCAACATGAAAGTCAAAGTAAAAATAAATCTGATGAATATTAAGCTGGTTTTTTGCACGCTTTCTACCTCTCTCTCTCCCTCCAAAACCTCCCCCTCCCCATACCGTTAATAAACGATAAAATATTAAGCGATCTAACAAATCCTGGAGGCTAAGAAACTGACAGTCATTATGTTTTCAGCAAAGTAATTTGTTATTGGTGTGAGTACACGTAACAGCATTCTACTAATCGTGTTCAGCAAAGTAATTTGTTATTGGTGTGAGTACATGTAACAGCATTCTACTAATCGTGTTCAGCAAAGTGAGCCACAGAGAAATGGCTTGCTGCGGGTGCATTGCAATCCCTTGTTTAACATTTCACTCACTTCTACCGACTGTTGATTTCGCACAAAGTTTGACGTGTATAATGTTCTTCTGTGTAATGTGCACTGTTTGGGTGTGTCAATATTTTACTGACGTTAACAGGTGTGCCAAGATTACAAGCGTGTCAAGATAGTAATGATTGATGTTAACACGTGTGTCAAAATTATTGATGTTAGCACATTTGTGAAGACTACTTATGCTATAAATTATTTTTTAAAAAACAACAAAAAAAACACTGATGGCATTATATGTGTTAAAAAAGGCATCAATTAGGTATCAAGATTACAAGTTATTGATGTTATCACGTTTCAAAATTACTGATGTTAATACGTGTCCAGATGTCACTGAACAGTTCTCTAGTATTACAAAAATATTACTTCATATTATAAATGCTGCTGAAATCAGCCGCTCTCGCACTGCGTGCGTGCGTGCGTGCGTGTGTGAGAGAGAGAGAGAGAGAGTCTTCCCTTGTCGGCCTACTTATCTAGAGAACTCATTATCATACATTCCGGTAATTATAGTAAAAACAATTATATACTTGCGTTACTTTCTAGAAATTGCGGCTATTAAAGTTTTCTAGTTAACAGTCCGCAAACATTCTTTTCTGTTCAGTGGTGTAAGGGAGTTAAGCGCTTTAAGCGCTTATTCACTATTGTGATTCAGTCCCTTTCAACGTCGAAAAAATGTTTCCCCAAATTAAATAATGTAAATTAATTAATATTAAATGCACTTATATTAAAAATATACTGTTACCACTCTCATAATTATCAATAATTTATTATTATATCATAATCGTAGTAGTTTCTGGTGTTGTGGTGGTTATTTTGCAGAAATTGCTTTTGGCATCATTATGGTGGTGGTAGTAGTAGTTATAGTAGTATTTGCAGGAGCAGTTGGGAAGAGTACTACTAACATGTTTAAACTGTTAAAATAAAATAAAAAATGTTTGCCACTAAACTTGAATGTGTACCTGAGAATTTATTTAGCAATCTAATTATGCTTAAATATTTTTTCTTGTGGTTAATTCAGAATAGCTAAACATTGTAAATGTGAGTAAATTGTCTTTCTTTTGTGTCAATCTTGATTAGATAATGGAGGTTTGGCTTGGCCCTTTGCATCTGAGTAAATAATACTTCTTTTGTGATAATCATGAACAGATAATTCAGATAAGGCTTGTCACTGTGAAGATGAGTAATCTGCCCTTTTGTGTTAAAAGTGAGTGGATAATAGGCGTATGGAAAAGCACTGTAGAAATAAATACAGATATTTTATAAGTATGAATAGACTATTTCGGTATTATCAATAGGTAAAGAAATTTTGTTTTTTTTGACATTAAAGAAACAATATGTTTCCTTTAGATTCGGTTTGACATTGAAGAAACAATATTTTCCTTCTGATTTGGTTCGACATTGTAGAAACAATATTTTTCCTTTAGATTTGGTTTGAAGAAGAAATATTGAAGAAACAATATTTTCCTTTAGATTTGGTTTGACATTGAAGAAACATTATTTTTCCTTTAGATTTTGGTTTGACATTGTACAAAAAATATTTTTCCTTTAGATTTGGTCTGACATTAAAAAAACAATATTTTTCCTTTAGAGTTGGTTTGACAATAAAGAAGCAACATTTTTCCTTTAGAAAGAAGCACTATTATTTCTTTAGATTTGCTTTGACATAATCAATATATTTCATTTAGATTTGGTTTGACAATAAAGAAACAATAATTTTCCTTTAGATTTGGTTTGACAATAAAGAAATAATAATTTTCCTTTAGATTTGCCTTAAATGGATAATAAGGACTATTAGCACTTATATTGCAAGTGTTGTTTGTATAGCATAGACTTGAGAACTGTGAATATGAGTTGACTATTTCTATTTGATCCATAAACTGAACATGAAGAAGTAGCTGTACATCGCTCAATACATATTATAATAATTATAATCCTTGTTATCATGTGTGTGTGTGTGTGTGTGTGTGTGTGTGTGTGTGTGTGTGTATGTGTGTGTGTGTTTGCACACATGTTTTGTGGTTATGTTTAGCCCCATAGGTATTTCTTTGGAAATCGTTTTCATATGATGATCTTGAATAAGGGAATACAGTAGCCTTTTAAATAAAGAAATAAAATCCATTTTTTGTTTATACTGATTTAGTTTAACATTTGTATACAGGAACGTTTTTAAAAACTATACTTCTTGTTATCATTGTACACATGATATTTGAAAAATCATACTTCTTGACCTGTCATCATGAATGTTTTAAAATCATACTTATTATCACTGTGTAAACATAAATGTTTTAAAACTATACAATACTACTGTAATAATATGTTTAATCATATTTTATTCTTACTTCTTATTCCCACTATAAACTGACTTTTTAAAAAATCATGTTTCTTAATATAACTGTAAACATAAGAGTTTTAATTCGTACTTCTTAGTTAGTACTGTAAACATGAATGTTTAAAATTTCATACTTCTTATCACAATAAATATCAATATTTTTATAATCATATTCCCTATCATCATTGTAAACCTGCATTTTGTAAACTCATCATACTTCTTTTCTTATAGCATTGTAAAGGTGAATGTTTTGAAATCATAATTCTCATTGTCATTGTAAACAGGATTTTATAAAAAATATACTTCTTATCACTGTTTATATGAATAAAGTTAATATAATACTTATTGTTATCACTGTATAAATATGAATAAAGATTTTAAATCAATCTTCATTTTACCACTGTAAAATATGAATATTAAAGTTCTATTTTAAATCATACTTTTTATTATCACCGTAAACATGAATAAAGTTTTTAAATTGTTCTTATTATTATCGCTGTATGCATGGATAAAATGTTTTAAAATCACACTTCTTATTATCACTGTAAATAGTATTTTCAAAAGCATACTTCTTACTATAAATATGAATATAAATTTTTAAAAATCATACTTATTATCCCTGTAAACATAAATAAGTGGGGGTTTTAAATTGAACTTCTTATTCTCACTGTAAACATGAATCAAGTTTTAAAAATCATATTTCCTAGTATCACTGTGAACAAGAATATATAAGTTTTTAAAAAATCATACTTATTATCACTGTAAACATAAATGAAGTTTCAAAAATCACACTTCTTATTATCACTTAAAAATTAATAAAGTTTTTTTTTAAATGAACATACTTCCGATTATCACTGTAAACATGAATATATAAATTTTAAAAATTCATACTTATGATCATTGTAAACATGAATAAAGTTCTGATGGTGTTCTCAGTTTTTGAATGTGAATTTTATTTGGGCCTGAAATATCCATCAGTGATGAAATAGAACATAGCCTGTCCTACTAACCTACATTTATATATTTGCACTTTCCTTTTGGTTTTGGAAAGTGATCTACGTTCTAAAGTGTGAGTTTTGTTAGGGAGCATTCACACTCGTTGACAGTCATATGTGTATGTATGGCAGAGTAAATTATGCCTATCCCTATTTATAAACTTAATTGTATATAAAGTGTTAAATTGTCACATTGATCCGACCTCGAACACTCCTTATGATGGCATTTTTTGTAATTGTCAGAGTTTGAAGTAAACAACTCTAGTTGAGAATATGCTACAAATTGCTGATGCTCAATGCAAAACAGTTCCATCTGGATAAGTAATTTTATTATCCAATGGCTATGTTTTACGAGAATGAGACCAGCCAATGGATATGGTCAAAAGTTTACATGCTGTAGAGAATTTTTCATTTAATCACTTGAAATTTGGTGTGGCTAGAAGTCCGGTCATGAAATGTGGCTGTTAGCTTAATGGTAAATTAACTGACTGATTGAGAGAGAATGGACTATCTGGATGTCAGGTTTTGGCTGGAACAGAATACACCAAAAGACACTACGAAGTGGCAAAACTCATATGTAGAAATGTATGTGGAAACTATGGCATAAAAAACCCTAGAAAAAGCATGGATGCACCAACCAAAGCAGTCACCGAAACAAAAGAAGTCATAATATTGTGGTACTTCAACTTCAACAGAACGAGTGATTCCTGCACGAAGACCAGACAGTGTAGTTCTCAATACGTCCAAGAGAGCAGCATCACTCATTGATGTCGATGTCCAAGTGAAAGAAAAATACAAACAAAAGAAAGAGAAAAAAATAGAAAAATATAAAGATCTCAGATCAGAAGTCTTGAGACTGTGGAATGCTAAAATAGAGGGGGTACCTATAGTGATAGGAGTCTTAGGAAACATAACATCTGAGTTTGAAGGCTATCTGAATAAACTCCCTGGAAACCACAGACTCGTCCACTAGTAAAAGCAGTGCTCCTTGGAAGTGCCCACATCCTCCGTAAAAAAAAAAAAAAAATGGCTCTCCCACAATCGGACTTATCTCTGATATATGCTTAGTAATAATATGAGCATTAAGCTTGTAAGCGGATTGCTTGCTTTTCTTGATGCCCAGTTCTGACTTTTCGCCGATTTCGCAGTCGGGTGCCAGCGCAAATGGAGAGATATTTTGTGTGAGATAGACATAAGAGCTTGGGTGGAAAGAATGGAGGTTTCCAAAAGGTGTTCAGTGGATTTTTCAGGTGGAATTTCAACTGTTAGTGGTCAGCAACCTGATCGTTCCGATTTATAACTGCCATATGATCTTTAGCGGCCTCTAGCACATGGGACTAGATTTATCGTCCTATCGGAAGGTCAACATGCGTTGAGCTAGAGAGCAGTGAATGTCATCTTGAGGTGGAATCGAAAACCGGTTATTTAGCATGACGCTGGCTTGAAACGCTGTGAATATAAATAGGAGACGCATGTCCCGGGTGGCAGCGCTCAACTCAAACAAGTCTCGATAACAGACACCTTTAGTACACCATAATCGAGGTTTACTTAGGGAAAACAGTTTCCAATGCCTTGAATGGAACAGAAAAGCTGTGGTCATAGACGGAAGGCGAGTGTGCAGTTTGGATAGTACATGAAGTCTTCTGTTTAGCCATGGCTGCAACAAGTTTTGCAATTTGCCTTGCTATCATAGCAATGCAATTGTCCGCCATCTCCGGACAGTCAGCGTGTGGGAGAGTGGTCGTAGTTGCCGAGTTCAACATGACAAAGGTAATAATAATAATAATATAGTGAAGATTTTGTGTGAATGTGTGTGTTATGTATGTCTATGGTGTGTAAGAGTGTAGCGATGTATATCTACGGGTATATGCATGAGTGTATGATGTATATGTATAGTGAGTAATCGCTCTCTATGTGTGTGATGTATATCTATGATGGATATGTGTGCGTGTAAGGGGATAAGGGTTTGTTATTTGTATTTATTTACGTACGCGTGTGTTTATATGTATAGATATAAATGCTGTTAATTTTAAATTTCAAAATTTAATAGTCCAAATTTCGAGATTTTCTTTTTTAAACGATTAAGAATTTATGTCCAGTTTCTGGGCACTTGGTATGAGATTGAGTGGATTTCGCCGTCTTATGAGAACCCGTCCGATATTTGGTCCAATTACTTTCATATGTATCGAGCTGATACATTCGGCATTGTAACTGGGTACTCATCTGGCAAGTGAGTCTATCTATCTATCTATCTATCTATCTATCTATCTATCTATCTATCTATCTATCTATCTATCTATCTATCTATCTATCTATCTATCTATCTATCTGTGTGTGTGTGTGTCCATCTCTCTATTTTTTTCTCCTCTCCATCTATCTGTTTCTGTCAATCTTAATCATAAGAAGCAACACTGTTTTACAAGAAAAAATTGAAACAATCTTAATATTTGTTCTCATTTGAGATTATTTGAAACTTGAGTATATCTTATTTTAATTAAAGTAATGCCTTTTTAAAGTATGCTTTCTAAATAAGTATAGATTCTATTAATAATAACAAAATAAACACCCTCATTAATAAAATTATTGATTACTGGAGATTTTGTTCAAATTACTTTTGAAAAATATAAATATTGTGATTTCTTTAGCTGAAGACAGTATCTAGCCATCTTGTAATTTATATGTGGGTGATATATCTAGACTTATTGTATTTTATATGTAGGTGATATATCTAGCTTTATTGTAATTTATATGTGAGTGATATATCTAGCTTTATTGTAATTTATATGTGAGTGATATATCTAGCTTTATTGTAATTTATAAAGAAGGGTGACGTATCTAGTCTTATTGTAATTTATAAAGGGTAATGTATCTAGAATTATTATAATTTATATAAGAGTGATGTATCTAGAATTATTATAATTTATATAAGAGTGATGTATCTAGAATTATTATAATTTATATAAGAGTGATGTATTTAGAATTATTATAATTTATATAAGAGTGAGGTATCTAGAATTATTATAATTTACATAAGAGTGATGTATCTAGAATTATTATAATTTACATAAGAGTGATGTATCTAGAATTATTATAATTTATATAAGAGTGATGTATTTAGAATTATTATAATTTACATAAGAGTGATGTATCTAGAATTATTATAATTTATAAAGAGTGATGTATTTAGAATTATTATAATTTATATAAGAGTGATGTATCTAACCTGATTAAAACTATGCTACACATATGTATTATTATACATTCTGCTTAAGCGACACGACAATATGGTGAATATACAAAGTGTATCAGTGCTACTTCATCTCAGTTCTACGATTACAAAAAAGCTCTCTATTTCTCTATTTTAACTTAAAGAATCGTGCGGCACTGAATTTTCAGACTTCACAAACAACTGGATAACTCAGGATTCCTTGTTTAGTATCAACGAATAGCTTCCATAATATGGAATGACATTTCTTAAATATATATTTTAAAAACTCTTTAAGAAGCAGTAGAGTTGCTGGTACAGTACTAAGGAACATCGCATGGACTGGAATGTTCATTGCAAATGTTGGTGTGTCCGATATTTTGTTTGCTTTTCAGCTTTCCATAAAAGCATTCACCATGTGGACAAAATCAGAATATGAAAAATATCAAATGTCCAACAGTTCGACGTTATACTCTCTAACCTTTGGATCATGCGTCCATTTTGATTTGCATTGTGCACCCATAGATATAATAATACTTTTGTCATGATTCCATATAAACATATTATCTTATTTTTCATCCATATAATCGTACTATTCAAATTTCATCCTTATTAACATGTATTCATTTTTCATTCATATAATTCATTGTCTCCTATTTTTATTCGTATAAACATACTATTCTGCTTTTCATCCAAATAAACAGATTGACCTATTTTTCATCCATATAATGAGACTATCTCATTTTCCATTAATTTGAACAGACTATCGTATTTTCATCTTCAGAATATATTCACTGTTCTGTCTTTTTCACGTGAGGGGAAGAATTTTTAAAAAATCACAATAGTTGAAAGATGAAAGAGAAGTTATCCCCACTCCTACCCCACTTCCGGTCAAGTTGTACTGACAGGCTTTGTCCCCTATAGAATATCACTCATTCTGCAAACTTTGACTTTCAAACCCTTTGCACATCAGCTTCATCAACCTCAGAATAATTCTACCTTAGCAAGCATTTATTTATCTACCTTATCAAGCATTTGTTTATCTACCTTAGTATGCAATTGTTTATCTACCTTAGCATGCATTTGTTTATCTACCTTAGCATGCAATTGTTTATCTACCTTAGCATGCAATTGTTTATCTACCTTAGCATGCAATTGTTTATCTACCTTAGCATGCAATTGTTTATCTACCTTAGTATGCATTTGTTTATCTACCGTAGTATGCATTTGTTTATCTACCTTAGTATGCAATTGTTTACCAACCTTAGCATGCATTTGTTTTTCTTTCTCGGCCAGGGATCAGAACACTGGAACGTGCTACGTCAAGGGATTGGTTCTTATGAAGACCAAGGAGGTTGGGAAGTTCAGACTTTATAGCGGAAATTCCGGAGGTAAGAGAATGTTTAATAGATAGATAAATAGACAAAGGCTTAATAAAAATAAATCTTCAGTAAGGGAAGGATTTAAATTTTTCAATCTTTGTCTTGGTTTTAATACTTGCCTAGGTGCTAGAGGAAGAACACAAATTTATGTTTTCTTTGCCTCCAAACCGAAAGGCACTTTTCCTTGCCTCTGTTGCCTGGTTCTCATGTCAGGACGAAGTTAACATAAAACCTGTCCTGTAGAAAATAAAAGGCTTGTTTAAAGGTGTTACTGTATTTATTGAAATTTTTCAGTACTTTTATTTTTTTTCTTTTAAAATAAATCACTACTTTTAACGTTTTCTTTATTTTTTTAATTTTTGAAGTTTTAAAAAGAAATTCCTTTCAAATCAGTGCTAAAGGTGGAAAATAATTACAATAAATTCATTCCATAATTGTATTCTTATTTTATGAGATATGAAATGTCTTCACTGCGAATCTGTTGTGTTAAGACAAGAGATCTTTTTATTTATAGAACTCAAAGAGGTAAAATATATATGACTACTGAAACTTCTCTTAATTGAATAACTGTTACTATGAAGTTTTGTTTAACTTAATGTCTCTGTCTTTGCTGACGTGCACTCTTTGACACTGTAACTATCTAGGTAGTCCCACTTATTTTTTTCTACTAAATATTGCACAAGGCAAGTACTTCGGCCACCTATTTTTAAAGTTTTTCTAAGCATCGTGACTTAAAAGTTTCCACTTACAAATCACTTTGGATCATAATTCTCTGTTCAACAAATATATTTTCTTTCCACCCAATCAAAGAACATCTGTTGTGACTTCAGGAACACACACACACACACACACACAGGAAAATGAAAAGACGAATGAGAAGCCAAACAATTTTATTGCACTAAAAATGTAAAACTAATTATACTTAACAAACAAATTTATTCCTTATTTTGTCTGTTTGAAAATCTATAACAAATTATTTTTCTTTTTTAAATCAATTATAAGTTACCTTGGAAAAAATTGTAGGTAGGATTCTTTCTCTCTTACTTTCTCTATCTCTATATCTCTCTCTCACTCTCTATCGCTTCTCTCTTCTCTTCTACAAGAAGATAACATTGTGTAAAGAGAAACATGCCTTTAAAATTCAATTTTAATTCACAATTAGATTTACGTAATGCTAACAAAAGTATTTTAGTTATCTTTCCCTCTTTTGCTTAATGGAAAACGATTAATGAGTTAACAGAGGTCACGGACTATTGGGTTCTTGCCACGGACTACCAAACCTATGCTATAGTCTACAGCTGTCTGGACCAACCCCCACCTGTCAACAGCTCATGTACACAGGCCCGGTCATGGACATGGAGCAGGACTAAGTCCTTGCCAGTCAATGTCAAGGACAACGCTCGCAACATGTACCAATATTTATGTATGAATATGTCCCTACTTTACAAAACAACTTTTCCTGGAGAAGGTAAGTAAGCAAACAGTCTAATGCGTAGCTTCCTCAATCAAATTCAAATGACAATATCCCATTTAAATGACCTTGTCTTAGTGTTCCAATAGATGATATTGGAAAATAACATCAAGGGAATACACTCTTGCTTCGGAAGAATTATCTTTGACGATTATCGAACTTAATGTTTTCAGTGTTGTCTGTGTCGTTTATGTTATTTATTTCTTAACAGAAAATGATAAAGTGTTGTGACTGGGAAACCTGCATCTCAGATTTCGGGCACCATTTTCAAATTATTCCTGTGAAACTGTCCAACTGTTATTTAGAACTGTGCCTTTCCTGGAAGTGTGGGGGTTCAGTCAAGGTGGGTGTAGGTTTATAACGAAGTATGGTGCTATAAATAATAATTATAATGTATTGATTCTGAGATATAAGTTCTAGCGTTTTGAAATGTAGGTTCCAGTATATAAAATTGCTTTGTAAGGGTCGTGTTGCAGTTTTCAGTGTTTCAAATTGCTTTGTAAGGGTCGTATTGTGATTTTCAGTGTTTCAAGTTGCTTTGTAAGAGTCGTGTTGCAGTTTTCAGTGTTTCAAATTGCTTTGTAAGGGTCGTATGATGAGTTTCTTTCCAATGTTGCAACTAGTTGCTTCTCAGGCCTGTCACCATATATCACAACTGTACCGAAATCTTGTAAGTTTCATGAATGTAAGTTCTTATTCACCAATGTTGTTGCTCTTGACATACCTGTTCTTTCCTTTTTTTCTCTCTGAGTAATAATAATGGATGCTTCAGTTAATGACATCATTATCTGTTCTTTCCCAATTCTCTCTCCGAGTAATAATAGAGGATGTTTCAGTTAATGACGTCATTACCTGTTCTTTCCCATTTCTCTCTCAGAGTAATAATAGTGGATGTTTTAGTTAATGACGTCATTACCTGTTCTTTCCCATTTCTCTCTCAGAGTAATAATAGTGGATGTTTTAGTTAATGACGTCATTACCTGTTCTTTCCCATTTCTCTCTCCGAGTAATAATAGTGGATGTTTCAGTTAATGACGTCACTTACCCTTTACTTTTTTTTCTGTCATCGGGTAATATTAGTGAAGGTTTCAGTTAATGACGTCATTTACCCTTTTCTTTCCATTTTTTTGTCTCTCCGGGTAATATTAGTGGTTGTTTCAGTTAATGGCATCACTTACACTGTTAATGAAGTCATTGTAGAGAAAATATGACTGAACAAAAGAATGGCAAGTCTGTGATTGAAGATGCGTTAAAATAGTAATCATTACGTTGTTATTTCAAAACAAAACATTCTCATTGTTTGGAGATTTTAATAAATTTATTTTACAGATTGCCTTCCACCTACATCCGGTACGTATTTCTCTTCTACCTATCCACATATCTATCTATCTATCTATCTATCTATCTATCTATCTATCTATCTATCTATCTATCTATCTATCTATCTATCTACCTACCTATATATCTATCTATCTATCTATCTATCTATCTATCTATCTATCTATCTATCTATCTATCTATCTATCTGAATATCCGTTTATATGCCTATCTAACTATCTATCCATCTTTTTATCTAATTTTTCCATCCATCAATTTGTCTATCTATCTCTTTGTTTATCATCTGTCTAACCAATTATCTATTAACTCATTTCTCTGAATATGCACCACATGACTGATTTCTTTAAACACTCGCTATGTAGCGCTGATATCTTTAAACACTAGCTATGGTAGCGCTGATTTTTTTTATGCACTAGCTATGGTAGCGCTGATTTTTTTAATCACTAGTTGTGCTATCGACAATTTCTTTATTCACTACTATGGTAGTTCTAATTTCTTTATTCACTAGCTAAGGTAGTTCTAATTTCTTTATTCACTAGCTATGTTAGTTCTAATTTCTTTATTCACTAGCTATGGTATTTCTAATTTCTTTATTCACTAGCTATGGTAGTTCTAATTTCTTTATTCACTAGCTATGGTAGTTCTAATT